>CM063510.1:102590370-102675370 GCA_032207245.1 Pardosa pseudoannulata
AAGTAGTAATTTGAGATTTAATAGTAACACTCAGTAATAAAAGAGTAAAACTGGCCTACGCTCTTTTACTCATAATGTAAAAATATTTTCTTTTTGAATAATGAAATTGATTTTCTCTGTGAATTGTGTAACGTTGAGATACACATAATTTTACATATTTTATTACAGTCTGTAATTCCAGTTATACATTAATTATATCACAATAAAATATGGAAATTTGTGCATTCCTTTTTACGGATGTTAACATGATATAGTAATTAATTAGATTGCTAAACGTAATTTTATATTGGACTTTACGAATAAAATTGTGAAATTAAATTACTCATTAAGTCATCGAGGCATTACTTAATCGAACTAGATGTTTTTTGTTCAGAATATTAATGTTCACTTTTGTAAAGAATATTAATGCATCAACCTCTTACAATTATAATGAATCACATTTATTCAATTCCTTTATCATAAGAATAGAAGATAATAAAGAATAAATTTATGTATGTCTGTTCATCTCTCCAAGGTAAAGAAAAATATTTTCAAATCCATTGGCAATTCTACAAGTTGAAGGGAAATGTTTAAAGTTTTTGATTTGTAACAAATTCGTGGTCTACGCCGCTTTTTCAATGCTGATTATCCTGAATGTTTGTTCATCCGTTGTATTTGTACGTTTAACTTTGTGCGCGAGTGATAATTCGTCAATACAGCTGCCGTTAGACAATGTCTGAAAGTAAACTCATTTGATGTATCCAAACTTCATGACTGAATTTAGGCGACTTAGTAACTTTTGAAGTATCAATAGAGATATTTATTCTACAGTCACCCAGGTAAGTTAAACTCAGCAAAATTTCACTAGTCTTTTTTCAAATAGAACCAGCTGCAGCTGCTTATCCAGACACTTATCTCTTTGATCTCAGAGTAAAATCTTTAAATGGTTTATTTCAGTTTGTGTTTAAAAAAAAAACGTAAAAGTAAAAGTTTGTCACATGCTGATAAAATTGCTAAAAGGTTTTTAATTAAACATTACAGCTCATAAATAAATGAATATTAAGTTCTATTATTTAGTAATTAGATTTTTTCTAATTTTTTAAATATATTTTCAGATACGATATTTTTTTCTGAAACATATCAATAAATGAAATCCGATCCTTAAATTTGTTGACTTTATAACTAAAGCCAATAAAAAAAGAAGCAAAAATTTTACAAAAATGAAGAGTATTTTAATATTAGCAGGAAAAAGTAAAGACCCGCTGAAGAGAGAACTAAAGAGCATTTATCTGACCTAATTACAAAGATTTGTTTAACGTATTAACACTTTGCAATATAATCTCTAGCTTTTCCCCCAATTAATTCCGAATAGGGCATTTTTTATGATGTATTCTCTGTTAAATCAGATCTCGATATAAAAACAGGAATTTTATTACAAAAACAACATGGAAGTTTTAAAAAATCTGGAGGAATACTATATAACTGAAAACTGTGACTTTAGTTTTTGATGGGCAAAGCATCCACCTTTCGAACCAACGTTCCGAAATGCTAACGTGTTGTATTTGAGCATGTACTTATTATTTTTATGCTGATCCAGTATTGGCATTAGTCCGCTTATATGGCAAGTGTAGCGAATGGATTATGCGGAATGTCATTAATAAAAACATTAGATATTGGACCCACTTAAAACCCTTCAGGACTCCGACGTTTACAATTCTAAAAGGCGGGATTCTGTGAGTGACGGATTAATCGACTTGCGGACGCTAAGAGTGAATCCCACGCCTAATATACTATAACAGAAAACGGAGGGCGCTGGTAACTGTGCGTTCTGGCTTGAATCGCTGTACCACCAAATAAGTAAAATTTTGAAATAGATCTCATTAAGTATAGGTACTCATTTTATTCAGAATTTTAAACTCTACAACTTTGTTTGCAACACGATTTTGATAGCGCCAGTTAGTCCGAGACATTGTTATTTTTGTTTGGTTGGTTAGTTGATTGAAGTTTAATGGCGCTAAATCCTTTAGGGACAAACTGCACCAAACAAGATGTGGCATATTTTTGTTTGAAAACATGTTTTCCTACTATAACTCTGTACACAACCAAGCACCAATTCGGGCCTTGAGGTCCTCCAGGCTTGTCCCTGAGGTGGTGGGCAGATCGCAACTTCTGGACCATCTGCCTTCAAAGTGCCCGGCGCCACTGGAGAGCAAACGCAGTAGATTAGCTGCCGTTGGAGGATATGGAAGACTACTGGAGGCTCTAGCGGGCTTGACGCCAGAGTTAGGGAGGGTGGCGCATACCACGCGGACCAAAAAGAGGGTTATTATTGTAGCCTGATGCTCGTTTCACTTCCAAACAGAATCCGGATAGCCTAAAAAAGCAGCAGAATATTTTGAGAGGCGACTGTTGCAGTCCTGGGCCTCAGAATCGTCGCTCGTGAGTCATTGCAACGGAACTTTGGCCCACCGCATGGAACCCACTTGACTCAACTTGCTCCGAAATACCCACAAAAACCTTACATTACTTCCAGGCGTGAAAAAAAAACTAGACCTTAAATTAATAAGTTTGGTAAAAAATATTTAAATTATAAAAAAGGCGAGGCTGAAGGCAGCATAAAAGAAAGTTGAGCTGTAGTCCCTGCAGAAGATAGCCTTAGAGGTCGTAACTTCTGGTTTATGCCGACCACATTTCCAAGTCACTTATCATTGCAAATAACTCTATACACAGAGGATAAAGCACACCTAGTAAGAGAAGGAAAACTTAGTATGCTCATAACAGACCAAAGCTGGAGGGATTACCTTTTCCATCTTTCTCTTCATTAATTCTGTATTCAACTTCCTGTCATTGGCCGGCCTATGTGGATGGTCTAAATCTGAAGTTCACTACTTTTCTGGACCAACACCCACTTCCATAATGGCTAATTATACTAAATATTAAAATATTGTTGCTTATTATTTATACCTACTATATCATACTATTCAGATTCACATAGTAGAAACCAATTAAAATGTCCATCAAATGTAGCAAAATAAATTCTATCTTAAAAAATTAACCATAAAAATTATTTAAAATTTATTTTTAAAAATTGGTAACAGTCTAGGCAAGTGAGGTTATAACCTACTTGCTTACGACAGGATCAAATTTTGTTAATATTTACAAATCTCCACATTCAGTAATGTGAAGATTTTCTTTTCATAGACAATAAATTAGCTACAGTAAAAATACCCATGCTCAGGCAAATAAGAGACACCTAGCTTAATATTTGAAGCCAAAATTCTTGAATCCCTTTCTGAATTTTAATTCTTTGTTAAAGTTCTAAAGAGTTTTCTAAATTTGAATTCTGCTATTTTGCATTTGAAAAATAATCTAAAACCCAACATGGTATACTTATATTTAAAATATCCTTGAATCACTCTGAAAAATCAGCATTAAAAACTTCCAAGTGTTGTAACTGACAATACTAAACTAAATAGTGACACATACCTAAGGCTAATTTAAATATTTATTTACACAATACAATAAAAAAATTTAAATAACTATCTAAAATGTTTCAAAACTCGTGAGAAAATAGGCATTTTTAAAGTATTTTCTTAGTTTCTGAAATAGGTATGACTACCCCCATCATGGCTCGTGGGAGGGAGGGGGCAGTACTGAACCTCCATAAGGAAACCTGTGATTTAAACTAATTTTGAGGATACAAAAATATAACTAGATGATATCTGAATATAGAATGCAATTAATCGCACTTTTAGTGTGTGATTAATTGCATTCTATAAAAAATTCATACGACAGATTTACCAACTTTTTATTTATTAATTATAAAAATACATGTTCCCTCCTACATTTTTTATGGATTGCACTTAAATTAACAAAATTAAAACCTCCTTCACAAAGTTTTTATGAGATCTAACATTCTTTATCAAATTCTTATAATATATTACATTTCAGATTAAGTCTAATTTTTTATCAGATCTTCCAGATATCAAAGTGTACACTGATTTAGCTAAGAGAAATTACAGCTTGACTAACATTAGGCCAAGTAAAGAGCCCTGTTCTTATACTATTAGTGTGTTTACTTTCCTTTCCACATTGTCAGGGTTCCAACTCTTTCTCCAGAACAAAAATTAAGGACTTTCTAAGGACCAAAGTAACTTTTTATATGGACCTACTTGAAATACACGACATGACAGCATAACTTTATTTCCTGAGGAACATATTTTAATGATTACGAACCAGACAACGCATGTTCAATAAATGACCTACAACATTTTAGAATTGAGTTTTTAAAAATGCCTAAAAATTAATATAAGATAAACCTATTTGACAAAAACTAATTTTGAAAAATGTACACCTTAAGTTTGAGTGATCAAACTAAAAATAAATTGTGAATAAAAACATTTTAAACAGTACTTTCTGAGGTTTTAAAAATGACTCTGATATATATATATATATAGTCATTTTATTCATTTATATATATATATATACTAGCTGATTATACCCGACATTGCCTGGGAAAGAAGAAAGATTTAGACTTTTCTATTACACTGAATGCAAGGAAAATTAAACTTTCATAAGTAACTGAAATATCTGCAAACCCCCATCCTCCATGCTTCGTTTAATTAAAATCTGCATGACTGTTAACTATTCGGAAAAGGCTTCTGACTTTATACTTTAAACCTTTTAAGTATATGAAAGATTATTTATTTGCCAAATAAGTAACTAAGAAAAAAAAAACTGTCAAATAAGAAAACTAATAGGAAATCACATGATGACAGCAGATCCCGTCGATGGAGAAATTGATTGCATTCCAATTTAAAAGTTAAGTTTTTAAGGACCTTTGACAAAAATTAAGTATTTTTAAGGGCCCTAAAATATGAAAGCTAAAAATAAGGAGTTCTTAAGGACTTTTATGGACCGTGGGAACCCTGATTCTGTAGCATACGGTACATTTTTCAAACTCAGGGCTTTCTTTAACCCTTTGCCTATCCCGTACATCTAATATGATATACACATCTAATGCTTTATATACTTGTACACCACGTGACACATAATTAACCATATTTTAAGCAGAAAGAAATTTTGTGTAGCATCTTATATTTATTTATACTTCTCAATTAACACATAAGAAATTTAAAGCTTTATTACTAATGTACATCATAACAAAATGAAATAGCCAAAGGATTTTTTTTTTTTTAGTTTTCTTACAAAATTACTGGACATTCAGCAAGTCATATTTTTTTTTTTAAATTGTAAGTAGTGTTAATGTTACGTTTCTCACTTATTTTCATTAGTAAATGACATAAAATACACACGGCATCCAACAATTTATTAAGTGTTAAGCAAATCATGGGTTTAAGCAATTCATAAGGGAAAAAATTTTCATACGACAGATTTACCAACTTTTTATTAATTATAAAAATTTATGTTCCTCCCTACAATTTTTTTTTTTTTATGGATTGTGGCAGTTAACTAAATTTGAAAACGAGGGGTGGGAAGAGTAGCACAAGATGTAAGAACCAATACAAATAATTAAGTCTAAATATCCACAATGGACTAATATTTAGCTGTGATTTTCCTTATAAACAAATTTTTTTATTTTTTGTAATTATTTTTATTATACTCGGACATTATAAAAACACTTTCAAATTTAAAAAAAAAAAAAAGTTTTAAAGACTTTTTCTATGTTTGAAGAAAAAATGTTAAAACACTTTCAACACAGTATGAACCTCGGTTAGCATGATTTAAAAAAAAAAAAAAAAAAATCATTGATTTAAATCATTTTTTTTCGCTTCTTTTAAAACCTATATTCCAAGGACAGGAGAATTGGGTATTAGTCAGCACAGAAATACCAATAAGTAAATAAGTGTAAATACATAGCATGTATTTTCCAAGAATTTAGAGTTTGTTATCAGAAAGTATGTAGTAGGGGTAGGTACAATGACTAGTTATGCTAGTGGAATTCATTTTATGAAACAGAAGGTAAAGAAAGTAATACAGAACTTGAAATCCAGTTTATCTACCAAATAACAACATCCATTGCTTCATCTGCTAGAATAGAAAGACAATTTTCTTCTTTTGGAATTGTTCATTTTAGCATTTGTAACAAATTAGGAGTGGATAAAGCATAGAAACTAGTGTTTTTATTGAAACAGTTAAATACATAATTCGTTGCTTATAAAATATTGAAATACTGGATTCTTTGTTTTTTAAATAAATAATTTGCATTAAATATTAAATTTGCTCTTTAAATTTACATCTTATTTAGTTTGCACTATCCAATTACAAAATAATAGAATATATTTAGATTAGAATTTATATATTTAATTTTAGGTAATCAGTGTGTAGAATATACTAGATAGATATTACTTATAATAAGCTCATGTATATTTGTCATGTCATGTATATTCCATGTATATTGAAAAAATTTAAAAAACACAATAATAATTAAAATTAGAATTCATAAAAAAATCAAATAAATCTGATTTAAATAAAAAAAAATCTGATTTTTAAAATTTTTTTCCAACCCTGGTATGAACCCTATTATGAGGTTGTTCACTCTGGAACAATAGTAAATGAAATAAAATAAACACAGCACAGTACTATATATGCTTTCATATAATTCAAGGTTCAGACTCTTTTTACAGAAAAAAATTTAAGCACTTTTTAAACACCTTTTAAGCACCTTAATTTTCATTATACTATGATTGACCTACAGCTAAAGCTTAAAAATTGAAAATTTTCATGATCTTTATGACTTGTAAAATGACATTGAATAATATATATAGATCAATTTAATAATTTTATTAAACACAATTGTTAATATCTCATACTTTATGTTAAGACATCTTTCTTCGCAAGCATAAATTTTAAAACAGCAATAGTCCTTATTGATCAAATGCCCCCCCCCCTTCTCTAAACAAATCTGAAATATTTGTAACGTTAATAAAGTACTATCTGTGGTGGAAGATCAACAAGTTTCACATCATAGCAACAGTATTTTTACAGCAACATAGATGTAAAATAAGATAATAAAAAGTACTTCTGTATTATAAACAGGTAAATATTTTCTCTCTCTCTCTCACACACACAGGGAGACAGACAGAAAAGAAGATGCAGTATCTATACTAAAAAAGTTTTAATTATGACATACTCAAAACAAAATTCAAGAAATTATCAATGCTATTTTAAAAATGTAACTGAAGAACTATTTCCATTCATAATAAAAGATAAGAAACAAAAAATATAGGAAGGGGGAAAAATAAGAGAATATGTCTAATTTTGAAGTTAATTTTTCTTTTCTTCTAAACATTTTTTTAATTGGTCTTACTCTTCTTATCTTTAGCTTTGTTGAATGAATTGACGATTAATTACCCAGGGAAATAAAAATTCAGCAACCGATGTTTGGGGAAAAATAAGCACTTTTTGAGCACTCGGAAAAAATTATAAATTTTAAAGCTACAAAAAGAAAATTAAGCACTTTTTAAGGACTTATTAGGGACCTTAAAAATGGATCTACAAAATAAGCACTTTTTAAGGATTTTAACCATGTTGCCAGTTGAAGCAAGTTGAACCATGTAATTATAATTATAATGTTTTATGACTATACACAGTCAGTTTCACAAAAGTGCTACAATTAGGACTAAGAGAAAGAAATAATTTTAATAAATCTTAATTCAAAGTAATTTCATATTTTTTTTTGTGTGTATGCATCAGTGTATGTGAAATAAAAAATACAAGACTACTTTCATAAAAGGTTTAATAAGTTTAATTATTTTAAACAAAATCCATGCTGTGGTTAAAAATAGAAAATGCATATATATATATAACAATGACAATACTTTTATTCATAAATGAACTTCAAAATAAAATGAAGTCATAGTTCTAAATGACGATGATAAAAAATGGTAGATTATAAACAATTCCTTAAAATTAAGATGCATGTACTTTGTAAAGGCCAACTTCCAGTTGCTGTAAGGTGAGTCAGTGGCAGTTACAAATTCAATACAATAACATGTGTATGAAAAAATGAATTTGTACTCTAAAACTGGATCTAATATCAACCTTTAATTACTTCATAAACAAATTAACTTACTTTAAGTGTTATTATTTTTTAACTGTGTGGCTATATAAATTTATAGCACACAAATTTTACAACATTAATAATAAGATTATTGACTATTTAATACTTTTTTTTTTAATTTCTCTGGATCATATAGAGAATGAAATTACTTTTGCATAGATAAATCACCTTTGCTATACATATTATTATATTAGCTTCAAGATGATGTAACATTTATAAATTGTCTTTATACAGAAAAAAATAATTCAAAATACTTATCAAAAAATTACATAATGCATCATGAAAGTTGCAATGTGAATATTCTCATAACCAACATACAATGGAAGAATTGGTGTTAGTAAGATAAAAAAGTATGAATTGATTAAAGGAGATGGGGATATTTAAAACTGAAGAGGTGCTAATGTCCTTCAGAATTACACTGTAATGCAAATTTTCAAGACCTTAATAATAAATTACATTCATATTATAAAACCTGCAATCTTTTATCATAGCTTGATTATTTGACAATCTGCCATCTTTACATTCTAATATATTTACCTATTTTCAAATTTAAGATTAAAAACATAAGAAAAAATAGAGATAAGCCATAGAGAAAGGAGAAAAACCCAATCCTACTAAGAAATTATTTCCAAATTGCTGATGTGTAACTGATTTTTTTTTATAAAATTTTATATGACATTTCTCATTCCAAAGAAACAATTATAAATAACAACCATCTTAAAAACCAAAATTTATGACAATTGATGATAAAAATGGATTCCCATGTAAAATGTCCCAATAACAGTATAATTGCACATTTTTTAAAATATTTGAATTAAATGTCTTCCTTGCTATCCTTGAAAAAATATTGAGAATATCTTAAAACTTCATGACTCCACATTTTGTGATTACATATTATACAAAAGTATGTCAATGTATAAAATGCATAGGTTATGAATTCAACATCTTTAAAAATATGGTCTTCGGCTAGCTGTAGGAGGCAGTCTAGACATTCTGAAACAGAAGAGTATAACTAATGTTAAAGACATATATGCAAATAAAATTTGGTTAAAATAGCAACAGAAAAGATAAGAATATGTATATATTGTAACGAATTCTCGTTACATTAAATTTCCAGATACAGACCTATCTACGACCGTGAGAAAAACCGGCATAACGTAGAAAAATAGCAAATGTGCCTTTTGTGAGCACTCAAACTGAGCTCCTCTTTACCTAGTGAAAGGATGTTGTTTCGCTGAGAATAGGATGCCGAATAGAGGATTGTTAACACTGAGGACCATCTCAATCATTCTGTCGGAGAAATTCATTAGGATGATAGCAAAGTGTCCCCAGTGTTCGTTTCAATGGCATCCCGAAGAAAGAATCTCACACAACAGAAATCCTCTATATTGTAAGGGAAGCAGCAATACTTCCTATTTTGTTCTCCAAAGGTTTGTCTGGGGACATCGATTAATGATCGGCAAGATTGCTCCCGATTACTGCAAACTTCCCTGAGAACCGGGCTGCTTGCACCTGTCCAGCTAGAGTTCTACAAGCGGTTTCCTCACCACGTCATCAACCAGCTGTCTAATCAGCTGAGATGAAAATTGGTGGTCCAACGACGATATAAAAAAACCAGAGTTCAAGGCCCAGATAGAATTTGGGAGAAACTGAGAGTGTCCCCCCCCCTTTTCTCTTAGGAAGCTGATTCCTGCAATGATCATCATTTTCATTTGTAGATATTCATCATTTCATATGTATTTATCATAACTTCAACATTGTATTTCTAAATAAATATCTTTAGTCTGTACGTAGGCCTTTGCTATCCTTTTTTGGGCTCACTTACGGTACGCTACAATATATGTGTCTCACATGAAAGTCAAACAGCAGGAAAAAAGGAGGATAATGTAGAAAGAAAAGTAAACTATTAAAAAGTAATGCTTTGGTTTATATAATGCAAAAGCAAGTACCTACATATGGAATATGCAAGAAACTAAATAACTTTTTATCAACATAAGCAAGTACCCAAGTTCCTTAAACAAATAAAATTTAAAGCAGGTTCAAACCAGTTGTTTCTTCAGCATGACTTATTAAAAAAATTAATTCACATAAACAGTTGAACCTCACTATATTCAACTTTTAGAAACTATGTTTTATTTGTTGTACCTGAACCTTTAAGAAAAATGCTAGATTTTACAAAATTATAACTCATTAGAGAGGTAATTGAAAAAAAAATTACAAAAAATCTATCTTTAATGACTTAAATTGCCTAAAATAAAATATTTTATCGATTGCCTATTAAAATCCCCAAAAATGAAGACAAATTCAAAAACAATTTTCTCTTTAATAATTGCTTACTGCTTTAATATAAAATTAATATGTAATCTTCTGCTGACATGATGCTGATGATGATACAAAAGACATTTTTCCATGGATTGTGTGGACAAAAACATATTTCACATATTTTATTATTGAATTCAAAAGCATTTTTATTTAGAACTATTTTCATAACTGTGGAAAAGTTTTTTAAAATATAGAAGAAACTCAGTGAATTACTGAAAAGATTGTTCTACCTAATTTCTAACATTCCTTATAAATGCATAAAATGGAGGTTCATTATAAATAGATACATTAACGTTATAAAACAATAAGAAAATGAGACCAAAATTTTCATTTGTTATATGTTGGCTTACTAGAATAGGTATTTTGATAGTACATCAATAATTTAGAAGTTACTTTAAATAGCAAAGATCTAAAATGCACTTCTAAAAAAAACCTAAAACTTAGTGACAGCAAAATTTCCTAAAAAAAAGAAGCAAACTATTTTTTAAAGTTTTACTAATTTTTATTACATTTAAGAAAAAGAATGCTGTGAAATAAAGAAAAAAGGCGCAATTTCTCGAAGAAAAAAAAGGGAGAATTGCAGTATCTACGTATAATATATATGTGTGTGTGTGTGTGTGTGTGTGTGTATATATATATATATATATATATATATATATATATATATATATACAAAATACAGTCCATTCAGTTTTTAAAAAAATCTTTGAGGCCCAAAATATAAAGGTATTTTTTAAATGTAGTCAAACATTGCATGAATGGACAAATACTTAACAAGATATATTAAAATTTAAAAATTTTAAAAGTAAAGAATATACTTACGAATCTCCAAGAGAGTCGTTGTACCAATATGACCTAAAATAAATTTGTATAATCTATAATTTAAACATTAATAATTTCAGATTAAATATTTACAAACTTCTCTATTGAAGTTATTTGGAAAATAATCTAAAATAAATTTTAAAATGTAAAATGGTTGAATGCTTTTGATCAAGAAACTAAAATAAGTAACACTCAAACATTTTTTTTAAAGGGGGGGGGGTAGTTTTTAACTCTTTACAGTATATTTTAATTTCCAAAATTGCTATAATAACAGATGATTTACAATCCAAATTAATTTGCAGTAAAAAAAAAAGTTGATAAAAAGAAAGTCGAAATATTACATTAGTAAAATTTTATACTTTTTCATACACCTTTCTTCATTTTCTTTTATAAACATAAATACATAGCTGCAATATATCAACTTTGAAAATCTTACAATTTCACATACTAAACACATGAACTAAAAACTTGGCTAAAAAATATGTTCCCAACTTTATATATAGTTTTAATATATAATAGCAAATCCTAACTAAAGAAAACTACTTACAAATTATATGCATAGCAAATATAATTTTTTTTTTTTATTTTTGTGCAGTTAGTTATATTATTACATGGTCAACCCTCTTTTTATCTGGAAAGATGACAGAAATATCAATGAAGAATTTTACGTGCATATTATTATCTCTTATGTAATTATGTTTTGCATGAACTAATAAACAACTTTGTATCATGGTCAATAATTCTCAAATAAAATTTTTACATTAAAAAAAAAAAAAGCACTTGGACAAAAATCTGAATGACTAAAACATGATCTAGAAGAGCACTGCTCAAAAATTGCCTTATTAAAAATTTTTTTTAAATAATAAATTAAAATAAAATAATTCTATTTATGTTCTAAATGACTGTATGTAATTGATTTCACTTAGGTTAGAAATTCTTTGTCAACAATCTGTTTAACAAATACTCATGTATTGTCATTTAAGCTATTAATATATCTTCTGAGTTTTTATCAAGTATGGAAATCCAATTGTTGTGTTATGTACACTGCTGAATATCCTCTCAGATTTTACACTGTTATGTGGTATTTGTTAGAATACACAATATAAATTTTGAAATTCTGTTGTTGAAACTTGAAAGTTCCATCAACTGCAAACCACATGATAACAACAGTTGACAGTATTTTTGTGGAGCAGAAAGAATTATCTCTTGCATTGTGAATGAAGAATATTTAACTTCCTCTCATCGTAGATAGTAGAAAATTTTATTTTTTCTGCTTTTTATATGAAATTTATAGCACTGTTATAATTTAAAATATCCAAAATTAATTTTTAAAAATTTAACTATATGATTTTTACATGCAAACATACAATCTTACAATGTGACCCTAAATCCATATAATGTACGTCTAAACTATACAACTTGGCAGGTATGTAAATATAAAAATACACAGTCTGTATCGGTTATATGGTCAGTTCAGCAGTCCAGAAAAATCAGACTATATAAGCGGGGTGACCATATATGCAGAACAATACAATCCTATTGTGCATATACCGTGCATTTTTAACCCATAACAGAAAAGCCTCATCCACATTCCCATAAGGCGACAAGAGCTGACATTTTCTTTCTTGATCACCAATTTCAACACTTGAGGACCGAAGTTTGACAGCTAAAATATTGTTTAATGTCGTCCGGGTAATTGAATTTGCTTTGGCGAAAGCAGCCTTAGAAAGATTAGATTTTTAAAATTTTTCAATTAGTTCATTTGTGGCAGCAAATGATAAATTCTTTTTTTTTTCGAAGCCATAAATAAAAAATGAAAGATATTATTTGTGAAGTATGATCTAAATGCAACAAAATTTTCCTTTACTTGTTTCGTCTCAATTTCAACTTAAGCAGGGACTTTAACCAATAAACAACATATGTCCACCTCTTTTCAGGGAGCAAGAAAACTAAGAGAGGTGAGAAACTCTGACAATGAGTCTACACAAAGAAGAAAGTGGGAAAGGGAGGAAAATAACTGACTGTACTTAAAAATTTTGGAAATGCTTAGGATTTCAATCATTAAATAACTTTTTATTAACTACTGTTAAATAAATATAATAAAATAATCCAATATATACCTGTTTGGATCAGACATCTGAGAAGTTGGAGATCTGCGAGAATACAAATAATCACTTGTAGATGGGTAGGTTGTTGCTCTTCTTTCATATAAGTAGTCCCGTGACATGGGAACACCAACTGGTGGTCGAGGAGCATAAGGGTCTCTAAGAGATGTAGGATATGGTGAAGATCGATACCTACCAAAAAATCAATTAAAAAATAGCAAAAACAAAGCTCTAGTAAAAAATTCAGTTTCTTTGTCTACAAATCAATATTGTATACATAAATTAAGTTTTACTTTAAATCAATCTCAGGTAATGTTGGAAGGTTCACATCGATGATGGAAGAAAAAAATGTTGATTATACTAATATAGATTGATCCAGGTTTGTTTTTTTTTAAGGTCCCCATTGAAAAAAAAAAAACTGTCATGTGATAAGACCATACTTAGTTGTCACAATTCTATCTGAAACCTCCAAATATATATAAAAAAGAAATTATATAATATAAATAGTATATATCACTAATAAATCTCCTTACCTCTAATTAGATGTTTTTTCCCAGAAGGATGAAATAAACACATTGAAATTTAAAAAGAAAGAACGGTAGACATCTGACAATGCAAACACATTAGTATGAACCATGCATACATTTGTTTAGCAGACTGCAGAAATTACAGATTGTAATTGTTAGACCCAATTTATGTCTGAATCAATTCTTGGCATGTCAGGTATATAAAGAAAACAGATTCCCAGAAATAATAAATTTAAATGCATGAAAGAGAATTTGCTAATCAAGGCCAAACATTCCAGTGGTTTTACTGTTCCAAGTTTTAAAATCATTGCTAAAATCCTAACAATTAAACTTAATTATTTTATAAATAAAAGAAGGACACCTGCCTTTATTAATATTTTACTATACAATCTGATGATTTGTTGCTCTTTCCATTATGGGAGCATCATATAGATAGGACAACATTGCTCTCTATTATGGAACAACACACAAATGCAACCAAGCCTTACTCAGGAATTGAAATCATGAATCTAAATTATGAATTTAAAATGTTCCATCATAAATTAACTTTCTTGAACATTTGAAAATCCTAGTTATCTAAACATCTGGCTATCTACCAAAACAAATGCAAGCTTAGTCTGTCCTTCAGTCAATCTAAAACTATCTTTAAATGCCTCTAGAACACAGAGGCTGTATTAAAAATTATACATAGAAACTTTTAAGAAAAGTTTTATATTTTTTACAACTTCTATAAATTACAAATGTTTTAGATTTCTAAAAATGTTATTTTATTCTTTAACTTCTTTAGGATATAATTTAAATTTTTAAATTTATGTTTCTTTGAATTAGTAGTAACTGATGCTTAATTTCTTTCCTTCTTTATTTTCTAACTTAGTGTAACACTTATATAAAGTTGACAATGAATTCCTTTCTAGTTTTTGTTCCTTAGCGTATTATTTACTCCTATAGGGGGCATATATGTTTGAATACATACCAAATTTCTCCATGTTAACTATGCAGTTTTCAGAGTTAAAATTTGTCTATTTTGTATTCAAGAAGAAGCTCTGTGCCTTTGAAATGGCAGTCATAACCTTGTATATTTTAAATTTGCAAAATATTCTTTTTATTTCTTCTTTTACTTTAAACTGCAGATGTACTGAAAATGACATTACTTTGGGAGGCCATAGATTAAACTTACTAGAATAATTGAAAAAACACCAGCAGGTTGATAATGAGCATTATGATAAAAACTTGCTATTAAATCAAAAGATCTAAACAAGAGTCTACACTACACAGATGAAAAACTTCCCCAGCAAAAGTCAACTTTTAACTTTATAGGTTCAATTTAAAAATCATGAACTCAAAAATATCATTTCTCCATGCCCCATAGATATTTAGCCAAAATGAATCAAATTAACTTTCTGGGTACACAATCTATACAGTGATTTTTACATATCTTTGAAACCACCAAGTAATAGTTTCAAAAGGTAGAAATAACACTTAAGAATATAAAAGAACATTTTTTAGTAATGCAGTATTTGCAGGCAATTTTATTCATTTTAACCTCTTAGTTACACTTCTCCCTATTTCTCCCGATGACAAAATCATCAGAAAGACTTTTAAGAAACAAATTATAAAAATATATTATGAGGTAAAAGAAATTATCTTACGCATAATCATCTCTTGGTGGTCCCATTGGTGGATTTGGACGTTCATAAGGTGTTGGATATGGTCTCATTCTAGCACTCATATAGCCCCGATCTGGATAAAAATCTCGTCCCCCATTTCCAAAAGAAGGTCCATCAAATCGTCTTCCATAACCATTAGCATAATTGTTCCCACGGTGTGGTCCTCCAAAGCCTCCCCGACCTCTGTATAACAAATACAGCAAGGGAAAAGAAAAAGAACTTTTGTTACTAATATGAATGCAAAATATAAATATATATATATATACTAAATTGTTAATTTCCATCAAATTTAAACAAGAACTGTCTAAAGACCTACCACAGCTTCTAATTTACACAATATATTTCAAACACACTTATATAACTCTGATAAAAAAAAAATTAAAAGTGAATCATGCAGCTTCATGTAATTTTAACGATTCATATTTTTATAAAAGAAGAGTAAAAATGAAAATTTACGTCTAATTACAACAGAAATTGCCTTTGAAGCAAATATTACATTTATTTAAGTTGTAACTAACAATTCTCTGAGTAAAAGTTTATTTTCATTATGAGTTTGGTTTGGCTTGGAGCTCTATGGTCTACATTTTAGCTACACAAGGGCTAATAAGAAAAGGACATACTCCTCAAAGCCAATTCTGAACAATCATTCCTACAGTGATATTCAAATTCACAGATTCTGAAACAGAGAGGCAACATTCTTTTATTTATACATCATCCAGCTTAACTGCATTATAGAAAATTTTGAATAAGATCCATCCTAATAACAGTAGAGCTTTTACTTCAGACATTTCCCTGTAAATACAATTGGCATACAGACAAAAAAACATCCCTTTCAGCTTTAGATCAAATTTAAAATCCTGTCTTCCACTTCATTTGTTCCAAAATACACCTATGTTCACAAATACTACTAAATTCTATTTTCTTTTAAAGCCATTATTTGCAGTTTGGTTCTAAAGTTTTTGCAAGATTTACAATTTTATAGGAAACTATTCAAAGCCTCAGGTCTTTTTATAGATTTAAAAACAAGGACAAGAGTTTATTTTGACTGTCTCAGGGTATGGAGGGATTATTTATGGAAAGCTATATTACGCATTTTATTTAATTAGAGGAGCTGCTGTCTACTTTTTCACTATGCTCAATCCATTGCACCTTGTTACAGTCAAAAATCTTCTATGTTAGCCTCAAAGCAGAGAGGTGATAAAAGGGAATAATCCCAAGTAAGTGGTAGGTCCCAAGTTCCAAATAGGAGGATTGATTAAATTTACCATCCTTTACCGGTAATTCAATAAATGAAAAATTGATTACTTGCATATCATTAAAAAATTACATACAATTAGGATATAGGTACAAACATATAATACAGATTTATATACAATACCAATAGTGTATTTAAAACTTTGATTACGATTTCCTACTTAGAAAAACCAATAAATATTTAGATGTCATATTTCACTACTCACCAGTAAACTAGTATTATAAACCTTAACTTCTAGTAACTAAATTATTTATCATAAGTTATGAATATGTTCTAGAAAAAAGCATATGTATATTTTCAACAATGCTATCTTTAAAATACTATGCATGATATATATACACACACACTTGCCAACTTATACATAAGCACCAATAAAACTTTTCATAAAATATCTGTCAGTCGATTTTTAGAGGTACAATTAATTGTAATATTTTCCATAAATTAAAAAACAGGGTATCTGCCAAAATAAAATTTTTCAAATCCATGACTTTTCATGACTTTCCCTGATTTAGCAGATCATTTTCCATGACTTTAAAAAGCTTTCGTTAAAGTACATATGAATAAAACTTCTGATGTACATACAAATAAAATATATGCTTTTAGAGAAATTACAGGAATTTTATCATAAAAAACTATAAACTTACTTTATAAGTGTTAATAAACTCATATACATAAAAATAAATTGTTGTATCTACATACATAAGTTTAATCATATAGCAAATTTTCAATCAAAACGTTTCCAATTTGAATTCAGAGTACTTTAGTATTATCTAGGTGACCATGAATAATAGCCAAATATAACCCTATAATATTTATATACAATATCCCTAAAGATAAACTTATATTTTGTGAAAAAATCTTAACTAATTTTTATTAAAAAATAATTATTATATTAATAAAATTTTAATCTACAATTTAAGAAAAAACCAGAATAATATACATTTACCGACCCATTAAGCTTTCTTACTTTGAGTTTCCTTGGTGAACAAATTTTACTTGGCAATAGGGTCAATAGGATAATACACAAATACCAAACTCAGTAACTTCATCCAAATGACAAGTAAAAATAGAATTAAACAATTCAATACATTTTTTTAATTGGTAGTTTAGCGGTTCGATGACTTTCCATGACTTTTACTCATTTTACTTGAAAAATCAAGACTTTCCATGACAAAATTGATCCACTGTCTAAATCCATGATTTTCCATGACTTTCCAGGTGCACGGAAACCATGAAAAAACTCCTCGGCAATACAGCCCAACTTCGGGGCCATGACTTGAGGTGCTAATCTTTGTTTTCGAGACTAAGCGCTCTGGGGTACAGAGCATATATCCCGCTTAGGAGGTCAGCCTTACAGAGAACCCTAGTGTTTAGTTCCCAAGCATGCTTGGGCCTTAATTTGTTTACCCGTTGCAGGGATGAAAGGCTGAGTCAACCTTACCCAGCTTCAAGGATCAAACCTTGGACCTGTGTCATGGGAGTACAAAGCATTACCCCAACACCATTGGACTTCAATTTTTTTCCATGCCCAATAAAAATTCTAATTAACAAGTTAATTGTAATAACACCTTTATGCATCCATTATATATAATAAAACATATTAGCTAATTTTGTCAATTAAATTTGATTCTAGAAAAATATAGAATTAACTAAATTTAACTTAATACCTATTTAGCAAAATCAGTAAAAAAAGGGTTAAAATTATCAAACTATGATTTACCAAGCTTTAACTCTTTTATAGAAATTGGTATTTTTTTTTTCAATATTCCAAATTTTTTAAAAGTTATTGTAATCATCTACCATGTTTATTAGTATCATGTGTTATTTGTTGTTACCTATTGGCAACGGTGTATTTGTTGTTACCCATTGGCACAGGTAGTGAACAGTAGCAATGTTGTGATGTTAAATAAAGGAGTTCTACATTCTATGATGATGTGCACTTGATGTTTTTGATGTTTATATTAAGTTGGTAAAAACTGATAACAATACTACTATAACCTCTAGTCTAGAGATGTAACTATTTATAATTAGCAAGTCATACATGATTTTAAATATGCCAAGCATATTTATATACTTTTTTTTAGCAGTTATGTAAATTTCTCCTAAAACGAAACACTTTTGAATTTTCAGACATTACTTTGTTCTTTATTCCAAATTTTTATTTCATTTTCCCAAATAAAATCAAATTATTTTCAAAAACTGTAAAAATTAGCAGGTACATAGTATTACATAAATATATATAAGTTTGATGTGATCATTCTTAATCTTACTACTACAAATACTAATGAATTAATATTTTAACTAGGCTTCATAGAAAGAAAAAAACACTTTCTAAAAATTATGAATACATTATTACCTTACAGCACCAGTTCGAGCTCGTCCTTGTGATCCAGGTTCTGGATGCATTTTACTTTTAGACGGCTAAATAAGAATATAAAAAATTGCATTACACAGTTATAGTTCAAAATAGTTACTGAAAATTATTTAACTAAATGATTACATCCATACAAAAGCAATGAAGAAAAGAACCACAAAACAGAATTAAAATTAAAATATTTACACAGTAGTAAAGTGTAAGAGGTAAATTAAATTTTATGCATTTAAAAATTTATGAGTAGCTCTTTTAGCTTTATCAACTTATTTCTCAGAACAGTGTTTCTTGTAGCAACATTGACCCTGATTAAAATATTTCCATTTTTTATATCGTCAGGGATTCTAGAGTTTCTCTACTCAAATTTGATCTAAATTCAGTTTGGTTTTTCCCGCAGAGTACTGAAAACTTTTAACATGAAGCATTACTATGTAAAAAGAGTAATATTCAGCATTATTTTTTTCAAAACTTTGTATTTAATGGCTGAATTGTAATCTTTTAGCTGTTTAAAAGTTGTTGTTGTTTTTTGTTATTTTCCGGAGAAATCTGAGAAGTTGGCGTGTCTGTCATTCACTGACACTGTCATGTCTATTTCTTTAAAACTCTTACAGTAATAAATAGTAAGACTGGGACAATCCTCAACCAGCTGAAAGAGCAATTAGAATAAAAATTTACACATATCTCAGCACTTTACTACCAGGCTTGTTAAATACATTGGAAAGAACAATGAGTTCTTGGTTTAAAGATTAATCCTAGTGTTCAAATAAACATTGAATATTAAAAAAAATTAGCAAAATTTTCTTATGAAGGCTATAAATTAATTTTAAAATGTCCTCCAGTAAGTCTTGAATTTGCTTTCAAAAACTGTATACATCATGTTTAATCATGAATCATAGCTTGCTATTCATATAATAAATCTTGAACTTACCTTCAGTAACCTAACTCAGATAAAATATGAGTAAATGAATACTTAGGTCATTTGTCTTTATTAGATCCTAGTTAACTTTGCAAATGATAGGGTTTTTTATTTATTTGTTTGCTTAATTAGAGCTTTGAAATTTACTTTGATACTTAAGATAACCATCACAGCTAATAAAGTTTCATAATCAATGTTACTTTGTAAGAAGTAACATTGCAGTTTATTTTCCTCAGCATTTTGAAGATCTGTTACTGAAGAACCCTAAGCTTCTTAGCATTTTATTCCATCAATAAAATATGCGATGAGCTAGGAGTCACAGCTAGCATTACTATATCATCCAACTGCTACAGATTATTTAGAAAATAAAAGTAATAACTGAATAATGCATCAGTGCTAAAACACATATTTTACAATTTTTGCTACATTTTCCCCAAATAAGTATAATGCAAGTTTCATTTTAAATAGGGGTGTTTTAATGAAATGTTACACACTTCCACTCAGTATTGTAAAAAACTTATTTATTCAAAATCCCACATTTTACTGAATTTCAACATATATTTCCCATATTTATCATTTTTTATTTCTCTTCTTCGAAAATTGATGGATTGAGGTCTCACTGTATATATGTGTGAAAATTCCAACAACTGGATTTTACAATATTTTTAATTCTCTACAATTAACATTCTGTTAAACATATGTATATATATATATATATGTCAGTATTTAAATTAGGGATAAATTTTAAAGGATTTTAAATAGGGATTCCTTACTGGGAGTGACGCGGTGCGATGAGTTAGCAACATAAATACAGCTCATGCACAGTAATCTAGAGAGAGAGAGAGCAGTGTGCAGATTCCACGGACAGAGCTCGTGGACTCAGGCAGGTAAGCCTGCTTTTGTTATAGTTGAGCGCCAAATGTGCGGCACCATTAAATCTAACTGACGATTGGAATGTTCTGAAGAATAAATAAAAGATTGAAACTGATTTCAGGACTCTAGTATCATTTAGTGGATACCTGATACGAGTCGGTAGGATTCGAACCTATGAGGGAAAACCCCAATGGATTTCCATTTAGTGGATACCTGACATATACATATACATATATATGTATATGCATACATACATATATATACATATATTTATATACATAAATGTATATACATACATATATACATACATATATACATATATATATGTATACATATATATATATATGTACATATATATGTATACATATATATATGTACATATATATGTATACATATATATATGCATATATATATATATACACACACACACAAACACATATATAAGGAATTTCTCAGTTGCTTTTCTTGATAAAAGCATAAGTGTATGATTTTTTTATTTATAGTTTGAATTGCAACAAATGTGCATTTTTTCCTGTTATGACTTTATTATTTCTGGCTAAATTTGTCACAGGGATGTAGTCAGTATAATTAGTATCATTCTAAAGACAGCTCATACAGCTTTTTTTTGTTTGTTTGTTTGTCAGACCTCAATAGTTAAAGAGTTAACATTACACATAAAATTTTCAATAATTCTTACCTCAACACTTAATGAAGATCCTTTAAAATAAAAGTTGTTTAGAGCTTTTAATGCATTTTGAGCTTCCTGAGGTGTACTCATGTGCTATGAAATAGAAAAACATTACAATGTTAAGATATGTTCAAAATAAATACTTTAAATCTTAGTCACAAGTAATATTTAAAATAGTTTTATATAAAATATTGTAAAAGACATTTCACAATTTTCCATCTGAAAATATTTAATTTTATCAAAATTACTATTTCACTAGTTTATTGCTTATTGTAGGAAAATGCGTTACTTTGATATTTATTTTTGAACTGTACAGTTTTATAAATGGATCAGGACTTTAGCATTTATTTGTTTAACCCTCTAAGCGTTACACACATAATTTTCTGCACAGCAGATGATGTCTTCAACAGGGTGTACACATGTTATAAGGTAGTTTAGATCCATAAAAAAAAAAAAAAAAAAAAAAAATCTTTAATTACAAGTACAGCTGTTGTAACCATTTAATTAAAAGTTTCAAATCCAAATCTAACCTCATAATACTTGTACACTTATTTGAAGAAATAATTGGCTGGGGAGAAAATTACATGTGCAATGCTTTGTGGGTTAATATATGTGTGGCAATAAGATTTTTATTAAGAATGGAATCAGACAACAGGCTGACATAAAACATTTTTACTTATTAATAATTTGTTTCCTCTCTAATGACCATCTACCTCATGAAGATAAATGTAACTTTTACTGTAATATTAAATAGCAGAATTTAACAGCTGCATTGTACTGCATTTAACAACTATTTAATACTGATCCACTAAAGTTAACTCTGCTCACCTAAGAAAAGCAAAAGGAAAAGTATGGTTACAATCATTTAAATCAGAAATCCATTTAAAAAAAAAAAGTGTATTTAGTATAAATTTAAAACATTACTAAAAACTAAATTTCTCACATTTCTATTATTTCCTTAAAATGGCTTCTTGTTTGAATTTTTAAAAGAAAAAAAAATGAATTGTCTTATAACCTTATTTTTTAAAGTTTATTTCAAAGAACGTTTTTAGATGGGTCTTAAAAATGGAGCAAACATAAAAACTAAGCTTGGAGGTTTTACACAGGTAAGCAATTATTATTTTTGTATCTAATTTCCTATTTCTGAGCTCTACAAAATACTGGTTAACAGCCTAGGCTATTCCAAAGAGTAATTTTAAGTATTAAAGTAAAATAAAATTCGCACTAAAAACATTTATGTCAATGACATTTCTGAAGATGATATGAAAAAGTACTCATTTCTTGTTCTATTCACATTATTTCAAATACCAAATGAAATATCTACATGTATATGAGTATATACATTATTTAAATATTTATTTATTATTTATTCAGAAGCATAACTTGAGAATCACATTCAATGAACAAATCTCCAAAATCTCAACAGCCACCTAAAATTAAAATGCATTTATGCCAACTATTTGAAACTAACATATAGCCCATCATGTGACGGAATCAGTAACTTTTTCATTTTCCAGAATTGTAAAGTACCCTATGAGGCAGGTAAAAAAATGATTTGTTTTTTGGCTGAGAATTATTAGGTACACGTTCAATAATTTGTTTATCTTCATACTCCTCTAAAGTCTCCCAATACTGCGAATGCAGTTTAGAATCACGTTGAACTCATTTAGAAAAATAATTCAAGGTTTTCTCAGCTACGTTAAAATTATCATTAAGTTCTTCCCTTTTTTTTTTTTTTTTTTTGGCACAGAAATTAATGAAAGTAAAAGAATGAAACTATCATTTCCATCACACCCTAAAGGTAGATATTATACAGGGTTTTTTTTGTTTTTTGTTTTTCAGAAGAGATGTCCCTAGTAGGCCTATATCCTCTTCGGATAATAAATAAATCTGGAAAATCAGACCTTCTTGTTATAGAATTCAAAAAATAAATGCTAACAAAAATGAAAGCAAGTTGAATAGAACTTGAAATGAAAGACAAAGAATACAATATTTTTGCTAAGTGTAAAGAAAATAATAAAATGTTTAAATTATAGAGTAAAAAAATAAAGATATAGCCAATTTTCCAGTCAATCAATTATACATACCTCCCCCCCCCCAAAAAAAAAACATTATATTCCTTACATACATCTTTATAGGAAAAGTTTAATTTTAGAACCATTTCCCCTTTTATATTTAATAAATATTTGTTCCATTTTACAATTATGCTGACTAAAAATTATTCGTTTTAAACTTTACTAGCTTTGGATTTTACTAACCCTATCAAGAGTACGAAGCATACAAGGCAATGGTGCAACTGGATTGCTTGGGCCGAGCCCTCTAATCCAGAGATTTCTTTTAATAAACACAAAAATGAAGGAAAATAAACAGCTAAAATGTGAAAGGACACGAAAAAAAAAAAGAGAAGAAAGTTTAAGGATGAAAAACATAAATGTTTATGTGGCCAGGGAAATCTATACAAAATATGTGAATTTAATAAAATAAAAATAATAAAAATCATAAACAGTTGAAAAAATAGTAAAAATTTACTTTAAAAATAATAAAACAACTTTAAGAATAAGAATTTTTAAAAAAATGCAGAAAATATTAAATTAATTAGACATTTAGAAAAATTTGGCTGCATCAGGGCAGAACTGTCAACCCGAGAAGTACGACGATCAAATGGGCAGACACTCTATTGAGCGTGCCACACCTACACATGTAAAGATACTAATTAGAGTATATGAGGATTGCATTAAAACAGTCCAGCAATTTAAATATTACACTTCTCCTTTACCATTCTATCAAGAATGAATTTAGTATAGAAATTTATTTGATATTCCTTCAAACATGAACTGATGAGAACAACTCTTTCTATAAACGCCAATTAGCAATTCTGAGGTAGTCTGCATTTTCAATATCGGCAATGTATAATACTGCTAATCCTAACACATAAAAAATCCAATATGGATGCCTGTATCATTTCAGGTACAACCACTTCATAAATTCGTGGACGTACAACTATTGTTGTATTATTGTATAGGGGATTAAAAATTTTGACAACCTACACCAACCACATAGCTACCCAATTCTCTCCTTTAAATTAATTTTATTTAATTAGCCATTGCAAAATATATTTATGACAATGAGTATACTTATAAGCAATACAGTTTAAATGATTAATAATAAAAGCAATACACAATAAAATTTTTAACAATAACAAAAAATATTTACAGCTCAAAAAATTATTTATATTAAGATTGGTAAACTATCATAGATAAGGAAATTTAATAATTAGTATTTAATATTTTAACATGATTTTGAAACTGTCACTTTACATATATTTCCACTGATAGAAATAAATTTCTCCATAAGAAAAATATGGTATTTGTAACCTTAATTTTCAGTACAGTCTGTTTTAAAATCATACTCATCTATTTAAAGTCTAATTGTTTTAGTAAAAAAATGTCTTCAATTCTTCTCCCTTTTTTATAGTTTTCATTCTGGTTTATTTTAACACTTTCAGAATGGACTTAATTTTTATAGGGTTTCAACAGGCCATAAATAAATGGACAATGTCCGAATAAGGTTCAAAATAGAGACAGAATAAATTTGAGTCAAGAGTAAATTGGCAAGTAATTGCCAGCTCATTTTCTTTTATTGACATGCTGGCTCCATTTCAGCATGATCTTTATTTGAAAGCTGTGTTAATTTTAAAACCCATGATAATCCTGTTTAATTTTTAAAAAATCTGACTTTCACCACCTTTTCCTGACCCACTATTTACAATTTCCCTGACTTTCAAGGTTGGTGGGAATCCTAAAACATAAAAATTTCCATTAATCATAATTCTAGATAGAAATAAAACTTACCACAAACCCATACTTATTAATAACATCACATTCAGTTACTGTTCCATGTTTAGAAAATAAATTATAAAGGTCATCATTTGTACATCCATCAGGCAAGTGGCCAACAAACAGCTTTGTTTTCTATATAGAGGAAAATACACAGTCCAATGAACTAGACATACATATAAAAAATTATTCAAAAATGATATTAGGTAAGTATATTATGGTATGAAAATGAAGGTAAAATGGACATATAGAATTATATTACAAGTAGTAAACTTCCACATTCCTTAAAAATTTGGTACTTTTATCAAATTTTAACGAATAATGTGATTAATACGAATAATGCAGAACAAGTTTTGATTCAAACAATTAAACAAAGGAATTTTTTTAAAGTTTATTTTTATTTCATATGTAAAATATGCAAATTTTAGCAAAATTTCAAATTTTTTTTTCAAAATTTCTGATTTTTATTTTAAAATTTTATTTGTGAAATTATCTTTAGTTTAGACGCTTTGATGTAGTCTGCTGAAAAATGTTTGCGATCTATACAATAACATTAGAGATTAGCATACTGACTTAAACTATTTTGTTAACAATTTATTAAGTTTGGAGCATTATGGTCTAATATTTTGCTATATAAGGGTTGATGAAATTGGGACCTACTACTTACAGCTGATTCCAAACAGCTACAAACATCTAAGCCAACAGGGCATTCAAACAAAGGCTGATATTAAAGACCAGCTGAATCCAATATAGAGATATATAATTTGGTAACCCACTGTATGTAAACATATACATATATATGTAATAATTTTTTAAAAAAAAGTAATAAAGTATTAAACTTTAATTACAAATAAACAAGAAGTTTTTAACTTAGCAGAGCCAAAAAAAAGTTTTGTTTCATAGTCACAAAAATTGATGCAAACAGAAAATTTAATATTTTTACTTTTATAAACCTGGTAATTTGTACATTTGCCTCAGAAACCTGGAAAATGGGCAAAATTTCAATATTGCCAGGTTAAGTTCAGAGAGTTGGCAGGTCTTCAAAAATGCATTTTAACAAATAGCATTTCTTTTGTCTTTTCAGAAAAAGATTGGTAATTTAGAAAACTGAGGTTGTAATGAGAAGCAAATGTTTTTTGAAACACTTACAGGTGGACCATCAGCACTCATCTTCAAAATTTTCCAAGTTTTAAAACCTAAAAAAAAAAATATAAAGATGTCATTTATATTAAATACAAAATTATAAAAAATATAGTAATATATAGATAAAATACTGGTGGTATAAAAACTTCAATACTCTTCAATAGTAATTTCTGTCACAGAATCAGCTGCAGCATTTCTCTGCATTATTTGTCTGACACAATGGCATATCATTAGAGAAAAATTGTAAATTTCATTTACTTTTCACCTTTATACATTTTTTTTTGTTCTTTACTGTTTTCTTTTTAATCATTTCATTATTTTTTGTCAAATTAGTGAATTTTCCTTACTAATGCCAAAAGAAAAAGTATCCAAAAAAGACATGTTTCAAGGATTTGCATATGAGCTGAACCTCTAATATAGGTCTTTAAAATGCCCCCCATATTCTCAGCTTACACATTGAAATAAACATGCATATATATATATATATATATATATATATATATATATATATATATATATATATATATATATATATATATATGTGTGTGTGTGTGTGTGTGTGTGTGTATATATATATATATATACACATGTGTGTATATATATATATATATATATATATATATATACACACACATATGCATGTGTGTATGCATGTATTTTTGACATAAAAGTTTTTAAAAGTTGGTTAACATGATAATATATATTTTCATGGCAAAATATGCTGCCAAACAAAATACCAAAAAGCATCATCAACAAAAAAATCAATGATATATCTTAATAAAGTTACTAATAAATGCTAACAAGCCATTAATCTTGTATAATGATTATTGACAGGCATTGAAGTAATAACTGTTATTGCATAACGTAAACCACAGACATCTAACTAATATTTAATAAGATAATTGGGATGCTTTCACAAGGTCAAATACACATCAAAGTTTTTACCATCCCTTCACATAATGCTATAATGCACATGAGAGTAAATCATAAATAATCATAAGGTCATATCATAAATTTTAAGCAACAAAACATTGGTTAAATTGTTTTTCAATGTCTCCGATCTTTATCAATATTAATCATATATGAAAGGATAGAGTAAACACGCTCGAAATCCCACAATTGGCAACTGCTATATACAAATCTTACTGATCCACTGAAATGAGTGGAACAAACAGATTAGCACAAAAGAAAGCAAATAAGCCATCTGTTACACAATATATTTGCCTATTTCATCCAAACAAAGTTATTACAATAATAATAAACATATTCACTAAGTTATGTAATTTCAGATACTTATAATAACCGGTTTCAATAAATATTAAATCTCACTACGAACTTACAAAAATAAGTAAAATATTGTATACAAGATTTAGTATACTGATTATTTCAACAATAATATTATTATAATATTAAATCATGTAGGTTTACCAAACAGTACACTACAAGCAAGTTTGGCGCGAAATTGGGTACACTAGTTTTCTAGCTTGAGGTCAATCACATATCAGGGCACAATAACGAAGATTTACAGCAAATATAATGTGCGGAACAAATAAAATTCTTTCATTATTAATATTATTTATAAATAATTGGACAAAATAATAAATACCTGAGATAACAACAAAGACCGGTTAAAAGTGAAAGAATGGATTGAATCGAAATACCGGAATGAGTGTAAAAGGTTAATATAAATTTGAACTAATAACATAATTTAACGAATAAAGACTCCTCTATTTCTTTGAGGTAGAAAAAGTTAATATCGCGACCAGAAAGCAAATATCCTACAAAATTATCCAAATTCTTCCAATATCTTAAGTTTCAACTTGGTAAAAAAAATACGAACAGTCTAGTTATTCAGCCTACAACTTTCATTACAACTGTGTTAAGTTTGTCACTTAATAATGTTTTATGTAGACGACGGTAAGATTGAGATTAGTGTTTGCAATACATGTTGATTTTAGTTTTGTCTTTTTAAAACGATATTTATCATGTATACTTTACAGTGGGTATTTAAAATCTTAATAAAACTCCCACTCACAACCCAAGGGGTATGAATACAACTCAAACATATCATTAAAAAAATGAATACGTGAAAAACGAAACTGCATAAGTGTATTAATAAAAGAGCCTCCATTTATGAAGAAAAATCCAACAATTTGGTTTAGAAAATAGAAAGCCAGTCATGCGTTTTCTTGAAAATATCACAAATCATCTCCAAGTCAAATAATTACTTAAATTTCATTTCTCAGTTTACAACAAATATTCACCATTTGAGAGGAGCTCAAAATAATGTTGCTGATACACTTTCGCGTATTTTTAGCACTACTTGCTCTGAATTTGTGAATTACAATGATATAGCTCGAGCACAAAAATCGGATTCTGAATTACAACAATTATTATCAGACAAAACCAGTAACCTTAAATTTCAAAAGCTTCCTTTGCCTCAATCAACTGATTATATATATATATATATATATATATATATATATATATATATATATATATATATATATATATATATATATATATATATATATATATGCTACCATATAGTTAATTACGGAACGTCAATATGTAATAAGTTAACGTTAGAGACCTGATATTTAGACGGGAATTAAATGACCCTGGGGGTAAGATGGTTTACTACTGCGATCACAATTTTATTCATATAATAATAGTAAATATCACCGTTTAAGAAGTTTTATTTTAAACTTTTTTCTATTTAAAAAACTTTTTTCACCAAACCTCTTATTTTCTGTTATTGTGTGAGGCTTTGTTTTTGACCAAACAGAAATAGAAAAGGTAAATTTGCGGAAGAACTCTTCTTAACTCACTTCTTAATGCTGATTTCAGAACTGTTTTTAGTTTTACTCTACAGTTTATTCGCGATCGCTTTGACCCTAGTTGATTTCGAAAATTCATCGCTGAGAACATATATTAGTCACAAGAAACTTGCGCCAAATTTTCTCAATATGATGCAAGAGAGAAATACCGCCTCTTAAATATTTTGATTTCGCTATTTATGCCATCCATTTACGGTGCGGCCTCTTTGCATCGTAGCACCACACGCCACTGTGAGTCGGGGCCATCGTGATCACGATGGCCCCGTGTGAGTCCCACATAACGTATCTAAAAGGTGTTCGATAATTATCGATCTACTTTAGAACAAACACATTTTGATTTGGTGAGTGTAAATTGGCAAGAGTCCATAAGAAACAATATAACAGTCAGGCGCTTATATTTACTATTCATGCCTGCCTTTAATTATTTGGCGAGTTTCATTCGGACAAGAACCGCCTGTTGCTATTCCTCCAGCCGCTTTAGATAACACGGTGGACTGCATTAAATGGATCATCCTGCAATATTAGACGGTAGTGATAATAAGCGTGAATTTTATTCATAACAATTCTCCTAATTTTTTAGCTCTTCGGTCCACTTTTTTACTACAACATTGTGTCCCTTAAGGGATAATTAACGGGGAAACTACTGTTTAAAGCTGATTCGAAACAATTACAAACATTCATACCATTCATGGAATCGAGGTGGGGTCCCAGTTCCGGGGGCTGGCAGCCATGTCTTTGGCTATATTTTTGTCCAAGTGATTTCCAAATTGTAGCAAAGTGACGTCTACAATTTGTGCTTCGTCTTGTATTAAGTTTTTACCCGATTTTGAACAAAAAAGGTTTGAAATATTACTAAAGTGAATACAAATTTTAGCTTTTCATGTATTTAAACGCGATTTTATACTGTTTATTGAATTAAACAGTGCGAAATTTTTGCAACAGATACAAATTAAGCAAAATATAAGCATTATTTGCTTCTATTTAGGCAGTTACACCTATAAAATACTTGTTATATTTATAAAATGTTGTTGCTATTTAATGAAATTATTTTAAAACTATCAAATGGTTATAAAGTAATAAAATACGTTACGAGTTACTTATAGAAATTATTAGCTTAAAATCGTAATTTTTCTTTAAATTCCAAAGAAAATGAGGGAGTTAAATAATAATTTATTTAATCCAAACGAAGCAGAGCGCCCTCCCCTTTTTCTCCTGTAACAATAACAACAGTAGACGGCCGTAATAACATAACTTTTATTATTTATCACTCCTTTTAACAATCGCCGAAATATAATTTACAAACAATGTAATATACTATAAAATGTGTAAAAATATTTCAGATTCCTTTTGTATTCAATTTAGACACACTTTTAAATGAAAAAGGTTTGAAAAAATATAAATGTGGAATATGACATTGCACTTACCTACGTTAGGTATCCCGCGTAGTTGGAGGATACAATTTATTTACTAATATTTGACTGTATAAAAGCTCATTTAAATGCATTAAAAACTCAAGTGTGCATTTGTATTGACTTTAGCAAAATTCCAAACTTTTTTTTGTTCAAAATATGCTTTGAATTCGTGAATTTAAAAAAATGACCACAAGGACACGATCGAAATGGACGGTAGAAAACAGGTATTCTAATCACGTGTCCTTTCCTCCAATACCCTAAAACAAAGGCGCCGATTGAAACCCCCACTTTTTTTCTGGGGTGGCGAGAGTCCGAAAAGAACAGCATAGGCTGTAGAATTTGACAATACTGCCCGCCCCCTAAACAGGGATACGGCCGGATTCGAACCCAAGAACTCTGGTACCGAAGTGCAGCGTTCTACCTATTGAAAATTCTTCTAGAATGAGCTTAATAATCTAATGCGTGATCATAACTTGCTTAACGAATCTGCAGAACTACTGGAATCCGGTTTAAAACCAAGAATCATTTGGCGCTAGAGAAACATTTTTCATAATATAGACACACAGGAAAAATCTACTTCCATTATTCTTACAGAAAAATTCACTGGTTTATTGCAATAATATAAACGAGTTCATACACTTCTTTGGTATTAAACATGATTATTCTGATTGGTGACTTTTTATAGACTCGTCGAAGAGGAGCTTTAAAGGCGTGTAACGGCATAATGCATGGGTCCATTCATTTGAAATGTATATAACATTTGAGATCAGGAATAAACTTATGAAATACTCAGTATAAGGTACACAAAAGGCTTATCTACAATACTTCAGAGTTATAGAGATACAATTACGATAACAAGCTGAGTACACAAAAACTGTCATGCTTTTATCCTGGAACGAGGTTTTATACATATTATTTACTCCATATAAACTTGTGTTCCGAGCCAAAAAATAAATTACCTCTTGTCAGTGTCAAACGCACTGGGATAATTTTCCAAGTTCTCAAGACTTATGGTATTAAATATGTATTCAATTAGCTTTAGTTACCTTTATCTAACTGTTTAACACCCATTTACCAGGATTAGTAACGTATATGACGAATCAATTAAACCCTAAATTTTCTTATCTTAAACAGCTTTTATGGAAGGTGTGTACATGTGTGGTTTTGCACATACAGCAAATGTAATATATGTTGCTAATCTTATTTAAATCATAAACTTGATTTGTCATAATACTATCCTTCAAGAATAATACATTAATTCCAACGCTTCTCTAACTTCTCGATGGCCTTTTTTTGTTTGGAGGGGAAGGGGAGGGGGCGATTTGTTTTTTGATCTCAAAATAGACCTCAGTTTCAGCAATGGCTTGACTTGGTTTGGAACGCGCTACGACCTACTTTTTGGATTCACGAGGCTTGATGAGACCGGGACCTACTGCTTAAAGACGATTCCGGTCGGCTACGAACATCCATTCCAGCAGTGGGGTTCAAATTCACGAACTGAAGTACTGAATAGCAACGACTTACCCATTTAGCCATCGTTTGGTAATAACTTCATTTGATCCAAATTTCTTTCCCTGGAGCATTTTTTTTTTATGTTTGCAAAACGCTAGTAGTCGCAAAGAACCAATCTGTGGATAGAGAGGCAGTTCGAAACACGATTCATACAATTTAACAACTATTTTCACCAACTTGTGACACGGAGCACTGTTTTGGTTAAACAGCATTTATGTGTGTGTGTATATATATATATACGCGAGACAGTAGCGAGTGTTAACTTTATATTGTCTATGTTTCCACCACGCACTGATTAACCTCCATGTTAAATTTAACCAGCACTTTATAATTTTTTTTCCCTCCTATTCCGTGAAGAAGCCCTCACGGCATGTTGATTTGTTTTGTGGACTGCCAGTTGAATAAATATATAAAGGCAAGTCTCTCGTTGTGCTGGTGTGTGATGGTATTTTTTTTGACGGTGAATGAGCTGTCTCGTTTCTCGATATGTTTTATGTTTATTAAAGATGCCTGTTTTTTTTTGTTAAACTTAATGTGTTTTAAGAAGTGTTTTTAATTAAGTGATTATTTTAAGAATAAAGTCAGTTACTATCACATGGATTCATCATTTATTTTTGCAAGATTTTTATCATTGGAATCCGGGAACTGTGTCAGTAGCTTCCTCATTATAAAATGTTTACAGCGAGTATGTTCCTCGATTCCCCCCCCTATCGATCCGATATTGCCATCTAACATTCGCTATTAGTAGTTTCATCTTCCTCAGGATAGTCGATGAATAAAATTCCTTGCGCATATATATATATATATATATATGGAACCCAAAATACGGATGCTATTACCTTGTCAGTTGTCTTGACTGGTTGCTGTCCATTTAGCTGACAATGCTTTTGATTTGGGTGTGTAATAGTGAAACTATGTTTCACTATTACACACCCGATTGTTACACACCAACGCAGTAAATACTCGCGTAAACAGCTTCAAGCAGCGTGCTGAATCGTCGACGCGTATTCGTTTTAGGTCCAGTGTGAGCATATGTAATATCCACTTTGAAAACAACCTACGTATGCTCAAAATTTAACATAAAATTGTAAACATACTCGCTTCTGATAATTTTAGGATGCCAGTTTTCTTAAATTCACTAAACGGTCTTCCAAAACAATTTTAATTTTTTTTAGTTTACCCGAACAATTGCGGATATTGGGCGACTAGAGCATTCAGTCTCATTAGTGTTTTTACGATCACGTTTTAATTAAGTTCAATATTTCCCCCCCATCAAATGACAATGTTTAATAAACACAAAATTTTTTATCCATTGTAATGAAAATTACAAAATTCGGGTTACTAAAACCACCTTAACCTGTAAACTAATAATCAGAATGTCATAAAATTTTGACATGTGTCGTTTGAAGGATGCTACTATTTAAAAATTACATGGGTTTAACAATAGAATTTTTCTATTTGTGTCAGACCAGAGAGCTGTTGAGTGATGTACTACAATTAATATTTTGGATTATGCTTGCATTTGACATTTTTGTGAAAGTCATGAACTACTAGACATATTTAAAATTCCACTTTATTTAACAATCACTTTTTCTTTTTGCTTCGGTACTTTTAAAAATATTTTCAAAACAATTCGTGAATATTTCGACAAAATGATTTGAAACAATACTTAAAGTGATTTTAATACCCTCATACCTCTACAGCCTTATATACATATATATGTATACTTTCTAAGTTTATTAAGTTTTCATTTTCATATATTCTCCTATGTGAAATGATACTGGAAGTATCACCTATAGGTATAAACTCAAAAAACAAACACTACTTGAAAATAATCTGGTGCATGTGTCAAAATATTAAAGATATCACAGACTATCAACAAAGGTTTAGTTTTAAAGGTCTTTTACTTAGCACAGAGTCACAAACAATATATATACTCTCTATATATGGCATATTTAAAGGAGGGAGAGGTCTGGATTCCTATTCCCAAAATATTTTATTCCCCTATTTTCAGGGAAATAAAACAGTATTGTGACTTTACACAAATTATATAGCAGCCTATATTGTTGTAGTACCTTGCAATTACTGCATATTTTATTAAATACTAAAGCTAAAAACTTAGATAAAATGTTGATATGCAATTTCATAAACTATTTGAGTACAGTTTGCCCAAAATGAAAAATCTTTGATTTTGATTTTAAATTCTCTGACTGGCAGGAAAACAAGAGATGAGAGATAATTATCAGGTAAAAACATAGCAAGAATATTTCAGAACTTTTTTTTTAAATAATGCCCTAATGAATTGATTTCAAATTAGTATTTGAAACCGAGATGAGGACTCTACTTTCAACATTCTCTTGCCCCAAAATTTAAACATAACATATGCAAACTAGTCTCATAACAGCAACTCTAGCTTTTGAGACTCTGTGAGTATTTTAAAAGGGAAGGTATTTTGTATTGGTTATTTAAAAAGCATAAATTGATAACCAGCTGAGAAATAAGACAATCACAAGGATTATATTGGATAAGGAACGATTTACATATAAAACATTTAAACCCAAATACGCTTACAATTATATTTCTACCATGGACTAACAAGCAGCTGATAAAATCAAGAAGAATAACTAAAAACTAAACTCCTTGGCGCAACAGTCCCTAGGGGGCCAAGGCCTACGATGCTAATCTCCGTTTATGTGACCAAGGGAACTGGGATGTGAAGCATATGTTTCGGTTAGGTGGTAAATCTTACGTGGAACCCCCAGTGTTTAGTTCCCAAGCATGCTTGGTCCTCAGTTCATCTACCCACTGAAGGGATGAGAGGCAAATCAACCTTGCTCAGCCTGGGGATCGAACCTCGGACCTGTGTTGTGGGAGAGCAAAGCGCTACCCCAACACCACTGGGCTTCAAAATCAAAGAATGATGAGTTAATATTGACTGTTGGGTAAAGTTCAACACTCCATTTTGAATTGAATTACCAGTTATGATATTTTACAGTACAACTACTTAACAAACATCTAATGACACCATGCCAATCTATCAGGATAGGGAAGAACTTGTGAATAAGAGCATTTTTTTATATAAGTAGTGAAAAGTTGCTATAACTATCAAACTCCCTCCAATGAAAGGCCATAAAAGTTATCAATGGTCTATGACTCCACCCGCAAAATAACATGGCAGATAGTTTGAAAACAATGGCTGCAATGTGGTCAAATAATTAATTTAAAGAAGGTATAAATGTGGGATATAAAATTTATCTGTATAATAATATAATAATAATAATAAAGCTTAAAACAACAAAACTGCTTCTTGTGGAATTGCCAAAACAATAAATCTAACTTTCTGGTGTTGAAACTAGTTTAATTATAGCAATCCTACAATACATACTGGATGGGAGGAAAAATAAGAATGTATGTAAAGAATTCTTGGTTATAAAAGTTTACAACTTTCCTATGGTACACTGACACTTATGCAGCTTCTGTCAATTATGCTATGCATATGAGCAGAAGAAGTTAACAATAATGAAAAAAAAACTAGATTTTCCTTTGAAAGTATAAAAATAATATGTAGTTTAAAATATGCTTAATAATTTCAGTCAAGCAACTATTTCATGTGTAAAGGGTTTAATGAGTCATCTAAAAAAAAAAAAAAAAAAAAGATTAAATAAAAATCACACCAAAATCAGTACAAAAGTAAAAATTATATATACAGAATAGCAAAATTAGGATTTCATCAAATAATCTGCAACATTTTGGCAATAAACCAAACCTAGAAATTTGAAAATGTACAAACTCCACAGAAATATAAAAGATAGATTAAATATTATTTATCATCCTTTCCATTTTTTTTTTACATAAAATAATTTACAAAATACTTCCATATTAAAACTGCTGAAATTTTTCTCCATTTAGTGTGTACACACATCATTTCTTACAAATATATGAATAAGGTGGAAACACCAGACAAAACACAACTGCAGTAGTACACATAGACACATAATACATCTTACATTAAATCATGCAAATGGCTGAATTAAAACAAATCACAATGATTAATCATTATAACATAAGGATGACAAATTTTTTATGTAATAGAGTATAAATTCGACTACTTGGGTATATGGGTTACAGAATATGATATCTCAAGATTCTCCATTTTCAAACAGTAAGTGATATGAGAAACAAATTGGAGGTATTAAGACTGACAAAATATCTACAACTTCAATTAAAGTAGTATGTTCTAGCAGATGAGAAACTTATATTGTTAGGGAATTCAGTTTATAGTATTTACTTATACATTATGCTATAAAAAGCCCAAGAAAACTATAAACTAGTTATCATTAATCCATTCATACAGGTTGAATATACAAACAATACAAGTTTCTCATAGATTTCTATTGCTATTTCAATTTTAACTTTAGAGTTTGGCATGATTATGATTCCAAGAATGATTTAAATGGAAGTTCATATAGCATCAGATGATATAACTGTGAACAATCCTTGAAATCAAAGTGAATATTTCTGAGAAGCATTTATCATAACTTTATAAGTTAATGGGAAGTTATAGAATGGAAGATCTCTAAATTTAGAATTTTAGAGTAAAAGTCAATCTTTATTTCTAGAATTTTTTTCTGTAGAATACTAAACTATATCAATATTGTATGAATCACTGCAAGATGTGAGTAGTATTAAATTAATAAATATATACACATGACTTTGGAAAGTTAAAGATATATCACTCTTTGCTTCAGCATGAAAATGGAGGAAATATGTCAGTGCATGCTTAAAAGCTTTTACCAAGAGTATTTAAAAATAGTAGTTCCCTATGATTAACATTTGCAATAGCAATAAAAAAAATTCAGTATGAAACATATTAGTCATTATACACTACAACTTCTCTATTGAAAAAATAAAGTTAATGAAGCTGATATACTAAATAACACTACGTTTACTTCTACAAATATATTTCAGCATTTATACCAAATCTAAATAAAGTTTATTCCCCTTAAAATTGTTGGTTTAAAAAAAATTGCTAAATATGAATCTTTTAGAACTTTAGAAATGGTTATTAACATCATATAAACTTTACTTTTTTACACAATAAAGAGATTATACAATAATAAAATAAAACACTATTATAAGATTTATAACACTCCAAAAACTTTTTGAACCCTTTCACATAAATGATTTATTTATATGCATACTTAACCCTCTTGGGTCTGGTGTCCTAATGCATCAAATATGACCTTGTTCTATTAAATTTTTTTTCAGAATGCTTATTGAGATGTTTTATTAAACTCATTTGCATTTAAAACAAGTGTTTCACAATTTTCCCAAAAGATGGCCCTACTTGTTTGAAAATATTCATTCAAAATTTATTTTTCTATGTAAAATTCCAACAGAAAGGTCATTTTGTTTATTCCAATTTTTAATATTATAAACAATTTTAACATAATTTAATATAATGTTTGATGTAGTTTTTATCTTTAAAAAATAATTTGCGATTTAGGGATATTTGATTATGTATCCTGAAATCCTAACTCATTGTCATAATTAAATAAAACTTGATATTAATCATTTTAGAAGAAGCTACTTCTTAACCCCTTGAAGATCCCGATTACAAATTCTTTGGTATTTAATGCAATTAAATTATAAATTTTATCTATGATCCTTATGGATTTGAAATATATGAAAAACATGTATATTTGTGGGGGGGGGGGAAAGGCAGATTTAGAGAGGGTGATTTAACTGTGAAACGCTCCCCTTGTGCAGCAGGAAAATATTTCTTTCTTAAAACTTTAATTAAATTAGGAGAGCACTGAATAATTACCCTTAAAATAATGTAATTAATAAATAGTTAAACAATTTATAAGTAATATTTTAGGTAAGTATTTTCATAGCAAATTCAAAAAGAAATAAATTAGTTGTAGTGATACCATCTATTTATAGTTTAAAGTGTCAAAAACAAAGAAAAAATTAATGTGTTCAAAACAGATTAAAAGTATGAACAGGTGGTTCCACTACAAAGCCACTGTCCTTAAAAGGGTTAAAGGAATCAAACATTTTTAGAAAAAAAAAAAAAAAAAGACCCTAAATGGCTAATTACACATAAATTAGATACTCTATTAATTTTAAATCTATCGTAATGAAAGACAAAGTAAGTTGTTTTTAAAATTATTTAAATAATAATTATTAATATAAATGATCCATTTCAATCAGAAGTATGAACATAATTCTATGCCATTTATTTCAGAAATATTAAAAGAAAGCTCTAGTTTCATTAAGAAAAACTTGTTATATAGAAATTATTTAACAATAAAGAGAAAATATGCTGGAAAAAAAATTACAGCATCACTATGTATATACTATAATAACCACTGATAATTTTTTTCAAAGCCATTTATGATAGGTCTATTTACCCACCGCTATTATCTGTACCAACCATTTTTTAGTGCTAGTGTATATTTATTGAGCAAAGTATTTATTCATCTGACAGAATAGAACAACACTGCCATTACAAAATCTTAAAATTTAAAAAAATACATATAGTTTTGTTGGCAAATTGATATAACTTAACATCACCTCGAATTCATATCAGGTATTGTTCTTTTACTTATAATACTGACATGTAACAATCACATTTCTAAAGATTTTTAAATTAAACATACAGGTGAAAGTTTTATTATATCCTTTTTTTATACCAAAAGGTGAATGTCATTATTTTAAAATAAAAGTTTTCTTCATTTATGTTGCCACAAATTTTTTTGGTAGTGTCCGTCTCTAGAAAGGGTGATCCCGCTTTCCGAGACGACGGGAGATGGGGCTTGATTTTAAATTTTTTCCCCACTTCGTGAGCAGGCTGCACGCGTTTCCACTGCTGGAAGTCGCCGTTTTGTCTACCCTCCCAGTCACCAGCAAGTTAAAAAAAGCAAATTTATATATGGCCAGCAAAAATATAAATTTAATTATTATTTTTTCAAATAAAATATATTTAAATCTACATAAAAAAGGTAATGTGCAATAATAATAATAATGATAAAAAATAAAAATATACATACATATATATTAAGAAAGAGTTTGGTTTGGATTGCTAGGGCCTATATTTGTAATATAAGGACTAATTAAACTGGGATCTACTTTTTAAAGCCAATTCCTAATGGTTATAAACATTCATGGCAATTAGGAATTCAAACCTATGAACTCTGGGAGTGTGAGACATTTACAAATTCAAAAACACATGTGCATATATTCTTGCACACTTTTTTTTTTTCTTTGTCAGACTATTTTTAAAGGATGTACAGAACACCTTCCCATTTTGCCTTTTACAGGGCTCTGGTAAATAGTTTCTGATTAGAGTAAAATAAAGTGATAACACAGCATGAAGTATATAAAGTACATAATTACTAAAATAAAATTTTTAAAAGTTGAAAAAAAGTATGTCTGCATGCAAGAGGTTAGCTTTATGAAAGAAGCATAGTACTGTATAAAATGAATAGTAAAACTGAAATTTAACATTCCAAATAAGAGAAACCCATTTTTTCCTATAACTAGAGAACAGAAGAGAAATAAAAATGACTTTCACTCACTTTTCGGCATTGTAACTCCCCCCCCCAAAAAAAAACAATACATTTCATGCAGGCACACTGAGTGGAAGTTTAATTTCAGACAGGGATAATAATGAATCTCTTAAGGAAAATAGATATTCATATTAAAATATGTTTGATATGAATTTTATTTTACATGCTGGAAATTTAGTCTTATTTTCAAAACTGCTAATCATATCATATAATATATTGATTAATGTCTTATGCTTCCACAGTTAGGTCTAGATTTAATAACTGTTTTTGGACAGTCCTTTTTACCGGTGGAAACAGAATTTACTTATCTATACAATGCTTCTGTATCAAAATGGCCAACTAGATCACATTGTGGAAAGACAAATATTCAAAAGACAATCTAACATAACTAGAAAGAAGATCCAGAATTTCAACTTGAAAATAGGTGAATAATGGTATGACAAATAAAACTGTTCAGCTTTATATAAATAATAAAACACAAGAATGATAACTTTTTCATAAACTAATTTTAATTTAGTATTAAAAAAAATAAAAAATCTCTCAGCTTCACTTTATTTTATTAATTTGTAGATGTGGCAAATATGAAATTCATCAGCTGAAAGAAGTTTTGTGTTATCCTAGTATAAAGGATCATATTAAAAACCAAAAAAGTTTGAAATATTTCACAGGCATATGTAATGGAGACTCCTTGAGTATATTTTATTAATGGAATTTAAGGGAAATTACCTTAATATAACATACAAATTACACAATTCAACAATATAGATTATCTAAACCAACTTACACACTTTACATATACATCATAGACTGGATATCATGCAATTTATTACAGTAAAAAACTAAATCTAGGTAAATTGTTACAAGCAAGAATAATTTTATATATAGGGAACTACTATTTTAAACAAGAAAAAAAAATTCTTTTATAAACTCAGCCTGTAAAATATAAATACATTTCTTTCATAACCTTAGACTACAGCAACATTTAACACTGAAGAAACATGTATCTGTGACAAACAATGCAGTATTAATAAAATACTACCATATGACTGCATTAGAAGCATACATAGAACTTCAGGCACAATGTGTGTGCACATTGTTTCCAATAAATATGAAAGCTGCAACAGTAATTTACATTTGACATACACCCTCTGCAACACAAACTAGAAGGACTGAAAATTTTAACTATCATTTTTAGCCTTACATGCCTGCAACAAATATTAACTGAAACTGTAAAAATTTTAAGTCCTTAAATCTTAAATTCATTTAAACCCGAATAAAAATATGCAACATGTGGTAACATAAAAAATAATCTTAATGAATGCTTTAATTTAGTCTGATTAAGCAACATACACGAAGAATGTCTATTCAGGATTGAAGAAAAAATTTAAATATAAATAAATAAATTTTAAAAAGTTAGAGACATAGAACAAAGAAGCATCATTACCTATAATCTATTTCAGTTTATAATATAAATGCAAGAAGTATGGATGGAGCATTTGCATAAAGTTATGATATCAGTTTTGAAATACAGTTTTCTCTATTCTATTTTTTCCCTTTTTGATAAAAACTAATGAATTATATTTTTATATATATTTAGATATAAATAACATTTATAACTATATTCATTTAAAACTCAAAAGCTCTTTTAAACTGAAATAAAATGATTAAGAATTATAAAATATCATAAGAGTATAAATGTAGGCTAAGAGAGATGACAAATATTAAATTTTTAATTTGTTGTAGCATTGTGTATGGTACATATATAATACAAAAAGCAGAATAAGGCTAATTATCACTACCAGCCATTATCTACATAGGCTCACAGAAACAGCAAACGCAACCAATATGTAAGTACAAGCCTAGGAAGCTATGTAATGTACAAGCAACAAAATCTATGCAAATTTATGTGTTAATATTTAAAAAAAGCTACAATGAGTAGATAAGGAATGTTGATTAAATATGACTAGAAATACGATACCTATGGCAACAAATATTAATCTTATCTCAAATTAATAAATACACTTTAGAATGAATTTTCAATTTTACCTTTTTAGAGATCCATTAAAGTTTTAATATATAGAAAGAATTTACCTCATTAGAAAATGTTAGGTACACATACTAAAAAATAAATTATAAAGCAATAAATTAAACATATTTATAACAACATAAAACAGCCTATTTCATTTCCTCATGATTTTCTAAAAGTTTAAGGTAACCTTCAGCACAAAATGTCCATTTCGTAATGATTTTGAAGGAAAAATCAAAACCTTATTTTCATCAAATAAAAATTAAATATTTTACAACAGGATTTAATGAGGTAGAATCAAAGATGCAGTCTTTGATGCTGCTTCATAAATTCTTATATTTATAAATATTATTTGTTATTTGAAACTAAATAAGGTTAACAAATATTGCTCGATATAAATTGATCTCACTATATTTTGTTTTTGTCTGATAAATAAAACACAGACAAAAGCAATTCAACAACAACAAATTAAAAAAAAATTAATGCGCTTAAGTTAATGATATATACAATAATTTTGCATTTGATAACAACAAAGATCAATTCTATATAAAACACTCACTAGAAATAAAACATTACATTTTTATAAATTTCATAAAAAAATAAAACTAAAAAATAATAAAATGACATTTTTGTAATCCATTTATATAAAGAGAATGAATTACATATGAAATCAGCTGAAAGATTGTTAAAACAAATCCCAAAAATAATATTCAAGTTAAATGTGCTATCATAGTTACATTAAAACATTAAGTATAAATTGTGCTGTTTTAGCATTAATATTACCATTAGAAAAAAAAAGTTAAGTTCAAATTAATATCTTTATCAACACCTTAATGCACAAGGAATACTGGATGATTTATAAGTATACAATAAATAGAAATATTAACACCGAATTTAAAAAATTACAATGAAGGAAAACTTAACTGAAAACAAATCTGAACAAAATACTTCAAATAAATACCTTTAAGATAGTTAAACTAAATTAGAAGAGAGAGAACATTTCATTGAAAACTTAATGATGCTTAAACATACAATAAACAATATGTTAAACTTCAGAAGTACTCCCAATTAAATTGAAACATGCTATGTAACTGGTATGTGAAAGAATCCTGTAATATTAATGTTCAGTTAGTTTCATAAAATGTACTAAAATAAGAGTGAAAAATATATATAAAACTTTTATAACTTGACACAATTACAGACATGAAAATAAAATATAATAAGAAAGGTTAATAAAATAAAATAAATTTTAATAATTTGAATTTCGAAGCAGATATAATGTACTACTCATAATATAAGCAGAAACTCACATTATACTATTATGCATATGTTTTACCTTAGTACCCTGAGTTCAAACAATGTACAAAAAATGAGTTTACATTAAAATTTTATGATAAATAAATAAATATTTTGTTATTATATTCAAGAATTCAATAAATGTAAAACAATCTACTTACTTGATAACAAAAGTAACAAAGACCATAAAAATTGTATCTAACAGTTTAACAGTTTGAGTTCACAAATCAAGCAATGCTTTCTTATAAATACTTTGATTTAACACCGATAAAGGTGTTTGGAATGATACATAAGAATTGACTACACAAATAATAATAGGTCTTATCCCAGGTATTATGTGCACCAGGCATGTACAACTTCGATAGGACTCTGGGTTTAATTAGAAAAATTATGCAGGTTTGAGTGCTATACTATCTATATCAGTGTTTATGCTGAACTATTTTCAACCTTGAGTTCCAGAGACCAACTAATAAGAAAAAATACAAGTTAGGCAGAAAAGGGAGGGGAAGAAAAAAAAAGTCCCTGAAATTTTAAGAATTTATATTTAACTAAAGAAATAGTAAATACTATACATAACTGCAAATAAGATAGATTTTATTTGCAGTTATGTAAACACAAATTATAAGCAAATAGTACCCCCCTCCCAAATTATCAGTTTTCATTGGAAAGAACCTCACTAGCCTCTTTTAAATTTGAACCTTGTAATGAAATCCTCAGTAAATTTTCAATTTCTTTTCTTTAAGTCTATTTCTATCTAAGACTAGTTTTGATTATCTTTATACAAAACAAGCCTATTTTTTTTTTAAAAAAAAGCTCCCTCCCCCCAGTTTTTTTGTTGGTTTGCAATATCTAAAATTATTTGAAGTTGCATCTCTTTGAAATTATTAATTTTTGTCCTACTATTACAAATTTGCATAAAAACCCATTATAACATGAACCCCAAAATAATTATGAACACATCTTAATTCGTTTGATTTTTCCATTATTTCTCATAAACTCACATAAAAAAAAATTAAAATTATAAAATACTGTTCACCTAATATCATTATCATTTTAATTTGTACCAAATGACACAAAAGGCCTTAGTCTGCATTGCTATTCCCTGCTGCCTGAGGAAAGGGATTTTGCTTATCTCCACCTTGCCCACCCTTCATGTCGTTCTTCTCTGCATCAATCAGTGTCTTCCACATGATTTCTTTTCCTTCAGCACCCAAGTAAGTGCACTTCGCAGTATTTTGTCAGGAGGCATTCAGAGTACAAGAGCAACTTACTTCTCTCTTCTACTACATATAGTATTTACTTAATAACATTCTATTCTTAAAAAACATTCTTAATTCTGTACCCACACTCTAATGCCTGAGTCAGATAACCTATAAAGCCACATGAACAAACAAAAGTTGGCAGTTATGAGCATACAACAGTAGGATAAGTATAGATAAAGCACAACAGGAAGTACCAGTTAGATCATACATTCAAAAATAACCAGGCTAGTATGAGACCTACAGTCAATACAAAAAACAAATAAACCTCACCAAGAACAGTTAACCCTAACACATTGAATAATGAGCTGTACTTGCATGAAATTGCCCTGGCATTTAAATAGTATGACGAGCTCAGCTCACAAATGTATGCTGCAGTGTACAAAATTCAATTGCTAACAAATAGATGGCTCTTAAATGTATTCTGAAATGAAGTACAGACCAAGATGTTTGAAATATAAAACTAGCAGGTATTTAAATATAATGTCTTTGGGTTAATGAACCAGATTTAATATTTGGAAAAGTAGTTGTAGGTAGTGATCTGGAAAAAAACTATAAGAGCTTTTGGTCTTACAGCTAGAGGAATCATCTATCAAAAGACACTGCAAGTTTTGGCATTTGCTGATAACTTTGCTTATGTATGATTAGTATGTACATCTAGAGAGTATGTTATAGAGACTGCATTCAATTCGTTAAAAGCTGAAGCTCGTAAATTGAGCCAATAAATGAAGATAAAACTAAACTTTTAGAAACTGCCTATAATACATTTAACCCCTTGCCACTAGTCCAAAATAAATTCTAGTTACAGGATTCAGTGGCAAGGACATTTATTTAGGGCTGATAATACCAATCCCGTAAAAAAAACTCAGATATGCCAAACCTATGGGAATTAGAAAGTAGGGACGACTACTAATTAGGCGGCTTGACTATATTGAAACTGACTTAAAAATCAGATAAAGGGGAGACTGGAGGGGCATAGCCTTGCATAGGATCAGATGATAGAGAGTGAGATGGCCTTAGCCTGTAATGAGTTACAGTGCCTTAAAGGTTGCAGGCAGCACAAAATCAGAATGTGGGTTGTACAATGCACATGCCTGATGTACACATAGCACATATAAATGTGTGTATATATATATATATATATATAAAACATGAAAATATTTCATTCTAATGATACAAAGAAATACACAGAACAAATGAAAGGGTGATATAATTATAAGAAAAATAATGCACATTAATGGTTATATGTCATTTCCCCTACAATTAAAGGATTATATATCTGTTAATCATATTGAAAGGATGATAGATATCTGATTAGCTTTCATTTGAAAGAGATGTTTTGCCAAGACTTTTTTTAAACCTGAATTACTGAAATTAACAAACAAAATTGATAGTTTTAGATATATATTTATATAGTTAATTATGACCAATAAGATCAGCAAATAATACATTAAATCTAGACATTAACCTATAAATTAAAATACATATAATAAAGCTTTATACACACACATACCACTAAAAACTACTTTAAGCTAAATACTTACAAAACCATACGTTTGCTATACGCATTTTGAAGACAAATTTGTATAACAACTTCCCCCAAATTGAGAAAAAAAAAAAAAAATTAAAAGCGTTCCATAAAAGGTAAGCTATCATAAAATTGAAAACATTGGATATTACATACATGGCATACTTTTCAGATTTATTAATATAAATCTTCAAAAGTATAAAACACATTTACAAACATAAATTAGCACTCAATTTACATACAAACAATTATTTCTTTACTAAGATTTGGAATATGCATTTATCTCCTCAATACAGCATTAACAAAATGAAAAACTCCTTACATATATGAATTTAATTAACACTTAGGCTATAATAATTTGTTAAAAAATTGCTGGGGGGGGGAGAAAATGAAAACTTTCATTTACAATAAAGATATTTATGACTACAAAACAAACTATAATTCCACAAATTAAGCTATAAAAAGTGAAAAATATTTTATGAAGTACTAGAGATGATTTTGAATGCATAATCATTTTAAATTCCAATAGATGTCTAAATGTCTAAAACTTATTAAACAAAAAAATCTGGAAAACAATTTTGTGCAAATTACATTTAAATTTCAAATCATATAAAATTATTATGAATGATTTGGAAACATTTTAAAAGGAAAATTAATACTTGTGCAAAAGAAAACATGAATGGATTAGGCATCGTATTTATATTACAGAAGAGTTCATACGAACACTGTCAATCTTAAAAACAAGAAATTTAAAGATTTTAAATTACACAGTAACAGACATTTCAAGATTTTTAATTTTTTTAAAGTTAACACAACGAACCACAAGCAGAATAATCATACGAGTTATCAGTTCATAAGCTAACAGTAATTTAATATTTTATGGCTGTGCATACATAAACAATTAGAAAGGACGTTTTAAAATACAAAATTTAATCTTAATGATAACACCTTACTAGGCAACTATAAATTGCCCATAACTGTGTAATTAGAAAATTCATGGTTAAACTCTAAACAGATGTATCTTATAACAGCATATTGTATAGCTTATTCATTTCATATAGCAGAATATACATCTCAAAATCGCAGAATTAAATTTTAACCTACTTTTAAGCCAAGGCAATCACATATTAAGTTATATTAAAAGAAAAATAAAATATTAGAACTTTACATATGAAAGAAAAAGGGAATGCTTTAAGATTATTTTTAAAACAAGATACATTTTTACAAGCATAAAGTATTTATATATAATAAAACAAAGCAACAACAGACAAGTATTGCATTCTACAAACATGAAAATGATAACTATATTGATATTAAATACTATGTGAAACGCAGTATATAAATATTACTCTTTAAACTTCAATAGCAAATTGAAAAAAGATATCAATCATACAAGGCATATTCAGTGCTCAAAATGATTTAATGAAGTTGCATAAAATAAAGTACTAAACCTTTTGGTTTGTAATGAAGCTAAAATATAAAGTCATTATTCTCAAATAGCTAAAAAAAAAAATCTGCAAATTATTGTTGTTTTAGTTAGACTGGATATGTAGTACATATATAAAAATTTTGAATCAAACTTTTAAACTATTTATATTCAACTTACGGCAATGACAGTCCACTTCAGATTTTTTTTCTTTTAGATTAACAAAGAAAAAAAGTCAATTACAATCTTTAAGCATTTTATATTTTAACTGGGCAAATAAATATAGAAATAAAAATCAAAAAGAAAAACCAAAGTCAAGTGAAATAAATCTAATTTTTAATAATATTCTTTAAGTTTCATTGTCTCAGAATAAGTTTCAACTGTGCAATATGCTCATATCCAATAATAAAAGCTTAATAAGCAAATTAAAACGTTACTAAATGCTTTACATAAGGGTGAGGATATAGGTTTATATGGGTTAAATTATCTTTAAATCCACAGAAAACTCTTCAAATGTCCAATAATAAATACCAATTCTCTATAACAAATGCCTCTTCTCCATATTCCATAGCTTGAAGATACAACTTCAGGATTTATTATATTTAAAAAAATATCATTTTAGCATTAATATATACAAACATGAGAAATTGTGCAAGTCATATGATCTTATGCATTGTAGTAGTGTGTGTGTATGTATATATATATACATACATACACCATATATATTTTACAGATACACTAATATAAGTTAAAACTACCATATTGTATTTATTAAATACTTTACAACTTTTTAAAAAGCCTAAATAGCTTTAGGAACTACTATCAGACAATTCAAATTATTAATTTACATGACTAAGAAGCTAAATTAAGCACAGTGTGAATTTCACTTAGACAAAAAATTTTATTACATTCAAGTAAACCTCGAAAATAGAGGTGAAAAGAAATGTCCTTTATTGTAGACATGAAAACATGAACTTAAGAGTGATTACATCTAGACTTTTTAAATGAATTACAGATTTGTATACATTCATCCCAAAAATAAAAATATCTGAATAGAAAATTTTCTAATAAAATTATAATTACCCTACTTATTTTGCAGAGGGGAAAACTGATAAAAGAAAATTTAAATTTATTAAAGTATTTTTATGTTTCATTAGATTCTTAACTGAAAGGGGAGAAAAAAAGACAGTTTTGAAGGTATACTATCTCCCCCCCCAATTCCTTTTAAAACCTAAATATAAATGAGGAAAATGGACTTAAAAGTGAAAAATATATAATGAATATTAATTATTTTCAAATTAATATGTTATTATAGCAGAGAAAATCTTTGTCTTTGCTTGACTTAAAACTTGTGATGGCTTCTGCACATCACTAAACCAGATTTAAATCTTTAACAGAACATTTAGAAATCAATTATACAACTCTTCGGAAATTTTTAAAGGATAACATTCCTTATTTTGATTTGTAACAATATACAGCATAAATTTCTATTGCTATCATAGTGAACAACAAGAGATCAAAATGCTAAAATGCATTAACTGAATAACATTCATTGAACATATAAAAAAGTGGTTTTGTAAGGTTTCATGTTTTAAACATGAAGCAGTAAACATATAAAAAAGTAAATAAAAACTACAAAATAAATAATTCATTTGAATAAGCAAGGAACAAAACCCATGACAACACAAAAAGAGAAAAAAAATATACAAAAGATTTAAAATTTTAAAAATATTTATTTATTTTTTACAAGAACAAGTAATATTTGATTTTAAGAACAAATAAAAAAAATGACAAATTTTGTACTAACAAAAATGGACAGCTTTACAATAGTCAAATTGAGCACTGAATTTATGAACAAGATATAGATAACAGCAATAATTCTGACTATCAGTTGCCAACATGAAACTGCATATCACAGTAAACAGTTTTATATAAGTCATGCATACATTTCAGAGGTGATTGTGACTTCACTTAAAAAATCTTGAAAACTCATGTAGAGCAAATAATTTATAATGGAACTTCACATATTTTTTTTTAATTAAGTAAAATGAATATTTTTTATGTTTGACTACATCATTTCATAAACTTAACTGTTTCATACATGATAACATTTTGAAATTAAATTTCAGAAAGTAAAAAAATTCAAAATTTTGAACATATCTGCAGCCACAATCACCCTTGATATTTGGGATAGATATGTTGAAAATAGAAAAAACTTTAAATTGGAATTTAATATTGAAATTGGGCAACATGCAATAAATAGTTGGCAGCAAAACTACATAATAATTAATAATATATAGGCATTGGTCCGCATAGAAGGCATATCTGCAAGTGCAGAAAGAATGAAAGGAATGTTTCTGACCAGACAACAGTGTCTTATAATGTTTGATATAGGTCTGTATTCGAACACTTGTGGCGGGCAAACTGAGGCACTTGGTTAAGTACATGAAAGAGGTGCCACCATTTAAAGGTCAATCCACAACCTTTGAAGTGCGTTTTCAGTCTATCAAATCAATCACAACATGAACTTTCAACCCATGAATAACCAAAAATTATAAATGGAAATTTTTAGGATGAGACATTTACACACAAATAGTAGATTGCATTTTCACTAACAATAATAATTTAGAAACAACACATATACATAAAATAGAAAAAGAACTTTGAATTATAGCAATTTTGCTGTCAAATCTTTCTTTCATCAAAACAGCTCATGATAAATATGACTGAAATACTTGAAAGTGATAACCAATATCATACAGCATATTCATTGTACTGGAAAATGACTACCAGTGTGATGTATTCTGACTACACCTAAATCCTCTTGTACAGCAGTGAAGTATAAAAATGGTCAGAACTGATTTAAGCAATTACTGACATGGTGATTTTTGATTCAAATACACTTAGAAATCATCATCCTCATAATCTGCACATTTTTGAGCTTGTGAATGAGCCAGAAATTTGCAGAAAGTGGATATTACATAATGGTTGGCACCCCCAATTTTATCTTTGACTAGTAGATCACTTCTTCCTGAGATCGCTTTTTTCTGGAATAATCCACCATAATAAGGCGGCCAGTTGCTTCAATACCAGATATGGCCTGCATAAAAATCAAACAATATTACATGAGTAAAAATAAAAAAAAGACCAAGTTTGAAATTTTTTTTTATACATTTACAATTTTACAATCAATATACATGTATGTATGCTATGGTTAATGTGATCAATCTATTATTATCAATAATAACCAACAAAACCAATTAAAGTAAATAATTTATCAAAATTTATCACATTTGCCAGTTAATAATAATTACCAATGAAATTTGGTCATTGTGATATTTTTTATATGTTATAATATTGCTTAATACATACATTAACTGAATCAGCAGCATGATAAAAAAGATTAATTTTAACATGCACTAAGCATATAGCTTAAAACCTTTAGTACTATTACCTCAATGTAACCCAATACATTTATGTCACATAAACAGCAGTTCTAAACTATTGAATTTTGCATTCAAAGACAACTTAATTTTAACTTGACCTTAGTAACAGTCGTTGGAAAACATGTTTAATAATTATTACACTTTTTAATTTCATTAAAAACGATGTAAACTAAAATATATTGTAGGAAATATGTTGGGTAGTGAGGCATCAAATAATAATAAAATTTCCTTAAAAGAATATATGAAATGCTGACAACATATTTAACACTACCTATTAAAAATTTACTTTCACAGATGAATGATAAATCAAACTACAAAATATCACTTACATAAACATTAATTCCTTAATTTCAAGAAAAATGAAAAACTTTGTTAAAGTCTGGTTTGGTTTGGAGCACTACGGTCTACTTTTTTTGCACACAAGGACTAATGAGCATGGGACCTACAGTTTAAAGCCAATTCTGAATGGCTACAAACATCCATGCCAGCAGCGGGACTCGAACCCGCGAACTCCGGATCCAAAGAGCAGTGCTCTACCATTCGGCCATCATTTGGCTTGTTAAAGTTTGATATAAAGAGCAATTAATTAAAGACAGTATTTTACATCTATTTCAATATGACTGTTAAATAAACTAGAGGGGAAATGGATATCCGGTAGCTATCAAGTGCCTAGCTGAATTTCAGGTACCTGGTATCCTGCCAGATATTAAAGCTAAATACTTAGATATTCAGGCATCATATCAGACATCTGAAGGATGACATTTTAACTCTGCCAAAAACTGGATTTCATAAATTTAATGAATTACCAATTTTTGAAAACTTTCAAATTAAACTAAAATTGGCTGGTGAATGTTTGAAAAATAGAAAATATATTACAAGAAGGCACAGTGTAAAAAAATATTCTCAATGTCTTTTTGAAAAGGATATATAAAATATTTTGCAATTTATTATTCTTAATTTACATTAAAAAACATTAAAATATAACAGCAAAAAATTAGTGCTGGATATTTGTATTTGGCTGAGAAGAGTTCCAGATATTTGATATCTGGCAAAATCATTATAAGTTTCTAACCTATAACACACTAATTGCTAAATATGTAGAATGTTAGTCTCATTACATTAAAATCATACTCTTTTCCCTCCAGAGTCTGAAATATCCCAACTACACTCAAATTAGATCACTTGATTAGAAAATCTGGACAACTGATTTATTTTATAATATGTCATACTCACTTTATCTAGCATTTCTTTAGTATGAGCACCAGATATACAAAATCGTGCTCTGGCAGTTAATAGGGATGTTGCAGGAAATCCTACACCAACAGTGGCTATATTATGTTTTAATAAATGTTCAACAAATGCCCTAGAATAAACAAATACCTATTAACACAAAGAAGCACACAGAAAAAAAATGAAAAAGAATGCTATACTTTAAAACAATAATTTAAGACTAGAATTGTAATTCAAAGAGAAAAGAACTAATAATAATGAAAGGAACCTACTACAAAACAAGTTAAGAACAACTGCAATAATTCATCCCATTAATTAGACAATGTTAACCCATTTTAACTCCTTCAGGATCAATATTGCAAGCACACATTTGAGTGTCTCCATGGCTCAGCATAGCACATAATGGATAAAAAAAATATTCACCTTTTAGATCCAGCAATGTGTATACACATTCTAACTTTGGGATGCTTTTATGAAATTTTAAAATATCACTAGATGGAATTATCATACCATGATTTTACAGATATGGCTTTCAATGGTCTGATATACTAGTGTCTGCCTTAGTTTTTGCTAGTGTTCAGAAATAGACCACCTCATTTATATAAACAAACACAGCTACGTTTGTAAATAGCAAGTGATTTAGACAAACAAGGAAGTCTTTAGTCTGAACACTTTAGCAGGTATGTAATATAAATATAATCTTTACTGGTATGTTAAATAGTATAAAAAATAATTTAAATATTTAAATTTTAAATTGAATGTAATTTTTATTTGAGAACTCGAATTACCCAGACCAAAGCCTGGTTCTGAAGCAACTATATATTATATAAAATGAAATTTCGAAAAATGTTAAGTCTGCTATACAAACCCAAATATTTGAACCAATTAGCACCAAATTTGATATACAGCTGCATTTTGTAGAGAAAGTCATAGAATTGGACAACATACCACAACATTTTATGGACATGGAAAACATTGTGCATGCATATATTTATAACTGGGATTATTTATTGATATTAAAGTATCATATTCATGCACAATCAGCAACATACAAAGCTTGTTTCGAGATTTTTTAAAATTTCTACATTTATCTATGACTGCCGTTTAAAAGCTTCATTTGGGAGTTCTGATTACTCAGACCAAAGTTTGGACACGAAGAAGCTAATAACTAATAGAATCTTATGTAAATATTTACCTAAATATCTGCAATTATGTGAATCTTTGAATTAAAAATGTTTAAAACAATACATTTTATATTGTTTCATGTACTATTACTTTATTAATATTTTATACATTGTATTTGTATATAATATATGCATAAAACATTGATAATAAACAATTCTATTTGTAATTCAGTTTATTAAAAATTAAATATGTCTTATAGGAAGAAATATCTAATGGTTATTTTTTAAGTGGTAGGCTTAACTTCCAAAATCCCTCAGGCATTGGAGAGTTTGTTTTCAAGGTCACAGTTCTGAAGGAGCTCTTCTTTCACTTGTTGATCCTGAACATTTTCACGAAGAAAATGTTTTAAAATTCTTTTCAACTGGAAGAATTGAACATCCAATTTTTAAAGACATTCTACTTTACAAACAATCTACTGTATTTCAAATTTACTACAACAAAGAAATGCCCTTTATAAAAAGTATTTGAAGACTATCAAATAACTATCTTAAGGAGGTTCAAGAAAATAGAAACAACATACAGTGTTGTGCATATGGTGAAACATAAATCAATATATATATTTAGGTAATTCCTTTTTAACTAGAAATGGTAAAGAACAGAACATTTTTTTTTTCATATCATAATTACTAAAATTCTTACAAATTAATTTTAGAATATACTTTTCCCACAGTTATTGCAGATATTTTTCTTCCTTTAATTTTCTCGGGGAACTGCTATGTCATTCCTTTCATCATATATTTTAACTATAATATATTTAACTACTTTCTTTTACATTACCTTTGATCTTTTGAAGCATAATTTTGATTAAATACTGTAGAAAAAAAAAATTCATGGAAATATTTCTTCTTTATATTTTTCTTACATCAGTCCTCTTAAATAATGGAAGAAATGATATTTTTAGAGATGTAACGTGGTGCAGAATGTAATACATATATAGTACAAAAATATACTACTAGCACAAAAGAGTTCTTCATATTATTATTTTGCCTACTCAAATGGGGGGAGGGGAGGCACTTGCTTTCATTCATGCATTTATCAGTACAATGCTGTAGGTTTGATGACCATTGTGAAAGCACTATGTAGGTGTCCAACATTAATTCTTTGAATAGAGAACAAATTTTACAACTAACTCTCATGCAGGTTTTGAACACACATTCTTCAGTGTGATAAGTAAATGCTCTAACCACTGTGCTAAACCGGGCAACATATTACATATTTAAAAAGAAATCAGAGCAGTTATTTTCTTTTTAAATATAAATATGAAGCAGACTAGTTATTTGGTCTTATCTCATTTATGCCAGAGGTTAAAATACTACTATTAATGAATGAAATTTACATTTACTTGCTAAAAAATAGGCTTCAAAAACTATTTCATTCTACAAAAAATATTTCATCTTTTTATTCAAATTACTTGCCACATCCAAACTGGAAAAGTGATCAAATCCATAGTTGTATTGTTCATTACTTATTAAAATTCAGATGTTGCCTCAGAGCGGTTGTCAATATTATTGAATGAGATAGGCGAACAAACATTTCATATGGAATATAACATCCCATTTTTCACATTATGTGAAATTCCATCACATTAATTCCTTTAAACAGCAGGTTCCATAAAACTCCCACAGGACTACTAGTCTAAAAATGGAACACTAGAAATAAATCGGTTAAGATAAGCTTAAGCATCATATTAGCATATAATAAATACTTTCTCCTCTGAGGTTTAAATCATGATATAACTTAATTTCATTTTCATATTTAATATATTAAACTATCCCAGTGTAAGTTTGATAACAATTTTATTTATATTTGTAATGATGTGGCAAATAAAGATACATATTTCAGGATTTGCTAAACAGAGATACTGAAATCAGAGCAGTATTTTTCATATTATACATTAAAACTCAGATAACATTTAATTATGCTCTTTATGTAAATTTGCTATGCATATATAGAGGTTTTAAGGGAAGAGTATAAAGATAGATAGAAAACAATTTAAATTGGTATCCTAAAGATATAGGTAGAGCTTAAAATACCATAACTGATTATTACTACTTTTGCTTAGTTGATATTAGAGGTTACAACTACAAAAACAAACAATACCTTTTGTAACCTATATTCTGTTTTAAGATTATGCCCAAAACTTACGAAGATTTACCAACTGATGCTGGTTCCAACAGCACTGATGAGAATTTTCAAAGAGATAAGTATCAATGAACTTAATTACTCAATATATTGAAAAGAACATAACTAGATTATAAAGTTAGTTTTATTACGAGAATTTTCAGCAACTTCTGGCTAGACACTAAAAGAAATTAATACATTACCAAGTGTGTGTGTATATATATATATATATATATAAAAGATAACTAATCTACAAGCCTTCAGGCATATATAATCGAAAAGGAACACAGCTTATGTAAAATGAAGACTATTTGTACATATTCATTTATTCCCCCCTTTTTCACTAAGCAAGCCTATTCTGGTACCTACAGTTTAAACACAATTTCAAACATATATGAGCAACCACACAAACATTGATTCTAATCCACAAATTTATTGATTGATCATCATCTGGCATCTTGAATATGCCTTAGCAAAAATAAAAATTTCTAAAAATGGAAATTTAAAGAGATCCCAAAACTTATGTATGGTTTTTGGTCAAAGTGGTTTTACAAAATCTCCATTTTCAACTTGTGAATGGATTGATTCAGTTGAGCAAAAGCTAAAAATCAGAAGTTTTTAGGCATATAAAAATATCTAGGTATATAGGAAGCAATTTTTAAAGGGCACTAGATAAAAATAGTAATGTTTTTTAGTACGTATGGGAAAAGCTTTGAAACTTAATTTATTTTACTGTCCAGGTAGAAGGAATGCATTATGTACTTCCATAATACACTAATAATATAAATTAATTTAATTAAAAGTTTTAAGATTTAAATTTATTTATTTTTCTATGAGGTAAAAGAAAATAATTAAAAATAAGTAAACAGAAAATTCTTTTTTTATTTTGGCTACAAGAAATTAAATAATTGGTTTGGAGAAATATGTCTACTTTTTTTCTACACGAGGGCTAATGATATATGGACCTACTGCTTACAGCAGATTCAGAATGACTAACAACATCCATACTACAGTCAGTACAGGCTATATGGTCAGTTCAGGGTATCTGCCAAAATAAAATTTTTCAAATCCATGACTTTTCATGACTTTGCCTGATTTAGCAGATCATTTTTCCATGACTTTAAAAAGTTTTCGTTAAAGTATATATGAATAAAACTTCTGATGTACATACAAATAGATTATATGATTTTAGAGAAATTACAGGAATTTTATCATAAACTATAAACTTACTTTATAAGTGTTAATAAACTCACATACATAAAAATAAATTGTTGTATCTACATACCTAAGTTCAATGATATAGCAATTTTTCAATCAAAATGTTTCCAATTTGAATTCAGGGTACTTTGGTATTATGAGGGTGACCATGAATAATAGCCAAATATAACCCTATAATGTTTATATACAATATCCCTAGAGATAAACTTATATTTTGTGCAAAAATCTTAACTAATTTTTATTAAAAAATAATTATTATTATATTAATAAAATTTTACTCTACAATTTAAGAAAAGACCAGAATAATATACATTTACCACCCATTAAGCTTTCTTGCTTTGAGTTTTCTTGGTGAACAAATTTTAATTGGCAATAGGGTCAATAGGATAATACATAAATACCAAACTCAGAAACTTCAGCCAAATGACAAGTAAAAATAGAATTAAACAATTCAATGCATTTTTTTTAATCGGTAGTTTAGCGGATCCATGACTTTTACTCATTTTACTTGAAAAATCATGACTTTCCATGACGAAATTAATCCATTGTCTAAATCCATGATTTTCCCTGACTTTCCAGGTGCACGGAAACCATGTCAGTTTTCTAAAGGCCCGTCTAACTTAATAGGGAACACACATTAAAGCGCACCGCGTATACAGTCATTTTCTTTTTCTTGTTACCTACTGGTTATATGGTTAGTTTCATGTTTTCAACAAGTTTCTGTTTTTTTTCCTTTTCTTTCTTTCTTTCTTTTTTAAAAAAAGAAGTCATTGCGAAATCGGAGAGGACCTGAATTCAAGCCTTTATTTTCCTCTTTCCCCCTTCCTTGTTTGTGTAGACTCATCGAAGTTTTCCACCTCTCTCAGTTCTTGCCCCCCCACTGATAACAAGTGGACATCTGTCTGTCTATTGGTTAAAGTTATCTCTCTTATACATGATCTGAGGTGTTATTTTACTAATTCCAAAGCACCAGATGAGCATTTGAAAGCTATTAGGGACTCAGAAAAAGTTGTGTTAACAACCAACAAAAGGAAGCAAACTTATATCTCTGATTATTTTTAAATACATTGAACATGAATGCATGTATGTACGTGTGCTGTACATGGATTAGTAAGGTAAGCTAATAAACTTCCCTCCCAAAAAATATTGCATATTTTTAATGTAGTTTTTACTTCTTGAATTAATTTTTAAAATGTTCTTAAAAGTATAATTATTTGTTTATGAGTACTACATTCTGATAGGTAAATATAATCCTGCCACAATTCAACAGGGTTGTATTGTTCCCCATAAATGGTCACCCTGCTTATATGGTCTGATTTTTCTGGACTGCTGAGCTGACCATATAGCAGATACAGACTGTATAAGCGAGAATTAAACCTGTGCACCCCTGCAAGAATGAGCAGCATAAAACTAAATGGAAATATGCTGAAATTAATGTATTTGCATCTAACAAATATTAGTATGCAAAATTACAATGGTCTAGCTTATTGGGAAGTGGGTGAAAGATTTGAGCCAAACTGATACATAGTGCAAAGTAATACAAGAGTTGATCAAAATGAAGCTAAATTTGGTTTTGAAAGAGATAAAATAAGATCTTAGATTAAAATTCAGTATACCTATAAAAACATAAATATATATTTTTAGTAACTACAAAATCTAGCATAGGCAGCTACTAATGCAAACACATCTATACTTTACTTAGGACTTAATGAAACTCAATATACCATATACTATACAATGTAAGGGGTTTTCTAAACAAAGTAAAAAGTTTAATGTTGCTCTCTTACAGAATCTTTTAAATATTTAATGAGCATTTCCAATTTTTTTTATATGTTAACCTGTTATTGTTATCTCACTTTTAACAAATAGAACAAGATGTATGAGATTTTATATAAAATGATAATTATCTCTCAAAACTTTTATACATGAAATACTGTTCGCAAACCAATAATTCTACACAAACTGTCTATTTAATTAAAAAAATTATATTGGTAATATAGCTCATTATACAACTAGAATCGAAAATAATTACAACATTCACATCAGGCTAAAACCATTCTAAAATGTTGCACTCAAAATACATAAATTGTTTTTTCTTTTTTCATGGAAAATTTTTTTAATTTTACACAGAATAGAAAATAGAAAACAAATTTATCATACGTTATTTTGGATGGAAAATATAACATCAGAGGTACTATAGGAGAATCTTCATTTCCATATATTATAAATCCTTTTTGTTTCAATTTCCGTCGAAAATACAAGGTATTTCTCTTAAGTTGGCAAATTTTTTTCATACCTTTAAAAGAAAAGAGGTATCTTAAAATTGAAAACTAGGATGACACGAGTATTATCCATGACAAAAATATTACACTGTACTAAAAGTGAAACTGATATTGTTTTAAACACACATTTCAAAAATATTTTAAAATATACATTACTTTTCACAATTTTACTTAAAATATATTTGTATTCCAGATTGTTTATAAAGTGTACTAAACTAAAACTCAATGATTAATGGAAAGTGAAAATTAAAGGCCAATTTTGAAATAAACAAATTTAATGTAGTTATACAGAAAACTAACAAAAATGCTAAACTTAAACGACTAACAGAGAGGATAAATTCCTATTAAATAACATAAGCAATATTATAGTTGGACAAAAAGAACTAAAAAATTAAGTTACTCTTTGAAGATTTTTCTTTTTATCCCCCATAACATACTTAGTGCATATATTACTTTAACATTACAATCAATTTTTTAAAAGAGAAAAATAATAAAAATAACAGATGGCCACATGAAAGTGTTAGTGAAAAATTTTTAATACAACAGATTTACCAAATTGAAAAGAATCTGTTGGAAAGAGTGAAAAATCAATGGTATTAGGGTTAAATAGCTGTATTTTAAGACATGATCTTTTCAATAGTATCATGATTTTCAAGACAAGTACAACTCCTGTATTTATAATGGTACAAAGATAACAATGGTACAGTGAAATATTTATATAAAAAATGAGAAAAATAGTTTTGTTATATTTTTAACTTACCTTCATTGGTTCCATCTAACCCCATTATAGTTTTCATGGTTCTATATATTTGTTCAACTATAGGAGCAGACATACTGGTAGCATGTAAATAACTATGGCAGTGAATTCGTAAATGATGAATTAATTTCTGAAAATAGTTAGATTTGTTACTAAACAAGTTTTTATTTAAAACTTCAAAATGAAATTGCTATTTGAAAAGTTGCAGATTTTGCATAAATTCAAAATCAAGAAAGTATGATTTTGTTTAGCAAATAATTAGCATAATAATATTAAATTTGCAGCAGATCTGAATACAAAATGAATGTTCAAAATCATGTAATTTCTCAAATCCTAAAATTATATTTAAAAGAAAATATAATGTAATTATAAAGCAAATATTAGCTATAAAACACTGATGCACTGCTTTATACATCTTTTGAAGCTCTATTACTGATACCATACTACTAATTTTGCAAAACTATTGTTATATATTCACTCCTACTTTAAAAAAGTATCGCAATATATCAATAATATTGATATTAATTTGGACATATATTGCAATATTAAATTTCTGATATTTTCCAAACCTAGTCATACTCTTAAATTTGCCAAAAAATATCTTCAGACTTTCAAAGTCAACAATTCTATAGCCTTTCAGGTGAGATTTCACACATTGTTATAAATAGTAGTGTCCAAGTAGTTGTACTATTGTCAATATCAACAGTGCTGTAAGAACTTATGTGTGGTAATTATTCTTGCTCTTTCTGTTAACATCAATCTCTGTACTAAACTGAATGCTGTCTTAGAAGCAAAATAAAATGAATGCATGTTTGAAGTATGATATTTCAAGTTAAATAAAGATTTGTATTAACCCAGGTGTGTTGGAAAGTGATTAAGAAGTGGTCACAATTATGCCAACGGATTAAATTTTAATTAAGAATAATTACAGCATCCAATATAACTTTTTACAGTTGTGAACTAATCATACATCAGGGTTCCCACTCTTCCAGAACAAAAATTAAGGACTTTCTAAGCATCAAAGTAACTTTTTATAAGGACCTACTTGAAATACACGACATAACTGTACAAACCATATCTCCAGAGCAACATATTTTAATGATTATGAACCAGACAAGGCATGTTCCATAAATGCCCTACAATATTTCAGAATTAAGTTTTTAAAAATGCCTAAAAATTAATATAAGATAAATCTATTTGACAAAACCTAATTTTGAAAAATGTACATCTACAGTTTTTGAGTGATCCAACTAAAAATAAATTCTTAATAAAAACAATACTATAAACAGTAATATATATAAGAGTTTATACAGATATGTATATGTATATATATATGTATATGTATATATATATATATATATATACATTGTGTGTGTGTGTGTATATATATATATATATATATATATATATATATATATATATATATATATATACACACACTAGCTGATTATACCCGGCGTTGCCTGGGAAAGAAGAAAGTTTTAGACTTTTCTATTACATTCAATGAAAGGAAAATTAAACTTCCAAAAGTAACTGAAATATCTACAAACCCCCATCCTCCATTTAATTAAAATCTGCATGACTGTTAGCTATTATGAAAGGGCAGCTGACTTTATACTTTAAACTTTTTAAGTATACGAAAGATTATATATTTGTCATGTAAGAAAACTGATAGGAAATCACATGAGACTGTGGATCTCGTCGATGGAGAAATTGATCGCATTCCAATTTAAAAATTAAGGAGCTTTTAAGGACCTTTGTCAAAAATTAAGTAGTTTTAAGGGCCCTTAAAAATGAAATATAAAATTAAGGAATTCTTAAGGACTTATAAGGACCGTGGGAACCCTGTACATATTTATTAAAGATTTTAAGAACAAATTTGAACAACCAATATTTATATAATTTATAATTTACCTTGGAACCAGCAATATAGCCTCCAGCAGCTCCAAAACTTTTGGTAAACGTGCCCATAAGAATATCAACATCTTTAGGATCACACCCAAAATAATCAGTAACCCCTCGACCTTTTGGTCCAAGGGCACCAATACTATGAGCTTCATCTACATACAAATAACATTTGTACTTCTTTTTGAGAGCAATTATTTCTGGAAGATTGACTATTGTTCCTTCCATGCTAAAAGAAAGAAAATAGGTCTAATAAAGTTATATGCTATCACAATAAGAAACAAAAGACATTTCAGGCTTAAATATTACTGGGGTAGTACTGGTAAAGAACAAAATTTCACAACAATTTTTTTTCTAATTTTAGGGCATAACCAAAAATTAAGTAATTACTTGGGAAAATAACTAACAAAAATATGATATATGTTTATATTCATATACGCATATAAATATTATAAATTGATATTTTGGTATTTATAATATATTATAGGCAAAAATATATTTAATTATCACAATATAGAAATAATTGTAAAAAGCTCACAATATACAAATATATTGAAATAGGATATCAAGATTAAAAGGCAAAAAAAAAAATTATATAAAATCGTGTACTGAGTAATATAATCAGCAAGAAAGTTACATGTCAATGGGTAGTATTTTATAATGAATTTCAATATAAATAATAGGATCCCCTCCCACAAAATGTCAAGGTTAAATGAGTGGAATTATGATTTTTAGTTAAATAAAGGACAAAAGTTTATACTCCTATTATGTTTTTATTTTCTACCTTGTTCCTTTAAGAATTTCTTTTTATCTCATGATGCGATAAAAATTTTCTGCATGACATACTTTCAAAGCAGAAACTAATAAAAATTTAGGCATTGTACAAAATTGCAGGTAAGTATTTAAAAATTTAAAGCCATTTTAGACCCACCCCCAGAAATTTCAGGATAACTACGACTTATGATAGTTTTAAGATTAGAAAGCAAATTCCATATGATGGTTTGAAGCATTATGGTCGTCTATTTTGTTACACAGTAACACTAATGAGATCGGCAAGTTGTGGTACCAAACAGCAGCACCTTATCTATTCAAACATAGTAAAGCAATTCCTCATCATGATATATGTTGAAAAAGAGAAAGTGTGTATACAATAACAGCAGATTGCACAAGTTTAGTTTGGTTTGGAGTGCTACAGTCTACTTTTTTGCAACACGAAGGCTAATGAGACTGGGACCTACAGCTTAAAGCCGATTCCGAATGGCTATGTACATCCATGTCACAGCGGGATTCGAACTCATAAACTCCGGTACCGAAGGACAGCACTCTAATCAATCGGCCATCGTTCGGCACAGATTGCACAAGATTTTACTTATGCTAAAAAAATAAAGAATCCACATGTCCATTATACAAAACCCAAAAGAGTAAATAATATTACTAAGCCAAAATCTATTTTTTTTATAAACACATTCAAAATGGAAACATTAAATAATTTAAAAGAGCAAAAAGATTAATATAGAAAACTTCTGCAAAGTATTAGTAAAGATATAGAGAATTTTACCCATAAAAACAAATTCATGAGATTTTGTTACAAAACTAAACATAAAATGTTATTTTACAGGTAAATGAAACATACCTGTAAAGGCCTTCAACAATGATAATTATTTTCTTCCATGGTCGATGAGTACGAGGCTGTCCATCAATAATGGCAGTTCGAATTTTTTTCTCTAAATCTTTCATATCTAGTTATAAAATTTTTTTCTTATTACTAATAGTATAGATTAATTAATTTCACATGATATAGATCCTAAACAATGAAAAGAAAATAGAAACTAAAAGATTAAGTAAGCAAAAAATATGAACAGTTATTTAAAACATTGCAATGATTTTCTGTTATTTAAATAATAAATAGAAAGATAAAAAAATTAAAGGAATAGCTCTAAAACTGTGTACTATAAAAGCAAACTTTAAAATATTATATAAAAACAGTTTTCTACTAACAAATACTTTTTACAAGATGCCTAGTATTTCAGTCACAGTGTTTGTAGATTGCAAAAAGAAAAAAAAAAAATCCTGGAAAATTTTATGGATTAAGATGGATGCAAAAAATAAGTATATAAATAAATTACATTTTTGAAGTCAGAGGGAGAGAAAATTAAATCACATCTATAAAAGCAACAAAAATTTGTTTTAAAGATATCTGATTACATTTAAGAGAGTTAAAATTTTACTCTGGAAATTTTTAAAGAAATGCAGATTACCTTAAATTACCAGAATAGCTTCTTTAAATAAAGACAAGTATTTAATTTTTTATATTAATGAATGTGACAAGTATTCAAGCATTGCCTGTACTTTCATCTACATTCAATAAAAATGGCATCTCTTTCATAGTTTTAACATTTAACTGCTGTTGTACTCAAGGATTCCATGACATTTATTCCTAAGCTTTTTAACTCCTCAAAATCGAATGACTTTTGCCTTTTACAGTACCTTCTTACAGTATGTTGTCTGAGCAGCTTACAAAGTTTAAACTGTAAACTTTCCTTTGTTTTGATATTCTGGGTCTAGTAGACCACATCAAAGCAGTTACAAGACTATTTGATTTGATTGATTCTCGTTGAGCACACAAAGATCAAAGAGAAAGAGCATTCTTCTTCAAAGTAAATAGAAAATAGTAAAGGGAAGTAATTTGTATTTGTAAATTTCTCTAGAACTTCAGAGAAGAATAGTGCAAAATTCCAGGTTTTTCCAAAGGACAAACACCCCCATAGTTGGTTCCTTTCCTTTTTTTTTTTTTGTTCAGGATGATTTTTTTAAAGCTATTGATTTAGATTCAAAAGAATCACATAAACTGACACCTGGTATTTATGAAAATAACAATATCATAATGGATATATCTCATTTAAAAAATACTGAACAAAGATACTTTTGAATACAAGTTTGGTTAGGTTATAAACAAGTAGTACGAACTCAAGGATCAAACGTAAGTACTCTAGTATTTAATATAAATAATAATCAACTAAAGTAAGGTATAATTAAGCATGTCATTTAAATATTTAAAATGAAATTACTATAAACACAGATGAAAATTCCACAAGGATTAATGCTAAAAAGTGATTTAAATAGGTAGAAAGTATTTTCAATTTTAAAATAACATCTTTAACCAACCAATTTATAAAACATCTAATTAGCAATTAAATATAATTATATGGACGTTTGGTTATACTATAGTCAAATTTTTGGTTACACACAGGCTAACTAGACTGGGATAATTAATTTTAAGTTGATTCTAAATAGCCACAAACATCCATGGCAGCAGTGAAATTTAGGCCCACAAACTCAAGAATTAAAAGACAGCACCCAAACATATCCAGCTGTAATTCAGCATTACATAATGATAATGAAGAAGGTAATATTTTTAAAATAATCAGTATAAAATATTAACAGAAAAAAAAGACTACATTTCAGCAATATTTTCAAAACTGCTAGATATACATAAAATATTTAACAAATAGAATTACAATGTTCAAATTTTCAATGACAGCTTTTGGAAATTTTTACTAAACTATCCTCACTGCTTCAAAACTTCTAACTAAAAATTTAAAATGCAACATTTCCATTTTTACTTCTGTGCTCCACTCCTTTTTTTCACATTATGAAATAGATATAAATAAAATTTACACGTAAATGTGTGTAAGTGATAAATCCCTGTAATCAAGCAAAATGGAAAAAAATTTCTGCCAGTAAAAAAGGAATAATAATGATCTTATCACTAAATAACAAAAAACAATCATTGCTACTAAAAAAGATTTTAAATATTTATCTAAATTTAAAAATATTTTATATATGTAATGCTGATAAAAACTAAATTTATGATTTTGATGCGTTTTTCTAAAAAATATATTCAATCCTTATAAAATTGAAACAAAATTTTTGAGTTATTTAATTTTTTTTTTCACTGTAACAGCCATACTATACTTGTAAAACTGATATTTAATGAGAATTACAACTCTTATTTAAATAAAAAAAATAGGCTAAGTAAACTGTTAAGTAAAATTAGGCAAATATATATTAATGGTAGCTTTAAAGCAATTATTTGGATCACCTAAAAACTTTAAAAAATAGCTGGGAAATATAATTTTACTATCTATTCACAGAATTGTAGTTATACAATGATTATATAATTTCATATAATGGCCAAAATATAAATATTTTTTCTCACTATTGTGCTTGAAAACTCTTATTTTAGCACCAGAGAGTCGACATCCTAGAACTAAAGACGCATGATTGAGCTCATCACTCAGAATAAGGCTGCCTTTGGCAATCAAAGTTGGAATGCTTGTGGAATTTGTAGCAAAACCCATGCCTACAATTATGCTGTCCTCTACATCTAAAAACTTTGCAACCAGTTCTTCTAGTTTTAAATGGACATCTAGAGTACCTAAAGGATTAAAATACATAAATGCTATATACATAATAACAATAATAAAATAAAAGAGGATTTTTACAATAATTTCATAAAAATATATGACTACATTCAATTACTTTAACATGTGCTAATTAAAATAGTTTAAAAATTACTTTAATGCATGTATTTGGTAATAAAAACAACCTCCACAATATAACTAATTTTTAGGCATGAAAACAAATATAAAGACTATAATTATTAAAGTCACAGCTTTCTAAAAAAAGTTTTTTTTAATTAATGAGTAGATTTCAAGCTATAAAGAAGAAAGAAGTTATAGTCTATAATTACAAAAAAGAAACATATATCTAGCATAAAATTTACAATAAACTTGGGTTTAAAAAAAAAAAAAGAAAAGAAAGAAGACCTAACATGAATCACTGCAAGATAAGTAAAAGTAGTATACAACTGCATATTAGCTTCCTTGTTATTCCTGCATATAAGGAATTACATGTAACTTCATAAGTTCACTTATACAAACTTTGAAATTCCTTATGAAACGGGCAAGGCATTGCCAACATTGTCAAAATATACTACGATTATTGTTTTATGAGACACTACGATACACTACACATACCTATAAGCAATCTAAAATTAGTTTTACTATTTTGCACAAGGTAAGCCTTTACATGAAAATAATACAGATGACACATACCATGTATAAAAGAATTTTCTCATGAAATATAAACACAAGAACTTATGAATTTTGACATTTTTTAAAAAGATTTTTATACTATCGTAAATTCTGAAAAAGTTGATTAGAATTACTTTGATACTTCTACAAAGTTATTACTAATTAGTAAATTATAATTGATTAGTATTAGGGTTGGCATGTTTTTACCACAGCGGGAAAAAAACCGTCCTGGCAAAAATGGATATTTTATTTACGGGGATGTAACTATTTTAACTCTAATCTAAATATACATAATGTAATGTTTTTTTTTAAACATAGAATATTCAATGTATTATTGAAACAGTAATCTATATTTAAAGTTATATACTACCTAGAGATTTTAAAAAAAAAAAAGAAGATAAAATGAAAATTGATTTTGCAAGTTTTTATGTGCAATGTTGTTTTTTTATGTAATTATTAGCTTACTTCCCCCACAAACTGTAGGTTTAAATGTTTTTAGAACTTATATAATATATATATCTTATATATGAATATATACAGATTACAATTAAAGATATTACTATATTAAATTGATAAATAAAGAAAACATTTTTTATAACATGCCTCCATCATATAAATTTATTTACAAAAAAAAAAAAAAAAAAAAAAAAAAGAAGAAGAAGAATATTGCATTTTCATTGCTAACGTCAATGAAAATTATTTTAAATTGTTTAAACTGTCAAATTAATACTAATGAAATACCTAATAATTATTCTGATTTAAGTCTCAATTGTATTATGTACAAAATCATTTATTATTTTGTTATTTATTAATTACTAGCAAATGTGCCCGTGCTTCGCTACGGGGACTTTATATATTACTTTTCAAGAAATCCATTTTTTTCGATTATTCTGTAAATTCTACACTGTGCTTTTCATATAATTGGCGAATAATTAAACATAGTCGTTTCTATTATATAAATGCAATAATATTTAATTCTCATGATACATTAATTTGCATTACACCTGTGTTAAGCTTCAATAAGATATAATAGCTTTTTCCGCTCGAAAATACGGAAATTTTAAATCATTTACGAAAAACTTGTCTTGCCCAGTAAAATTCTATATAAGTAGTTTGTTGCAATTTTATTAATTTACCTATAATGTAGACAGATACAACAGATTATTCTTCTCTTAATATTTGCTTGTAAGATAAAGAAATATCTGGCATATACATTTTGCAAGCTATTTAATAAAATAAATATAACACTTATGTACTTTTATCTGACGTTGATTGGCAACATTATTATATATCTAAAACAGTAGAACCCGGATTAACTGTATGATTCAATTTAGCAGATCGATCAAAGAACCTGTATTTTGTTTTGTGAATATAACCCACGTGGATTACAAACTCTATAAACTGTTCATGGTCCAGTTGTGTTATGTTAAAAAAAGAAATAAGACTGATAAATCTATATTGACAGCTAATTCCCATTTTAATAATATTCTACGTTTGAGCAACACAAACTAAAACATATAGAAATCAAAATTGGGATTACTAATATACCATTGATGCAATTGAGATGTAGAAATGACAATATATTTCCATTTTACATAATCCTTGCAAGGATACAATTTATGCCCCTTTCCTGCTCAACAGTCTCTCGAACTCTGCCGTTATATACTATTTAACTCTCTTGTACATCCCACTATCTGTTGGTGTCCTTGCTTTTCTACTAATTATGTAGAAGATAAAAGTTTGAAAAATTCATAATCTGCATCTAAACACGCCGTTTGTAATCTGATAAATATGAATTATTATAACTGTAAGTCCTAACCCTAGAAAAAGTTTGAAGGAAAATTACCCAAAATCATTACCATAACCACTTTTTGAAGTTCTTCAGTCATCCAGATTTTTTTTCTAACATGATAAGTTTAAATTCAGAAAGATCCGGATAATCGGCTCGCTAGTGTATTTTCATTTGGCTAGTAAAAAAAAAATTTTTTTGAGAAAACTTATTTCCTGGTCAGGGATTGTCTAACGAATATGTGTGATTTGGCTAGAAATATGAATTTAGAAACGCGCATTCAGAATATAGAACTTTCTTAAATGCTATTAAAGTAAGTCCGTATAGTCAATTTTATGTAGGTGCATAGGTTTTTGCGTAGGTTCTTTTCTTGCTACTCAATCTCCGCCCTCCCTGCGCATTAAAATTATTACTCCGTGCTCCGCTACTATACAACTCTTCTATCCATTGCCCCATCTACTGATATTCTTGTGTTTCGTCTAATTTTGTAGAAAAGAAAAATATAAGTTTAAAAATGAACTTCTAAATACGCCATTCGTAATATTGTAAAATATGCAGTACAACAGTTGGCTGCAACGAATGATTATTTCTATATCATGAATTTGGTATAAAAATTTATTAGATTTGGGTAAAAACACGAACTGGCGAGAACGACTCTTTCTTTTGATGCCAATGAGCAATTCTGAGGTAGTCTAAATGATTATTATTAGCCATGTTTGTGTACATTTTTTCATTTTTCCGATTCAAGGAATATTATCCAAAATGTATTTACAATATGACTGAACATTTGTATCAAAATAATAACAAATTAAAGAATACTTTCTTTATATACTTAAATAAGTAATAAAATATATGCTTAATTGCTCCTGACTTTATCAGCCTGGATTTTGTCTTATAAGTTTCGAATTTTCTCAAAAAGTTTTGGACACAGTAAAATATGAAATTAACACTAAAAATAAATTTACTGACTATTTTCAATTTTTTAATTACTAACTATAATATATATTGACATAATACACCATACGATGAACATCAGAGGTTTTTATTTGGCTGTAAATATGAAACTATCCAAAATTTGGGGAATAAATGTCAGACCCTCTGGTTATGTATAAAAAACAAACACACAATCGAACAAACTTTTTAATTTACAAATATAAATAAATTAAAAGCTAGATATTTATCTACCAGTTAAACAGACTCACTGGAATTTAAACTATAAAATAATAAATTTTTGTTTATGCCGGTGCTAAAATTATCATTGTAACAAAATATAATCGTTGATTAAATTTAAATTTATGACATATGCAACTAATCTATTATTTAAGACAAAAATAAAAGAAAATGAATCAAATAATATCTAAATTCAGAGATAAAACGGTTAAAAATGATACAGACGATATTTAAATAATGTAAAAAAAGAAATTATTAAATGAGATGGTTAAAGGAATGACGTCATAATGCTGGAAAAAATGTTATTTTCATCTATTTATTACGTGATAAATTGATAAATTTAATCACCTGCTCTTAACCGGGGAAAATAATGCTTGAAATAATGGCTTAAAATGCTCAAAAAGGGGGGAAGGGATGAACTTCGAACGTTTTAAAGTTGACAGCGCTTTTTGCAGTGATACAAAGCATATTTACACCAATTTATTTTAGAATCGGCCCAATAGTTTAGGAGGAGATGTGGAACATACATACATACATACACACATACATACCCACATACATACAATGACTTTTATTTATAAGATTTTGTACATTTTTAAAATCCAGCCAATTTTTTAAAATTTTGCCATTTTTTTTCCAGTTTTTGCCATTGTCCTGGCATAAATACCATTTTGCCGGCAAAATGACCAACTCTAATTAGTATTGAATATAAATCTTTCTTTGCTGTTATGTTTTGTTACACACACAAACATAGGAACTGCACATGAGAAACACAATCTTTTTAAAGATATTTGGATACTTGTTAAATATCTCTAAATAACAATAATAGGTATTTGTATACTTTAACTTATTTTACTTTCATACGATAATACATATAAAACAAATTTAATTACAAAGATAATTATATTTTACCAAGTTCATGTCTTGTACTGCAGATTCCTATACCATAATTCTTAATCATATCTTCTACACATTCAGCAGTGGGTCCATCATTTGAAGAAAATCCAAGATAATTATATGATCCCATATTTATACATTCAAATGAACTTTTTTTTAACCTACAAACAAAACACAATATATTAAAAAGTATTTTTTCCAAAATATCAAGTGTAAGAATAAAAGTATATATTTTTATTTTGAAGTTTGTTCCATTAAATATTTATGATTTAATAATGAAATTATATTAACAAAAAAAAAAATTGACGTGGACACCAGATGACTTAATTGTACACCTATTAAATTATACGTCTTTTCTTAATTTGATTATATGGTGCATCCTCAGAATTTTCATTTTCAATTTCTTTTTTGAAGGTTCAAAGTTAGTTTCATTTATCAAGGTAATGGTGTGTCTGAATACAGTTCACATATATAGCTCTCTGGGAGCAAACACCAACAGTATTTCCCTCAGAATTTTTTCAACAAAATAAAACTATTGAAATTTTTGTTATATATATATCAGGTTTGGCATGATTTAAATAAGTTGATTTTTTTTTTTGAAAGAATCATTGATTTAAATCTTTTTTCACTTCTTTTAAAACCTATATTTCAAAGAGGAGAATTGGGAATCAGTCAGCACAGTAATACCAATAAGTAAATAAGTGTAAATAGATAGCATGTGCTTTCCAAGAATTTAGGGGTTGTTATCAGAAAGTATGTAGTAAGGGTAGTACAATGATTGATTATGACTGGTGGAATTTATTTTATGTAATGCGAGGTAAAGAGAGTATTGCAGAACTTGAAATCCAGTTTGTCTACCAAATAACAACAGCCATGGCTTCATCTGCTGGAATGGTAAGACAGTTTTCTTCTTTTGTTATTGTTCATTCTAGCCTTCATAACCAATTAAGAGTGGATAAAACATCAAAGCTACTGTTTTTATTGATACAATTAAATCCATAATTCTGTACTTAAAAAATGTTGAAATAATTGTGATTTGTTTTTTTAAATAAATAGTTTGCATTAAAAGAATATTTAATTTGTTCTTTAAATTTACATCTTATTTAGTTTGCACTATCCAATTATGAAATAATAGAATGTATTTAGATTAAAAATTATATATTTAATTTTAGGTAATAAGTGTGTGAATAAACTACATAGATAAAATGTTACTTCTTATAAACTATTCTATGTATATTGCAAAAAACATAAAAACAACAATTAAAGTTAGTATCAAGGAAAAAAAAAAAAAAAAAAAAAACATGATTTTTTTCCAACTTTGATATATATATATATATATATATATATATATATATATATATATATTCATTATTACTACATTTCATTTACTCTGTACAAAGTAATATTTCTATTTGTTTTTCTAATAAAAATAATGAACTATTTTTTTTACAATAAAACACTGACAGTTTAACATTATGTTTGTATACTTTTTATTAAACTATTTCTAAATTATTTTATGATACAGAAATAGTTTACTATAATAAAGAGATACAGTTCTAAACAGCTTAAATATTTATGCTTAATAAATATAAATTGTTGTCATTTCAGGTATAATAATAATATATCAGGGGTAAATATAACAAAAAAATAAAAGAATTTCTAGAAACAAGAAAAACTATTTAATAGTTAGATAAAAGATTATTATAAAATTATAAACAAATATATCAGTATAAAAGAAATGACAAGTTTATTACTCAAAACTCCAGTTATAATCATTAGTAACTCTTTGCAGAAGTCTCACAGTAGCACCAGGTATGCTGCATATAGGCATATTAAAACAGTGACAAATCCGCCGATATATATTTCTCGTGTAGAAACTTTCAAAGCTTTGATATAATGGTACATAGCCCTGAAAAATAATCACATTTGGAAAGACATTTAAAAATTTCTTAATTGAAATTAAAATTGCTTGGAAAAGAAAAGAGAAAATTCCTACCTCTCTGTTTTTTTCTTTAGCCATGCGGTTTTTTTCAAGACCAATTTTTCTCATGAAATCTCTAACATGGCCATATACCATTAAAACTGCATAACACAGATAAACTGTTAAAGCAATCACAAGAGGAGTTTCTTCAAACTCTTCTTTAAGCTCCTTCTTAGTATTCTAAAGAGGAGTGAAACAATCATATAGTTAAATATATAAATGTTCCTTATAATATCAATGTGTTTGAAAAAATACATATACCTAATCATTAATTTAACAAAAAAAAAAAAAAAAAAGTTTTCAAATAAACTTTAATAAAAAAATTAAATAAAAAATTAATTTGAGATTCATGCATGTAAATCTTAATTTTATTATCTTAAAATAGTTATTTATTGAAGATGAATGAGATAGTGATTTCACTGGATATTGGAGCTCTTGTCTGCCAGATCCATATATCAAAACTGAAAATCTGGTGCTAATTTTGTTACATTGTATATTGTTTTTTAATAAATAATTTTTAAATAATACATTATAAACATATTTTATATATAATTTAACCCTAAATCTACAAAGAGGGGTCAAATGACCCCATTTTTCGTTATTTTTGCCCTTATAAAAAAATGTCCGGTAGTTTTAGTGTTAAAAAACATTTAAAATATATCAAAATTTAATTTACAATTAATGTTGCACTGAAAAAAAAATTGAATGTTTAAATATTAGTTTTTGAATTTGTACGATACTATCATGAAGGATATATATATATATATATATATATATTTAATAAAATTTATTAATATTCCCTTGGTTAGCAAGTATTTTTTCCCAAAGGATGGGTTTACTTCATATATTTAAAAATATGTTTTATGTTAAGCCACTTTTAGTTCTAATCTAAAATAAATAACATTTGAGATGAATAAGTAGATAAAATTAATTAACTTTAAGTATTCATAATAAAGTTTCATTTTTTTAGTGATATTTAATTTTATATATGTAAGATTGATAAATCTGAAATGTATCCTCAATTTTGTACATTGTTGCATATAAAACTTTTCTGCATGATCAGACTTTGTTGAAGAGTGTACATATGGATGTGGAGGAGAGTTGCAGAAATTTATTAAAGTGCATCCTTTTTTATAGTTACAAATGGACAGCCATTTTGGGATAGAAAGGACTAAAATCTGTTATAGAAATGTTACTTTTTTTCTCCATAGACTTGTATAACCAAGATAAATTTTTCTAAAATTTTAAAAACAATATACAATTACCTAACAGTTTAAATACGTTAATGAGATGAATGAAATTGCGATTTTATTTTTAAAAGTGCCTTATATTGAGTTTTGAAGTGAGATGTACTGATTTTAAGGAATGATGCTAAATGCTCATATGTCAGTCTACTTCTGAAATTATTCTTTCTAAGGTTCCAAGTTGAAACACTTATTCACATATAAGAAGCAAATATACCGCTAATTTTCTGGGCGTGAGATAAATTTTGGATATAATATTTATGCAAAGTAGAAAAAGAGATGGATATATAATGTATAAATATATATTTCTTTTAATTTGCCTCAGAACGGCAACTTAAAATTTTATCTACAGGCCGTAGTTTTTACATCCCTGACTTAGATAGCTATCTTCTTACTGATAGCAGATTTTTGTGAAAAACCACTACACTACTCTGTAAAGTTTATCTATTCTTCGAACTCCCTCCAGTTAGAAATTATTTTGAAAATTACAATCCAAGTGACTGATATGAGGCATTAGTAAAATTTACAAAAATTGATAATTCATGAAACTTTTAAAATCTAGTTATAGACTTAGAATAATCTGTCTAAGAATTTTTACTTTCAAGTATCCAGTTTGATAGCAAAATACCTAATTCTTAACTACAGATATTTGGTGAGGTACCAAACAGCCTGACATTCAGCTAGATACCAAATAGTTATCTGACATCTATTCAATCCTCATTATTTATCAAAATACAGTTTTTAGGAGATGGAATATCAATTTAAACAGCTGGTTGTGGAATGATAATCCTAACAGTATCAAATGAAATTTTATATAATATATATATATATATATATATATACGAGGAACATTTAGGCCTGCTCAAGCAGGTGTATAAAAGTCGTAAACCTTCCACACCCAATCCATCTTTCTTCCTATACGTTTTACATTTACTGGGCTTAATGGAGTTATAGTGTTTTGGTTCTATTTTATTATTATATTTATTTACCTCTATGTAACTGCTATATGGAGCGCATTATATGGTGATTTTATCTGTCTTTATCTAATATTTATCGAACTTATATTTTATCTATCTATATATATATATATATATATATATATATATATATATATATATATATATATAATATATATATATACATATATATATATATTGTCTTTTTGCTGATTTAAAATCTTTTGAGATTAATAGAAATGTGCAAAATAAAAGAATTAATACTTTAGAAAAGCATTAGTAAAAAAATAATCTAATGATATATTTTTCTGTTTTTAAAAATTGATTACAAAATTTAATAAAAACAGAAGAAAGTTAGCAGTAAAAGTGACATAAAAAATGTCAGTAAAATCAATAACTGAAAATCAAATTCAGCAGTTTGGGAGTATTTTTTAATTAGAATAATCAACTGCTATCAGATAATCTATTTTAATGCCCTTTAATTATTATACAAAAATATAATTCACATTGAAAGAAGGCAGGGTTAAGCTCACTAATGTACAAAATAGTTTTCAAAAGTGCAGATTAAAATTTAATGATTAATACCAACGATTTGGCACACTCAGTCAATTTAGTGAACACATAAAATATTGATATACGCAATAAATTTGAAATAATTTTAAAATCCCTCAACATCTAAAGCATGTTACATGAACTTTGATACATTTGAAACTAGTATATATAAACTCCCTCTTTAATTAATAAGCTCATTAATAAAACCTATATACCTTCCAAACTTTCATCAAAGTAGAAAAAAATAATAAGGTTTATTAGTTATAAGTCTAAATACTTTTCTTTATATTAAAATACACCTTTTGTATTTATAAAACATTTTTGATTTTAACAGACAAGACAATGAAAAATTTATAACTATTAAACATAGTACAAAGATTGACTTGAATGTACTAATTTAAATAACTGCAAAAAATACTTTTAAAAAACTATCAGTATTTAACATATATAAAGCAGTTAATTACACAATAAGATTGAATTCTGTGGTTGTTAAGACACTATTAAAAACTGAAAAGATATAGCTTAAGATAATTACATTGGTGATTTGAAAGAAAGGTTATAAGGAATTTATCTAATGTAAGATAACTCTTAATCTCTTGTATACTTTATTCTAGCAGCTTTATAAAATACGATTTATAAAACTAAAATATTTTAACAACTGTTTAGCAACATTTTAATTGTGTAAAGTTTATATACTTCTAGTGAGTAAAATATACATCAACAAAAATAGGCTAATAGCACATCATGAAATAAATTCACATCGCTACTTTATTACTTAAGATAAAAACATATTTTCAAAATAATGTAACATCTAATTTCCAAAATAGGAAAACAAAGTTAAATAATGTTTTACGGTGAATAAATTAATACAAAACCAATATTAGGAGATAGTAGCAATTTTCGATTTAATATAAAAATTGGTCACGACATTTGCTTTATAATTATATAATCTGGTACATAAATAGCCATTTTAGCATATTTTGACAAAAACTTTTCATCGGGTGATTTATTAAATAATATAACTTAAATTACCGGCAATAACAACAAGACATGACATTTTACGTATCTGAAGAGCAATTTCATGAACGATTTAAGAATAAGCATAGTTTTAAATATTCCTAGAGAAATAACAAAATGAAATTCATTTATGTAACTAAATGAATACATAAGACCGAACATTGTAAGACCTATAAAATTGACTCAGATCTAAAAGTATTCCGTGCTATATTTTATAAATAAGAGAACTGTAATTATTTCAAGGGGATGCTTTAAGTAAAACCTTTGGTTTGATTTCTAGACATTATTTAGGAAGCTATAAACTGAAAGGCATAAATGTTTACAAACAAATACACTAAGACAATATAATACATTCAAACTGACACAAATCACATGTTTAAGTACACACCCCTACCTGTGGTACAGAAGCACTAGTGCCGTTTCCATTAGTGCAATATCCATTTTTCCGGGGTTCAATTTTGGTAGTTGCTAAGTAGTCAGCATTATAGTTGCCGGTGATACAATCATCCTTCTCCGATGTTAGTAGCATGGTTAAAACATAAAATTCACTGCACACAGAACAACACAAACACAGATCAGCACTGCCGACCACCACGCCTGCTTGAGCGCAAAAGAGAGTTAATCACTCACATTCGTTCTCTTCACTTCCCGGTGCGCGACGTTTTGGCGTAGATCAGGGTTCAACAGAAATAGGAAACGCATTTCTAGTAAAGCATCTGATCATGATTGCACGTGAAGTTTGTCATATCTCCATCTTTAGTCATCGCTCAATCAAATAAATATCCATGAATTCGCGATGCGTTAATAAACGATAATGGCACTACATTCCGACTTAATACGAAAGACAAAACTAACCACAGTTATTGCAGAATGCAATACGTCAATGGCATAGCTGTTTCGAGTATGTCTTATGCATTACAGTTACTCCGATTGTTGTAAACCAAATAACTTGTTTTTTAACTCTCAGAATCTCAAAATATAGTAATAGGATGATAACTAACTTATGAACTGTGGAATTTATGGCCTGTGGAGGTGAACAAGGATGCTGAAATATCTTCAGAAGTAGGGTATATCTAAAAAATAAAAATATAAAAAATTAAACTTGTGGCTGATTTTAATACATCATAAAGGCATAAAGATAAACCTGATGGGGCAACGAACTGCCATATTATCTCCTGCACAAACTCGCATTCAGAGGTTCCAAGACATACGGGTGCCATTCCAGTATAGTTCCTTATATCAGAAGAGCGCTTTTAGGTACTACTAAGATTAAGAAAAATAACCCCATTTCGTACGCTAGCATAAACTTAGTAGAAAAATTGAAACGTTTATTATAATACGAATACACACATGAAATTGAAAATTAATGTAGTCCAGTTTTCTATTTTCTTATTTAAGGAAGATATTCTTCTGACTTGCATCATTGATAAATATATTTCGATTATTTAAAAGATCGACAATTTATCTGTCTGCTTTTTAATCCGATGAAACATTCTAATTAAGTTTGAACTGTATTTCACTTTAGCATGATCGAGCGGTTGATTTTTTTCCAGCATGATGCAAATCTTCGAAATGCCGCCGTTTAAATACCCGTAAACGTTTTGATATTGTTTATGCCTCACCCTTAAGGTACTGCCTGATATGACCACTCATTTGCATCAGAGCAAGGCATGATCTTACCCCTCAGTTTGTACTTTATGAACGTAATAATAAAAAATTTAATACTAAAAACATTGATCTAAAATTAGAAAAAGAAAACAAGAGTCTGATTTCGGTTTGATTTCTCTACTAAAGTGACACTCATATTAAATTATAACATTTCATAAGAATATCGAACTAAAATATTTATAAAAATGCAAAACTCTTTTTTACATGAGTTTAAAAAAAATTAACTTTTTATAGTCTCAATTAAAATAATATCTCATATGTAATATTAAAATCCCTTATTTACATATTTTAATATTAATTTAATAACTTCTGTTTATGAATTACTTTGGCGCTTGCGCGGTAATTTTGATTTTTCCCCTCCAGACACGCTATAGACTTATTTCAGACGCTGTCTGTACTTCTTTAGCCAATATTAAAAGCGTTCTCTTTAAACATGGGTATTTTTTATCACGTGATCAATTGTGATTAGGGATTATTCGTAGTCCCTTTACCTAAAAAATCCCTACTTAAAAAGTGTGTGTGAACGATGTTCAAAAAGTTCTGGCCTATTGTATGGATTTCATGTATCTCACCAGAAATAAAGTGTGTTTATGGATGGATCTCGCCCATATTTCACACACACATATATAAAATTTTGATGATTTTGTTTTGGGAAGTTGATTGAAATTTTAAGAAAATTAGGGACTCATTTCTGGTTTCAAATATTGGTATAGAACAATAGTTCTTAAAGTGTGATAATTGGCTTTTTGGAGTACTTCGACTTCCTCACAGAGGCATCGTAAGATATTTTTATGGTTTTATTTACATTTTTAATTTAATTTCACAGGTCACATAATTAAACTTAACTAGTATAAACCAATGTGCACGAACCGTGCTTAATGCCACAAAGCTTTCGTTCAAATATGAATGATTGTCTGTAGGACCATGCTGTAGATTTTCTCAGAATGATCAATGTCTCCCTTAAATTTTCAATTTTGCTGCTTACGCCACCCCTTTCTGTACGACGTGATCTCTTTTCTGTATCATAGAACGGCACAGATCTGATTGTCAGTTTCCCTGTTTTATGTTAGTCAGTTGAATATTTTGTAAAGAGTACTGTATGGAAATTGACAAAGGCTAATTGGAAAAATATGAATAGCAAAAGTGCTGGAAGTTGAAAAAATTTGAGAAACACTTTTTCAGAGCTTTGTCTAACATTATCTAGTTACGTTTAGTGGATACAGATATAACCTTTTGAAATGATACTAAATGCCTCATCTCATGCTTATTATATAAAAAAAATGTATTTTCAATTTTTTCCCAAAGTATTGTTTCAAAACGTATTTCTACAGCACCTTATATACCAGACGGTGTAGGTTTCAGAAATAGCTAAACTCATAAATATATATAAAACTTCAACATATAATTCTCGGTATTTGTGAAAATCCAATGTTATGGAAACATACATTAGAGGATTTCTTTTAGGTAATTAGTTGCCTTGAATAACTTGGCTCTATTCACTCAATCTCTATCACGTGTTCAAATGACCCTGACCATAAACTTATTCTGATGGAAACGCGATTGGCGTAAGTTCATGTAGAGAAATGAGAATGAGATGCAGTTACTTCCGGTCCATTTCTATTATATCCGGTGTGAAGAAACTCTATCGGAAACTGCTGTTAGAGTCTTCCAATTCTATGTTTCAATTTTTCCTCTCTTTCCTGTAAGACTACATAGACTTTAAGACATATATGACAGAACTTCAAAACTTCGCTGGAGTTTTAAGCAGTTACAATGAAATCCTCTGCCATGTCTGTTTTGTTATCAGTGTTAGCGAATAACAGTAAGCCTAAAAACAATCGACATAAGATATCACAGGATATTTTTTCAAGTTATTTCAAGAAACGATTATACGTCTGACTGTTCGTGATGCTTCTGCACCTAGCCACTCAAGAATTTGAAGTTACAATAGAACTAAAGAGATAGCTTGTTTCGCAACATAGATTCAGTATTGTTCTCAAGCATAGGTTCGCTGACAGGGCTGTCAGAATACTCCGTTACTTCGAGCCCCAGCACGGAGTAATAAAATAAATAGAGGTCACAAAATTACCAAAACAAAATGAGAAAAAAGAAAAACGGAGTTTCTTAACTAATTGGAAAATTAACCGAAAATGTTTATAAAAAACTATTAAACAATCTAATTTCATGTATTAATCATCACTCAGTTTTCAAGGCACTACTGCAGTCATGCATAAATACATCTGGTAACAAACGGAGGACTCTAAGATGGTTAAATACTACGAAATATTCACAAAAGGTAAAAATTTAGGTCATTTTATGTAGAAAAATGAGTTAATTAAATCTTTAAAGGGGTCAAAGATTGCAAAACACATGAAGTACGGACAAATACAACCAAGTCGATTGGTTTTGGTGTGCTACGGTCTACTTTTTGCAACACGAGGGCTAAGGAGACCGGGACCTACTGCTCAAAGCCGATTCCGAGCGGCTACGAACATCCATGCCATAGTGGGATTCGAACCCACGAACTCCGGTTCCGAATGGCAGCACTCTAATCATTCGGCCATCGTTCGGCCAACCAAGTCGGAATATATAATTCACCCTATTTTTAATCAGTTTTCTTGTCTTTTAGCAATCTGCTAAATGTAATTTGCCTTTTATTGTACTATACTTTATATTTTATAATTATCTTTTAATTTTATTATGTTCAAGAGTCTACAAAAATATTCGTTTATATATTTGTTAGTATTATAACTCAGTTATAATACTGAGTATAATATAATTTCCTGTTAGAGTTCTCCGTTTGTTACCTGATGTATTTATGTATTACTGCAGTACTGCCTCGAAAATTGAGTGATGAATAATATGTGAAATTAGTTTGTTTAATTGTTTTTTATAAACATTTTTGGTTAATTTTCTAATTAGTTAAGAAACTCCATTGAGCTTTTTTCTCATTTTGTTTTGGTAATTTTGTGACCCTCTATTTTATTATGTTTAAAAGATTACAAAAATTTTCGTCTATACATTTGTTAGCATAATAACTCAGTACTTTTAAGCATCTGACAAAGCAGCCAACTTTTGAATAAATCGGAAAACATTTTTTTTTTTTTTTAGGTTTTATTTTCGTCTGAATGTATCTGAATTATGATCCTGTTAACTTTTTTTTAATAAAAAAAAAAAAGAAAACAGAATTGTTAAAAGTACTATGTTAACCATAAAAAATGACATATAATTGTTTACAGACTTGCGGAAATATGTTTCATTATTAAAAATCAAAATTTCCGTTTTTAAGTGAAACATGGTAGCTCATTCGTATAAGTGTCGAGCTCATAACCTGGGGGTTGGGAATTAAGCCCAAACATCTGCCGTGTTCATTAATGGAAGCTGGGGCAGGCAGTAAAATATGTTCGTGGTCAGAATGTTGTTGAAGTTCAAACGATATTTCTGGAGATGGTAGGCCAAGCCTGGAGATCTTCTGCTTCGCCCCTGCTTCTAAATTACGATCCACTTTAAGCCAATACTTCCCTCTAGCGGTGCTCTCCAAACGAAAGGTTCAATCCGCATAGTTTCTGGCTCACGTGCTTGGCTCGTCCAAGTGGCATTTACAACAACAATATTTTTAACTAAGTATCGACATCAAGATTATAAACTGAAACTAGTACCTGTTAGATAAGAATACTCCAAAGATTGTCTATTTTTGGGGTATTCAAATAAGCTGGTTAAATCCAGTCTGTGGTCCATTTAAAAATACAGGAATTACTATCATGCATGCAATGCTTGTGGTATTGGATTTTTTTAAAACTCATTTCTTTTTTAAGTTTAGATTCAAGTAACTTGTATATATATTTTTAGGCTGTGTTTATTTTTACTTATCTACTCATTTATTGGGCTCTAGTGTAGGTGGATTTGCCGCCCCTAAATTGTGCCGCTGTCGACAGCCCTCTATATTGCCTACCACCACAGGGGTAGCCTTGAGTGTTTCTGTCAGTTACTGAATTACTCTGTTGTTTTTGTTTGGACATTTGCTAAACTATGTAAAAAAGAACATATTCCTTTATTTTAGAATGTTTAGATTCCATAGTGAAGCAGTTTTTTAATTGTTTGCACGGAGTGGTTCACAGGTTAAATTTGACCCAGCGGCTGAACATTTATCCGAGATCTCCATTAAACAGAAGTCGTATGGTAATCAATGTATGCAAATTGATTTACCATTAATTAATAAATATTTAACATTTTAATTAGTTCAAGGTTATATAAAACCGATCAGGATAGCGCGAACTGTACAGAAGAATTTTATTTCTCAAAGGTGTTTAAAAAAAGGGACAGAGCCGAACGATGGCCGATTGGTTAGGGTGCTGGCCTGCGGTACCGGAGTTCGTGGGTTCAAATCCCACTGTAGCGTGGATGTTCGTAGCCATTCGGACTCGGCTTTAAGCTGTAGGTCCCGGTCTTATTAGCCCTCGTGTTGCAAAAAGTAGACCGTAACACTCCAAACCAAACCAAAAAACGGACAGAGAGTATTTTTAAAATTGTGCTTCGTAGCACAGAGGGACAACAGCATTTGAACTGCTTTTCTTTGACTTAAAAAATGACATGATTCATATAAAACGATATCCTTAGGATCAATGACTTCACACCAGTAATGTAGCAATTCTCTGAAAGCGTGTATCGCAAATACTTCTTATAGGAAGAATTTTATAGGTACTTCATACTTTGCTATCTCCACATGGCATTGCGAGGAATATATGCTTGATTGTAACAATAAAAATTTGTGTGTTTGAGTAAAAAATATTTACGTTATTTTCAATTTTAGGGAGACAATTCTTTTTAATAAAAAAGAAACGTTCAAAATCTCATTATCCATATTTTGCCCCTAAAATATTTATAGTTTAAAATATTAATTTTAAATAATACTGTATTTAAAAGAAACGTTCAAAATCTCATTACCCCTATTTGCCCCTAAAATATTTATAGTTTAAAATATTGATTTTAAAAAATACTGGATTTAAAAGAAACGTTCAAAATCTCATTACCCCTATTTTGCCCCTAAAATATTTATAGTTTAAAATATTAATTTTAAATAATACTGTATTTAAAAGAAACGTTCAAAATCTCATTACCTCTATTTGCCCCTAAAATATTTACAGTTTAAAATATTGATTTTAAAAAATACTGTATTTAAAAGAAACGTTCAAAATCTCATTACCCCTATTTGCTCCTAAAATATTTATAGTTTAAAATATTAATTTTAAATAATACTGTATTTAAAAGAAACGTTCAAAATCTCATTACCCCTATTTGCCCCTAAAATATTTATAGTTTAAAATATTGATTTTAAAAAATACTGCATTTAAAAGAAAAGTTCAAAATCTCATTACCCCTATTTTGCCCCTAAAATATTTATAGTTTAAAATATTGATTTTAAAAAATACTGTATTTAAAAGAAACGTTCAAAATCTCATTATCCACCAATTTTGCCCCTAAAATATTTATAGTTTAAAATATTGATTTTAAAAAATACTGTATTTAAAAGAAACGTTCAAAACCTCATTACCCCTGTTTGCCCCTAAAATATTTATAGTTTAAAATATTGATTTTAAAAAATACTGTATTTAAAAGAAACGTTCGAAATTTCATTATTCACCAATTTTGCCCCTAAAATATTTATAGTTTAAAATATTGATTTTAAAAAATACTGGATTTAAAAGAAACGTTCAAAATCTCACTACCCCTATTTTGTCCCTAAAATATTTATAGTTTAAAATATTGATTTTAAAAAATACTGTATTTAAAAGAAACGTTCGAAATTTCATTATCCACCAATTTTGTCCCCAAAATATTTACAGTTTAAAATATTGATTTTAAAAATTACTGGATTTAAAAGAAACGTTCAAAATCTCACTACCCCTATTTTGTCCCTAAAATATTTATAGTTTAAAATACTGATTTTTAAAAAATACTGTATTTAAAAGAAACGTTCAAAAAATTACCCCTATTTGTCCCCTAAAATATTTATAGTTTAAAATATTGATTTTAAAAAATACTGCATTTAAAAGAAAAGTTCAAATCTCATTACCCCTATTTTGCCCCTAAAATATTTATAGTTTAAAATATTAATTTTAAATAATACTGTATTTAAAAGAAACGTTCAAAATAAATCCACCAATTTTGCCCCTAAAATATTTATAGTTTAAAATATTGATTTAAAAAAATACTGTATTTAAAAGAAATTCGAAATCTCATTACCCCATTTGCCCCTAAAATATTTATAATTTAAAATATTGATTTTAAAAAATACTGTATTTAAAAGAAACGTTCGAAATTTCATTATTCACCAATTTTGCCCCTAAAATATTTATAGTTTAAAATATTGATTTAAAAAAATACTAGATTTAAAAGAAACGTTCAAAACCTCATTACCCCTGTTTGCTAAAATATTTATAGTTTAAAATATTGATTTTAAAAATACTGTATTTAAAAGAAACGTTCGAAATTTCATTATCCACCAATTTTGTCCCCAAAATATTTACAGTTTAAAATATTGATTTTAAAAATTACTGGATTTAAAAGAAACGTTCAAAATCTCACTACCCCTATTTTGTCCCTAAAATATTTATAGTTTAAAATATTGATTTTAAAAAATACTGTATTTAAAAGAAACGTTCGAAATTTCATTATCCACCAATTTTGTCCCCAAAATATTTACAGTTTAAAATATTGATTTTAAAAATTACTGGATTTAAAAGAAACGTTCAAAATCTCACTACCCCTATTTTGTCCCTAAAATATTTATAGTTTAAAATACTGATTTTTAAAAAATACTGAAGAAAGGTAAGGAAAAAGGTAAGGATAAAGAAGAAAGGAATTTACTGAAGAAAGGCATAAATATTTTATAACGAAATCTTTAACCAAAATCAAGGCATGTCCCTATGCAGTAGAGTAATTGAAAATCACCTAAAGTTATGTACAAATATTCCTGGAACTAGCATATAGCCCGTCATATGACGGGATCAATAAAACTTTTAATTT
>CM063510.1:102680370-102707870 GCA_032207245.1 Pardosa pseudoannulata
ACAATCTATTCTATTTTCTGTATAAAATGTCTATAAAAATTTTACGTAAAGTGTCTATATCAGCGGTCTTCAACCTTATTTCCGTGGAACCCTAGAGCTTTGTCAGGGGTTTTGAAAGGGATTCAGTGACGAACCTATAACTTTTGCCGCCTGTAGCCGCTTCCTATTTGCCACCCTTTTTCAAATCAATTAAATAGTGATTTTTTTAAAAATAAAATTACATAAATAAATTTTTATGATATCAACCGTATACCTTTACTTGATTTACAGAGAGAAAATATTTTATTTTATGTTTCTAAATAAATAGGATTATATCTTTTTAATAAATGAACTTATTGTACAATGTGAAAGTGAAAGGTGAAGTTGTATATTTATTATCCCAGTTTTCTTAGGTGAAAATTCGTGTAAAATGTCCTCAAAATTTATTTTAGGACATATTTATTTAATACTAGTTCTTGTGTCATGAACTCACGAATTCACCTTATCCCCTTCTTTCATCTTTTAGTTGTTTTATTTTCTGCTTGTTGTCATTTTCTGCTTACTGTTAGAAATCTCTGGATTAGAGGGTCCGGCTCAGGAAATCCAGTTGAACCATCGCCTTGTATGCCTTGTACTCGTAGCTTTCTTGTAAAAATAAATATAGACAAATTAACATATCGACCGTTAATCGAGTGAAACTAAAAATTTAGTCAATTTGGTATTATGAATTTTGGATTAACATTAAAAAAGAATATCCTGAAATTACCCAAATAACTCTGAATCTAATGTCATTTGTTTCAATTTATGTATGCGAAAAATCTTTCTCTAACAGAAATACAAAATAAACAGATTGGATGACATTAGGTTGCAAATTTCAATAATTATTCTAGATGTAAAAATACTTTGCAATAAATAACAACAGCCAAGTTATTGAAAGAATTTTCTTTTTATTAATTTGTTATAATTTAAAATATCGTTGCTATTGTTTATTATTCATAAGTTATATTTAAAAAAATGAAAAAAAAACCCACCAGCAATCTTACAATCCAATATATTATTAAGGTGTTTGTATTGTTATAAAACAAAGATGCAATAAAAATTTTGTAGATTTGAGAAGGGTAAAGCTTTGATATTGTAACGTATCCGGTCCCTGTTTTAGGTGACACAAAGAAGAATCAGGTGTAACTTGATTAATGAATTTATTTATACCTCTGCTATATACATCATTTCACAAATACACACACACACACACACAAAAAAAAAAAAATTTCCGATCACAGGTCGGTGATTAGATACACGTAGGTCTGAGTAGAGACGTGCATTAACTAAGATCAGATTCTGCCGAAATATTTGTGCTCCGACGGAAGAAACAATTCGGTAGGTCTCGCGAAAGTTCACTGAAGTAATGGTAGGATATCAAAGCACAGTCAGAGTTGCGAAGGAAAATGTGCAAACAATCCTGAAGAGGATTATATTAGAAAAGGAGACCCAATGCACAGGGTATCGTTTCAATCTTAGCAAGAGATATATCCCAAGACGGGATTTAGCTAAATAAAAATCTCCGATGGAGAGACTGGTCGAAGCGACCTCCGAGTTAGCCGATGTGGGCTACTTCTTAAAGAAAAGATCCCAAGGTGGGATTATAACAGAAAAAAAACCTCCGGTAGAGAGACTGATCAAGACGACCTCTGAATTAGCTGGTTGCTAGCTAACTAACTCCTTCTCTAAAAAACAAATCTTCTCTCGTCTCTTTCTAGGGGAGAGGCCTCTAAGAGAGGGGCCTCACCCACAATTTCATTATTGAATCACCTAGCGATGACCTCACCTTCGAACAACTGGATTGGTCCGGGTTAAACAATCATCGGCCGCAAACCCAGGGAATCCTGGAATTCTTAGCGGCTACATCCAAGTCCTGGCAAATCCTTTGTCGTTCCGATGATCATATTTATGGCTGTCAGTGAAAGTGCCAGGTTGTCTGGTATATTGTTCCTCTACTATAGGGCATAACAGTGTAGAAATCGTGGAGCCGGGGAAAACAATTCTTTTGTATCCACACAAACGAAGTCCACCTCTCAAAGCAAAGGTCTTTGATGTCGACACACCGCTAAATGACGCCATTACAATATCCTATTTTTTTCTGCTCTTTGATCGAGAGGTTTGTTTAAGAAAACGTTAACCTCTGTAGGTTTCCCAAAGGGTAAAAGGTAGAATACCTCTGATCTATATCGTCATCAAATCTTATAAGCATCAGCTAATTTTTTTTTCAGTTTGCTTAAGCAACTGATAGTTTCTAAATATATTTATGATAACAGATTCAGAAAATATCTCCGTTCACTCCAGTACAATTTGGAGAAATCCCAATTAAAAATTTTCGGACTTTTAGTCCTCCCTCCGACTGGTTAGAATTCTGGATTTGGTACTGGAGTATGACACATTTAAAGGTATATAAATAGTTGTTACAATAATCCCCTTTATAATAATAGCCTAAGTTATCTGTCTGTCTGTCCTAGAATTTATGAAGCGGTTGGACCTGGAATGATTAGAGGCATCCATATTGGATTCTTGATGAGTTAGGGTTAGCAAAGTTCAAAGTTTATCTTCTCCTAAACTATCGATCCGATTCTAAAATAAATTGGAATAGATATGCTTCATATCATAGCGAAATATACTGTAGTCTTTAAAACGTTCGAAATCCACCCCTTCCCCCCTTTTCGAGCTTTAATGCCATTATTTCAAGCCGTATTTTCCCCGGTTAAGAGAAGGCGATTAAATTTATCAATTTATCACATAATAAATAGGTAAAAATAACATTTTTTCTAGCATTATGACGTCATTCCATTAATCATCTCATTTAATCATTTCTTATTTTAAATTATTTAAATATCGTCTGCATTATTATCATATGTTTTATAGCTGAACTGAGATATTATGTAAACAACTTTCTTTTATATTTGGGTTAAATAATAAATTATATATATATATATATATATATATATATATATATATATATATATATATATGTGATAATTTTATATTTAATCATCGATTATTTTTTGTTGCAAGATAATTCTCAGCCAATAAACAAACCATATTTTTTACCTGCCTCATAGGGTACTTTACAATTCTGGAAAATAAAAAATTTTACTGAACCCGTCATATGACGGGCTATATGCTAGTAATTAATAAAATGATCAAATAATGTTAATATAATCAGTGTGGTATTTGTTTCAATTATAAATTTCACGAATTACGCCAAGGGTTGCAAAATTTTATAGGGTAGAATAGCTTGTAAAATTAAAACCTCTGCTCTAGACGGTAGTAAAGTTTAGTGCGTTCTAACCAACCAAACGCGAAGTGGCGAAATAAAATCTATTTACTAAGTATTTCAAAAGAGGAATTTCTCTGCCGCTGCTTTGCTTTCAAATCAGTAAATTAACGACAGGAAGTTGAAAGCTAGCCGTAACATTTAATGAAATATGGTCGTCGAGAATAACGGCTGACTGACTGTCCCTGGAATTTAATAAGTATAATTCTGTTTGAAGAAATCGTGTTGCAACAAAAATGGGCTGCAGAAAACGTGAGGAAATTTAAGCATATCATGACTCTACTGTGTGCCTCTGTTTTTGCGTTGTTTGAAAGCCCTTTGACAAGGAGTTGATTGATTGCACACGTGCCAAAATTCTCTCTTTGCTTACAACATACTATTGTTATCGGTAGCCGTCGTCTGGATTTGTTAAGCTGCAGAAGCTGAACGAAGGGAATCATTTTTGCACGTACACAGCTTCTTTTTTTTTTAATATTTCACTTCTTCGCCAACTCATATAAGACAGTGTGACTTGGATAAAACGAACGTCTCTAATTCGAAATCGTCGTTAATTAGACAATTTCTTTCAGTCGTTCGAATTTATCAGTAAAATTCGTGTTATAAGATCGTGGATAATTAGGAGTTAAACATTTTTAATTGAAGGAATTTTGTAAGGACTTTTGAACCATAATGGTTTGGTTTGGTTTGGAGCACTACGGTCTACTGTTTTGCACACGAGGACTAATGAGACCGGGACCTACAGTTTAAAGTCGATTCCGAACGGCTACAAACATCCATGCCCACAGCAGGATTCGAACCCGTGAACTCCGGTTCCGAAGAGCAGCGCTCTATCATTTGGCCATCGTTCGTCCCTAAACCATAATAGTTTTTTAGCCTCTAATCATTAAGAAAGTAGAACAATGACAGAATGAGTAGGTCGCTGCTCCTCGGTACCAGAGTTCTCGGGTTCGAATTCTGCTGATAGCATGGATGCTTGCAGCAATTTGGATATAGGTTTTAAGTAGTGAGTCCCGGTCTCATCAACCCTTGTGTCCCAAAACAATAGACTGTATCGATCGAAACCATCCAACCAACATCGTTAAGAAATCTTCGCCGGCATACCCCACCTGTTAGATGGCGAACGCATGGGATAAAATTATGGGATTAACATTCAAATGATACGTTAATTTGAACGAAGACGTGAAAGTTTGTGGAGAATGCTCAAATCAAGACATTATATCAGATGCGCTTTTTTTATTGGGAAATTTCTTCGGTACATTGAAAGACAAACCAGTGTAAGTGAAACAGCTCAATAAACATGTTTGATGACTTAAAGTTGACCTCCGACCGGTATACCCCCACCTGTTATATGGCGTACTCATGAGAAAAAAAAAGGGTTAACATTCAAATGACACGTTAATTTGGAAGACATGAAAGTTTGTGGAGAATGGTCAGATCAAGACATTATATCAGAAGTGTTAAATAAGACGAGGGTAGAAAGGTCCGATATCGAAGTCGAGACACCAATCCCATTATCATCGGATTCGCTTTTTCTATTGGAGAATTTCGTTAGTACAGTGAAAGACAAACCAGTGTAAGTGAAACTGCTCAATAAACACGCTTGATAATTTTAAGCTGACCTCCCACCGGTATACCCCCACCTTTTAGAAGGCGTACTCATGGAAAAAGAATATGGGCTTACGTTCCACTCGTTTGCCTTTGCTGACCGAGCGTCATCGCCAACCTACGCTGGGCCAGGGAACATCGCGACTGGTCCATGGATCAGTGAGAGAAAGTTGCCTGGTCAGATGAATCACGTTTGTCATTCATCACACCGTCGGCCGTGTCAGGATACTCCGTCTTCCAGGCGAACAATTGCTCCCTCAATGTACAGTGGGTCATACACAGGCCGGTGGTGGCGGTATTATGCTTTGAGGGACGTTCTCTTGGGCGTCTCTAGGACCTGTGGTTGTGGTAGAGCAGACCATGAATGCTACAGGGTATCTGAACATCAATGAGGACCAGTTGCACCCTTACATGGTCTCTGTTTTTCCAGCTGGAAATGGAATGTTCCAATAGATATCGCCCCGTGTCACAAGGCTAAAATTGTGTTGGAGTGGTTCCAGGAACATGATGCTGAATTCCATTTGATGTTCTGGCCGTCTAACTCACCGGATCTCAATCCGATAGGACACATTTAGGATGTCATGGGACGGCAGCTCAGAATTCAAAGACCACCAATTCGCAATATCTCGGATTTGCGTAACCGTTGCTTAAACATCTGGTACAATCTGTCTCCGGTCATCTACCAAGGACTTGTGGCATCCATGCCAAGGCGGATTGAAGCTGTGTTGCGCGCCAAAGGTGGGCCAACTCGTTATTGACAGGTGGTCATAATGTTTTGGCTCTTGAGTGTATATGTAGACATATATATATATATATATATATATATATATATATATATATATATATATATATATATATATATATATATATGTAATCCATTTTTATATCACTCCTTCACAAGGAGAAAGCTCAACAGCTATAAGTAATGAGAATGCAGTCGGGCTTCATATTTAAGAGAACTCAGAAGTCTAATTTTAAAACTTTATTTCAGAGCGGCAACACCGCACATCTATCCTTCTGGACAATACACAATCAAAAGCCACAGAGTTCACTCTGCTCTGACACAAGTACACCCAAGAGCGCTGACAACAAGAATTTTCCCACAACAAAAACAGCTTAATAAGCGAATTAACTGCAATATCAGCAAAACGCGAAATCATGTTTTGCCACCAGCTTGAAAACTGCTCTATAGACAGGAAGTTTACAGTTTTATGACAGAAAAGAATGTTAAGTGGAAAATACTCCGTTGATCAAACCATTTAGAGGCTGGTAAAGATATTTAAATGAATTAAAATTGGAGAGAGGAGGCTTTTGAAGAAATATTAAAGTTAAATAATTTTGATATATTACACACACACACACACACACACATATATATATATATATATATATATATTTACACAGTCGACATCTCGAAGTTATCAGAAACCATAAAAAATATTTCTGATAACTGAAGTTCGAGTAATAAAAAAGTTTATTCTGGGGTATTTAGACCAGTATGGCAAAATTGTGATATAAAAACATAATAAAATCAAATCCTTTTACTGATCAAACTCATAAATTTATCATTACAAATAAAATTAAGTGATACAATAACAAACAATTAATATGTAATATGCATAAAAATATTATTTTTTGCTATACTTAAATTAGGAATGCGGTGCCAAATAATTCTTATATTATTTTATAAAACTCATTTAAACTTATGTATGAGATAATTAATTTTTATACAAAGCATTAATCATATATTTTTATGCCTTAAATGTAATGATGAATAAGTCTACAGAATAACTAATGCCAGAATTAGCTAGCACATAATTTATTATTTATAACAATTGAAAAACCCTCTTCTTCATTTGCAATTTCTTGAATTGTTATCTATGGGATAATGTCGTCTTCATCTCAGAATTATTTTCACCTGACAAATTCTGTATTTTTATCTCCAAAACCAGAAAATTCTTCTTACTTTTCGTTAAACGATTTCATTACGTCATAGAATGCATCGATCAAAACTTCATCGACCTCTTTCAAAGAGTTGGGCACAAGATTTTTACGTCTTACATTTAGCAATTTACGAAACAATCAGAAATACAGTCAAATTTGGTTGATTCGAACTTCAAGGGGAATATAAAACATTTTGAACAATCCAAAATTCGAATTATTTAGGATCCCATAAAAATGCGGCAATAGTTTTGGACTAATGCGGCATGAATGCGGCAGTTAGTTAAAATAATAAGAACAATATGTGACTGACATGAGAATAAATAATTCTACGTAATATATACGTAAAGAGAACACTTTGAATGGAATATCTATTAAAGAAACATTATTGCTGTCCCTGTTATGATTACAAACAATCGGTAATTTTAGAGATGAAATTTCTGTATAATTACTATTACACAGTTATTATTGCACACAGTTTTTTAAAGTAAGATGATGTTCGTCCGGCAGAAAGAAAATTCCTTAAAATCTTTTTCTCTTTTATGAATATTTGGCCGTAACATGTTACTGTTCTTTGACACATTGTGTGCGGGTACATTTCCCAGCGGAATTGTACCGGGAGTAAGCGTTTTGCTCGTAAATTTAGTTATTCAGTTAAATCTCAATAGATCGAAAATTATTTAATTTTTTAACCAACTTTTCGTATTTTATATTGAAATGTACAAACAAATATATAAATAGATAAATAAACAAATATATATATATATACAAATATATATATAATATAAATACAAATATATATATAATATATATATATATATATATATATATATATATATATATATATATATATACAAATATATATATAATATATATATATATATATATATATATATATATATATATAATATCATTTTCGCAAGGATAAATAAAAAGTTAATTTTAAATCTAAATTGATTTTTTTAATCAAACTTCCCGTTCTATGGTTCAGCATCGTCTGATGTAAAAACTAGTTTTTATTTGTCTAAATTTTTCCAGAATCTATGTAGTAGACAAGAACATTCGACTTCGTTTTCCTGTATATGCCGTTATTTTTGTATCCACAATCAAATCATGTTGTTACACCAACCCGTACTAGTACGTGACCCGCGCTCAAGTATCAATCGTCAGAAAATGTACTAGTACGTGTCCCGCATACAATACGTTAACAGTCAACAGAGGTAACATCAGGAGTACTTTTGGTGTTAGTCATAGAAAGCTCTGTGAAATAGAACATTTCTTCACAAACGCCTAGTATGCAGCGTAATCAAGTCATTTATACAGGGTGTTTCATATTGAATGGAACAAAAAGAAAACATGATTGTGAACGCTGTAATTAATATATTTAGGAAATTCAAATTTACCTCAAAACTACATTTATTCAAGTTTCTACAGGTGTTCAATATGTGCCCCTCCGGTGACACGACAAATGTCTACACGGTAATCAAGCTCCTGCCACACTCGTGATAGCATATCCCCTGTGATGGAGTTCAACACTGCAGTTATCCGCTGCTTCAGTTCCTCTAAGTCCTGAGGAAGTGGACGCACAAACACCTTGTCTTTATAGAAACCCCAGAGGAAAAAAATCACTGGGTGTTACATCTGGTGATCTCGGTAACCAATGAAGACTTGTCAAATCCTGTGGCCCAGCACGGCTAATCCAGCGATGGGGTAGACGTTCTTTCAGGAACTCACGTACGTTTTTATTCCAATGTGGGAGAGCACCATCTTGATGCAAAATGAAATCAGGAACAGCTTCCTCCAGCTGGGGGAGCAACCACTCAGAGAGCATCCCATTCAACATGAAACACCCTGTATTATCATCGATTAATAGAAATCTTTTGAACATCTTTCTTTTCTCATTAATGTTCAAGTTGACCATTTGATCTGAATCAAACTCTCAGATTAGCAGATTGGTCTGTCCTCACAACAAAGGAAAATGGGGAGGACATTAAGGAAAAGCGGATGTCAAGGATTATAGGCTGTAAAAGTAACTCTTAAAATTGAAAATGAAGTAAAAAGTGCAGGTAGGTATTAAATTATAGGGAAAATTAGGGATTACGCCGACATTCGGAGCCCAATGAAGACACAAATGGGCCCAGGGTATGTTTTTTCGGGGGCCCCTATCTGAAGTTGAGTCTAAAGTTCAATCAATTTCTACAAATTATAACAACTTTTTTTACATCGTACTACGAGGATGTTTATAAGTACCAAAAAAGTATAAATTTGACTTTTGATTTTTGAAATTTGCGTTAAGTATACAAACAATCATTTTCTTTTATACAACTTTCTGAGAAAAGTTTCATGAAATATTGCTTGAAAAATTAAATCAGAAGTCATACTTCGATATACTCAGTTGAGATTCTACACTTATTGTGCTTCAGACTTACCGAAACTCTACCCTTTTGTAGTCTGACCCTGCTGTTATGGACTTGATTTCATTAGGAGAGCTAAAGGCTACTTTTCCCTTACACGAGGGATAATTAGACTGGGTTCTGCTATTTAATTGATTTGAAATGGCTACAGACATCCAATCCAGCAATGGCAATTGACTCAGCGGACTATGGGACAGAATAGCAGCCCTCGACTGATTTGGTCCTTGCTTAAAATGGACTCGATCTAATGCTGCTGTAACAGAAAACTAACCAACAACAGCGCTAATTGAATTTGTTTTTTAGGCAGTGGTATAAGTTTAGGCAGAGAGATTTATAACTAGGAGCAAAAATTCCAGAAAATAATAAAAATTGAGTGTGCAACAAATGTATTTCGACACAGCACAGTGCTGCCACCTGTACAAAAACAAACACACACGTAAGGGAAAGACTTCCCCCAAAAAAGTCAGTTGGCCTTACGGACTTCGGAGGCGCTGTAACACTTTGACCTCCCCTGGTTCTAATTGTGTTAACTATTTTAATTATGTATATTTTGTCTGTTTAACTTTTATTTTTTTTCCTTTAATTGTTTTGTGTAATAAGCTAAGATTTTATGTAATTAAACTATATTTTGCACTGAAAAAGATGTTTTCATTGAACCCCACCCTCACACATATAGCTTAGCCACAAGTGGAATTTTCCCGTATCTTCACACTCGTCAAGGTAGATGACCCGTTACAAGTTATCAAGGTAGTGAAGATATATTGATTGATGATTAGCTGAGAATAATTCGGTATTTTTTCAACAAGCGGGCTAATTGAACCAGGAATTACTGTCTAAATATGATTTTAAACGGATATGAACATCTCTGCCAACAGTGAAATTCAAATTTGTCAACTTTGGTACCACAAGAAAAATACAAGAAATACTTGTAGACTAACCAACGATTTTTCCACTGTTCTACATATTTCTAGAACCTACGTACATAAGGAAAGTAGTTTAGATTTTAGTAAATTTAGAATTCTTAATCAAATTTTCCAAAACTCGAAAAATGACAAATCGTAAAAAAACTAAAGTTTACCATAAAAGATGTAAATATAAAGGTTCTCTAAACTTCAGTTGTAATAGTCGAAGCTCAGTTTAATATGTCAGTGAATTGCTGCTGATTACTGTAATTATTCATATTATTGTATAGTGAAAGAGAAACGAGATCCATACATTAACTTCCTGCTGCGACACGAGCAAGTTGATCGCAATCAAGAGCATAAACTCTGAGTGAATAGTGTTGTTATTTAAAAGGTAAAAGCATTGAACAATTCACTATTGCGTGTTTATATCCACAGCGGTAAAAAGTATTCAGAAACAAGCAAATTTTAATCGACTAATGTAAACAGAAACGAATAGAGTTTAGAAAGACGTTTGGAATAGAAATCCACAAAGAAAAATACGGGCAAAAAAAAAAAATTCTGAACTTTCTATGAGTTTAAAATTTTTGTCGTTCTAAAAATGCTTTTGTTGTTTGCAAGCTTTTCACGACCCTTTTTCTGTTTGAAAAAAATATTAGATAGGTTGATATAACAGATGAAAAGATTACTTTTTCGGTACTTACTTTGTTCCTTTTGAAAAAAAAAGTGGAAAAATCCATTATAAAACCAATGGCAGCATTTTCGTTGTCCGTTATTATTTTCTTTTGCAGGTACACTTAATGCTGATTATTTATAACACAAAACCACAGCAAAACTGTTATTTTCTGTACAACTTTTCTTTTTTGAGAATCGATCGAGTTTTAATTATAAAGCTGTACTTTGTAGCTTATATCAGCAACAAAAACTAAAATTGTAAAATAGATTTGGTGGACACAAACGGAATTTATTGTTGTTTAAAGCTGAAAAAATCAATGCCATTCTAAGAACGAGTCCATTGGGTATTTCCTAGCGGGTAAGTTACTAAAAGTGTGTTATTTTTCGATCAATAAGAACTTAACTAATATTCTGGGAACATTCATTCGTAATTTTCTAAGTATGAGAAAACTTCTGGATAACCCTTAACATTCTTATATAGGACTGTCATTTTTATTGAAATTCGAATAATTTAGGATAATTTGTATTTACATTTGATGGAGCAAATGGCCTTCAAAGTTCGAAAATTCGACCGAAAATATAGAATACATTTTTTGTTGAAAAAGTAAAAGATTCAATTAACCCCTTGAAGACCAGCACGTAAATGCTATACGAATCGACCGCTGTGAAAGCCTTTGCCGTTTAACGCCATTTAGTAATTAAATCTAGCATTTAAAAATTTAAACAAAACGTACCGATCTCCGATACGTGACGTTGATCTCTCAATATCAATCGAAGATCATCGCCTGGAGGCAACGCTGGACTGATAAGAGTGAAATCGTTGCGTCGCGTATACGAGACGTTGATCGAAAACGGGTTAAGTTAACCTATTGACATAGAGTAACGAGTTGGAATCCCCATCTGTGTGCCTTTGTAGACTTCCAGGAGTCTGCCTTGTTAAGAACTATTTTCGGCACACGCCATGCAATATATTATTAGAGTATCAGTTGCTGCTGTCGTGCACCGATTCTTGTTCAATTACAAAGTTCAAAATGCTTCACCTTTCTATCTTCCTAGCAGTGCCAATAATAAAATTGCATCCTCAAATCATTAAATCAAAAAGAAGCTCACTGAAAGCAGTATTCAGTACAGCAGCGATCTTACACGGTGAATGCTGTACTAAACAATATTTGAGACTAATAGATTCGAATATTATTACCAATAACAGAAATGATAGTGTTTGAATCAATAGTTGTTGTTGTTCCTCTTGCCACTTGGACAAAACAAGCACGATTGAGCCGGAAGGCTCTCGTATTAAGGCCAAGGGATGAGCCTTTCGTTTTAATGAGCGCCATTAATTTGAAAGAACGACTTCGCTCCAGTAGGTCTTCGTAATTTTGAAGCAGGATCCAAGTAGAAGACCCGTAGACTTGGCCTGCCACTCCCAGAGGTATTAATTGAGAACTTGGAGGACATTGTGACCACGAATATATTTCACGTGCCCCAGTCACCTTTAACGAACACAGTTATTCTTAGGCCGGCTAGGGTTCCGAACCCGCAACCTCTCAGTTACGAGAGCGTTGCCTTTGCCGACTGAGCTACCGCAGATCATTTGAGTCCGTTAAACGTTATTAACAACCCAAATTTCAATAATTCAATTAAAAAAAACAATCCCATGGTTCTCAATTTCACTGGAAGCTTAGGAGCACTTAATTTTCCATCTACCCTTAAAAAACGTTCCAAAAGTCGTTTATCAACAGATATCGAAAGTAAAAACTGTAGTCCAGAAAGGGAACTATTTTGCAGTGTTTTGTTACCAACAAACTTATTTTTTTGATAGATTGCACAGCCAATCTTGATCTACCGCTCAAAATGTCAGTTTTCCGGTAACTCCATGCAAAGGGGTTGACGCGATTGGCGCCATTAAAAAATCGCCAAAAATAGGAGGGGGAACCCAGTTTTTTTCGTAGTCCCCGATAGTAGCTAGATTTCATGGTACGCTTTTCTGATTTTACTAGATTTTAAGATTAGTTTGCTTTCAGATATATTATTCCTTATATTTACGAATCCTCTTCGATACTTACCTTTTCAATCGCATTTAATATCAGCAAAATATTTTATACAATCTGCAAGATTAGTCACACCAGCAATCCTAAAGTATCTCAGCAACCAACTTACAAAATACACCAGAAATTTGCCTTTCTGTCACTGTAAGAATACTTCTTTCACGTCCCAAATTCTTCTCGGTTTGCTAATTTTCTGTCACTAAAAATATTTACTCTTTTTCATTTCCTTTCAATGCAGTCGTCTTCAGAAATGAGTAGCAGAGCACGGATTTTGAAAATATTATTATTATTATTATTTCCAATTCGCAGAACTTGCTTTTATAGTATTACCTATTACCAAGTCACAGTTATCTGTTGGCCATTATATTATGGATTGGATTAGTTTGGAGTGCTATGATCTACTTCTTGCAATACAAGGGCTAATCAGACCGGGATCTACAGTTTAAAGCCGATTCCGAACGGCTACAAACATCCATGCCACAGTGGGATTCGAACCCATGAACTCCGGTACCGAAGGCCAGCCCTCTAACCATTCTGCCATCGTTCGGCCCAATTATATTATGGGACCACTATATAATCGAATAGTATTACTCCCTAGGGCAACATAAACAAAGTGTGTCCTCGTAATTTAGAAGAATTAGGGACCAAGCAAAAAAAAGAAAAAAAAAACCAGCCTTTTTTTACCCCTTCCAGCTAGTTTTGAAAACAAAAATCGTTAGTATTGCCCACAAAAAAAAAAAAAAAAAAAAAAAAAAAAAAAAAAAAAAAAAAAAAAAAAAAAAAAAAAAAAAAAAAAAAAAAAAAATTATTGTGAAATTTTTACTGTGTGAATACTTTCTACTCTTAGTGTATGTTCAATTATATGTCTACATAACTGAATTATATTTGATTTTTCACTCAATTTGTAGTTTCGGTCATTCTTTCAAAACAAAATCAGGGTTCTTTAATATATAAAATGAATACATTTAGGAAATGAAGATTATTCACATTTTTGCAAGGGAGCAATGGACCGTAGGTTGCCCACCCGTAATCTACCTTATTAAATTGCATAAACATGATTTTCAGTCGCACGGTTATTAGATAAAGCGTAGAGATAATTTACGTTTGAATGAAAGCTATTTTGACAGCTACGTGGGAATAAACGTATGTAACCTTGATTAAAGTTTTATTGATAAAGCATTCAGGGTTGAAAAGCGTAAAATCGTCCTTGAGATGTGTTATTTATTTTCAACAGTAAGAAATCGGAGTAAAAATATCGTCAACGCTGAAAGATTTCAAGTAAAAAGGTTTATTTTTCTTTATGTCTGTTTACTTCATACAATCAAAGTAAGAGTTGTTATATTAACAACTACAACAGCAAAAAAGGCATTATAGCCCAGCCGAGTGTTTATTTTTTGTCTGAATCAAAGTTAAATAACCAGACTCTTTTCATTCAGTATTTTTACAAGGACATATAGCTTTAAAGAAAATAATGGTTGATTTATTTCAAGAAAGGGATTTTTCACTTGGAAATTATGCGACTGTAAAACAGGTACAAATGTAATTGTTTGACTTTTAAACCTCAAAACCAAATTCATTCATGAATATTTCAAGAATCTTGATTTGAATATTTTTGAAAACTTGTACAAAGTATTGAAATGAAGGAATAGTAAATCTTCCTGACTAGGATTTCAGAAAAGACCGAGAGCTACAACAGTCTTACATCCCTCTATTAAACTAATGCAATATAATCTCTATAATATGCATAATTCTTAATTTTGAATACCAGTTTATTTGAATTTGATTTATTTTAATCTCAGCTTTGTATTTTTTAAAAATAAATCATCATGATAATAATTTTGTACTGTAATTTTATACATTTTTTTTCATTAGTCCCCTAAAATAAGTATCTTAATGTGTCCTACATATCTAACAAATTACTACCGTGAATATGGAGCTGATGCTCTTTGGTGCCATGACACTACTTGATGTCTATGGATATGTTTATGTCAATGATGAATGTATGTATATATATATATATATATATATATATATATATATATATGTATATATATATATGTATGTATATATATGTATATATATATGTATGTATATATATATGTATATATATATATATATATATATATATATATATATATATATATATATATATATATATATATATATATATATATGTATATATATATATATATATATATATATATATAATCTTAAAATTCCTTTACCTCTTTTAATATCTTAATAACTTTTGTTCTTAAAGTATGTTGGGGTTTGACCAGTAATTCTGATTTTTCCCCCTAGACAGGCCATAGACTTAATTCAGCCTCTGTCTGTACTACTTTAGGTTTTAAGGGCTTTAAAGGTGTTGTGGCAACTAGACTATATGGGCCGAGCCCTTCAATCCAGAGGCTTCAGTCAGAAAGCAAAAAATGACAACGAGTGAAAAAATACACACATAAAAGAGCAAAGAGATAGAAGGGTGGATTCGTGAGTTCATAGCACATAACTAGAACTACTTTAGCCAATAGCTCGTTCTCTTTAAACACGAATATTTTTATCACGTGATCAATTGTGCTTAGGGATTATTCGTAGTCTTTTTAACAGAGAAATTCTTACTTGAAATGTGTGTGTATAGAATCATATTGTCTATGTGTACGATGTTGTAAAAATGCTTTCCTGTTGTATGGATTTCACGTATCTCACCAGAAATAAACTGTGTTGTGATTTTGAATGAGCCTCTCCCATATTACACACACACACACACACACACACACTATATATATATATATATGTATATATATGTGTGTGTGTGTGTGTGTGTGTGTGTGTGTGTGTGTGTAAGGAAAATTCTCAGGGGTTTTCAAAAACTTAAATCAAGGGTAAAAATTCCTGCTTCATTTTCCATTCCCCTTTGTAACCGCTAACCTAAATTGACCACTGGGGCTACAGTTTACGCCCTCGGAGAAGGGACCTGACCTATTATAATCCTACTTGGCCCTAGCGGACAATTTAGGAAATTTCCAAATAAAAAGGAGATGCACTCTGTCGGAGACAGGTTTTTCTAGATATTTTTCCCACAGATATTAACCCAGGTGTTAAATGGTCTTGTACATGCTAGCTGACCCTTCAGTTTGTCTTGTCCCTATAATGAAGTGGGAAACCATCCTCCAACGTAATCTTAATAAAGGTCTTTAGTTAAAACGATATCAGTTTTATGGCCATGACTGCTGCAACCCATCGAGAAGTCCGTCTCATTACATGTATATATACTCGATGATGGGTGCTTCGATGGTAAGTCTGTACTCTCTTAGATCTTTCTTCTTTTTTAGTACTTTGTGCAGAAAAAAAAAGATTTAACCAACTACCATCATTTTAAACAAAGTGAAGTAAATAATACAAAAACAAACAAATTTGCATACAAATATGCTCTTTTTTATTCCTTTTCGTTTACAATACATTTATTTCATCAGCAGCAATATAGATTTAGAGACTAAATTTTGCTGACAAATTAGGAGACTAAATTTTGTTGCCAAATTTAGTGATATTCCTTGCACCTAAGTCTAATTTTATAAGTATCAAGGTCCTAGCCCTTAGAAGTAATAACATATTAACTTCAACCATTTTAAATTCTTCTTATTTAACTTATCATCACAATGATATTTGGTGCTTCAACCTTCTTAACAAAGGACATCCTTCTAACATCGAGGCCGAACGATGGCCGATTGGGTAGGGTGCTGTCTATCGGTACCGGAGTTCGTGGGTTCGAATCCCACTGTGGCATGGATGTTCGTAGCCGTTCGGAATCGGCTTTAAGCTGTAGGTCCTGGTCTCATTAGCCCTCGTGTTGCAAAAGAGTAGACCGTAGCACTCCCAACCAAACCTAACATCGAGTCAACCAGATTTCTCGCACCATGATCTCTACCTCGAAGTTGGTTATAGTAACCAAAAATCTACCAACCTCACAATAAGAACAATTAAGAATGGTATGAGGTGTTAGAAAATGTATAATTCATAATTACTAGTGATACAAGTGAAAAATTGATAAAAATCTTCAAAAGATCTTTGATGAGCACAATTGGGTAAAATCGATTAAATTTTGATCAATTTATTTTAATAATCATTTATCGAATAAATTTTACTAATCAATTAAATTTTAGCCAACTAAGAAGCAGTTTTTAATACATGCTTATCAAATTGGTACAAGAATTAAATTGACTAATAATAAAGGTAAATGAAATAAATAATTTTACCTTTAACTGTTACTCACTGTTTTGATACAGAAATAATTCTAATCGCAATGCGATTGAAAGAAAATTTTATGACAATTCAAAAGATTCCAAAATTCTTTCTTCCACTGTTAGAACTAAAACACTCGCTTTATTACGAAATTAGAGACGAAATGATATTTTTCACTATTTCGGAAGAGCTTTATTAAAAATAAATAAAATAAAAGATAAAAATAAAAGATTTTGGTGGTTCGATAGGATAAATTAACATAAAAAAATTATACGAAAATAACGGACCTATATTTTCATTCATTGTATCCGAGTTTGCTATAAAGGTGTCTGGTTGTTTTAAATGAGTGAGAGAGTTAAGAATGAAAACGCCATTGACTATTAAATATATTTATAAAATTTGTTCAGTGATTTTTATGTGACCTAAAAGATGTTATATTTATCTATACCTAAATTATGCAAAAGTTATTGAAGTTAAGTATCTTTTAATTCAAAAACTACCTTTTGGAGTTTTGTATAGAAAGCATAGATAAAAATCTAGTTTCAACAAGGACATCGAAAATCTACGCAAGTTTGAGAACCACTGTTCTAGTAAGAAAACCAACCTTCAAAGAGAATCAAACAGTTTATTTAGAATTTAACCAAGAAAATATGTATACATGAACAGTTACAACAGATAGGAGATATTGAGATATTTTGAAAACAATGAAAGCACTCCAAGGGCAATGTTTGTTATGTTTTTGTCTTTAGAAACAGAGTGTTGTGAGTAGCGAGTACAAGATAAGATTTGCATTATTCTTTTCTGTTTAGATTCTATTGTGTTAACACTCTTCCTGGATATCAGAACAAATGTCTGTTTTGAAATCGAATGCCTACTTAAAGTGCCGTTTATCTCTAAATCCGATTTACATATTTAAGATGAAAAAATTGATACAAAAATCGCATGATATATATATATATATATATATATATATATATGCATACATACTCATACATATATATACATAAATATACATATAGATACATTATATATATATGTATATATATATATATATATGTATATATATATATATGTATATATATATATGTATATATATATATATATATATATGTATATATATATATATATATATATATATATATATATATATATATATATATATATATATATATATATATATATATATATATATATCATGCAATTTTTGTATCAATTCGTTCGTCTTAAATATGTAAACGGATTTAGAGATAAACGGCACTTTAAGTGAGCATTCGGTTTCAAAACAGACATATATATATATATATATATATATATATATATATATATATATATATATATATATATATATATATATATATATATATATATATATATATATATATATATATATTAAACTTTACTTATGCATTACAATTTTTTAGTATAATATATGTTCTTGCTTATCGACCATCCGTATGTGGAGTTTTGGCTCCAATGACGTCACTGCCAGACGGAGAGCTGCATTTATTTCAAGTCGAGAGCGGTGTAGAGTTTTAATTGCCGTCTGTGTCAGTTAAAAATGTGTTTTTGCACAAATGTGTGTTGAAAGTTAAATTAAAATATTCAGTAATTTTTTCACTCAGTGATGAGTATTCATTTGTGTGTAAAGAAAAAAATTGGATCTTGACAAATATGACTGAAATATAGCTTTGAGACTTAAGTCGCAAGATGGATCGATGACGTAGTTTGGAATACAATCTTAGGGTATACAGGGGGTCCCAAAATAACCGCATAAACTCTGCACAGCTAGATGCCTCGTTGGGAGTAGATAAAACTGCCCAAAGAAGCGTCCCTGTACGATCCATAGTTTACGAGAAAAATACGAAAAACAAAGTATGACGTCACTGCCGGGGAAAGGAAAAAAAACACTTTATTGGACATATCAACAACAGTATTTGCATATCTTTCCAGACGATAATGTTTAAAACGTTCGCGTAGCCGAACGATGGCCGAATGGTAGAGTGTTGCACTTCGGTACCGGAGTTCGCGGGTTCGAATCTCGCTAGTGGTATGGATGTTCCAGTATCTCCACAGGTTCCAGGTCTCAGATAGCTCATCGGGAAATTGTGTCTGTGGTGCACTCGGTGACTCCAATCACTATCTGCATGACTGCCCTCTGACACATGACTTGCATATTAAGGAACCCTCTGACAGATCCAAGGAAGTCTGGGCAGACAGCCTAATCAAAAACCCGGTACTGATAAGGAAGACCGGAAGCCTGGTTGACTGGCTCACCGCTAACCAAGGCGCCATCGTGCGGCCATGAATTTAACCTAATACCACACCGGAAGGGTGAAAGTACCCCTTCAGGAATGGCCATCACAACTGCCCTGTGCAGATATTGCTTCCCTCGCAAACACCTGCTCTCATGTCAGAAAGTTTCATGTAGTACACCGGACTTTTAACCTGAGCAGGACTCCTGCGGAGTATACCCCGCACTTTCGTAAACTGCATTAATTGTACTTATTAGTCTAGATTTTCTACATTTATATATCTATTTAAATTCTTTTTGTTATTTTAAATATTATGGGCTTGTTTGCTTGACTTAATGCTGACTTGGACCCTGCGTAACGCATTGTTGCCGGACGGCCAGACCGAACCAGCAATTCAACACCCTACACCCGACTTTGGGTGGGTGACTGGTTACAGGTAGTACACGGCTTTAAGCAGTAGGTACCGGTCTCATTAGCCCTTGTGTAGCAAAACAGTAGACCGTAGCACTCCAAAACAAACCTTAAAACGTTCGCCGTGCATATCGCGTCATGCATGCGCGCTATGGAATGATGTTAAGCCGCCGTTGAACTGGTTTTTATATGGCTGCATCTTGCAGCTACCGGTAGTCTTCGTATGGTGGTCATGTATTCCGTTCGGGACTATTGTGACATGTACCTGATGTACGACCTGATATAATGAAAATGCCTTACGAACTGTTAGGGACTATCCCGGTGCATATACTGCTGTTGATATGTTCAATAAAATGTTTTTTCTTGCACCGGAAGTGACGACATACTTTTTTTTTCGTATTTTTCTCGTAAACTATGGATCGTACAGGAATATTTCTCTGGGCAGTTTTTATGTACTCCCGACGAGGAATCTAGCTATGCAGAGTTTATGCGGTCATTTTGGGACACCCTGTATTTATTTCGCTAATAAATAGTACCTAAAATAATAATAAGCATAATTATCTTAAGTTCTGCTACTTTATATTTTTCAATTTGACTGTTAATGAAACATTGTTAGTTGTGTTGCAGATTACAATAAATAATCATCCTTTTCTTTTCTGAGGACAATCAAAACTTTTTTACAGACCACTGGTGGTCCATGGACCACCATTTATTGACTGTTATTCTAGACTGAAATATCCACTGTAGATGCCGTCCTGTCTGCTTGTACCAGATGTAAAATCGACTATAGACATGATATTTTCCATGCGTCGAAGGGGGCATATGTGGAATTTCCTTGACAAAGGTTATAATTTTTGTTAAATATATCTATCCATTAATGTCATTCATTTAAATAGATATTCATTATTTTATGAATTATTAAGCATCAAAGAATATGACCTTTTATAGACACCCTGTATATTTACTGTCGAAGGAACAGGAGAAGGAAATGCCTGTTTCTGTAGATATGTAACCATCAGTTAGGGGGTATCAGGACAATTAAATTTCCAAAACTAGCATATAGCCCGTCTTATGACGGGATCAGTAAAATTTTTAATCTTCCAGAATTGTGAAGCACCCTACAAGGCAGATAAAAAATGGTTTGTTTTTTGACTGAGAATTATCTGGTAATTGCTCAATAATTTGTTTATCTTCATACTCCTCTAAAGTCTCTCGATACTGTGAATACAGTTTAGAATCCCGTTGAATTCATTTAGAAAGGTAATTCAAAGTTCTTTTAGCTACGTCGAAATTATCGTTAAGTTCTTCCCAATTTTTTTGCCACCGTAATTAATGGAAGTACAGGAATGAAACTATCATTTCCATTAGATAGAATTTGTTGTTAATACCAGTGATAAAATTTTCATTGCAACAAAAAATAATCGATGATTTAAAATTATCACATATGTACCTATTATTTAAGCAAAATATAAAAGAAAATTATTTACGTAATATCTAAGTCCAGCGATAAAATGTATGAAAATAATGCAGACGATATTTAAATAATTTAAAATAAGAAATCATAAAATGAGATGGTTAAAGGAATGACGTCATAATGCTAGAAAATAAATTTTATTTTTACCTATTTATTATATGATAAATTTAATCGTCTCCTCTTAACCGGGGAAAATAAGGCTTGAAATAATGGCATTAAACGCTCGAAAAAGGGGGGGGGAGGTGGATATGTACCTAATCTATTATTTAAGCTTTATATAAAAGAAAATTATTTACTTAATATCTCAGTTCAGTGAAAAAACGCATGAAAATAATGCAGAGAATATTTTAATAATTTAAAATAAGGAATGATTAAATGAGATGGTTAAAGGAATGGCGTCATAATGCTAGAAAAAAAATGCATTTTTTTACCTATTTATTATGTGACAAATTGATAAATTTAATCGTCTGCTTTTAACCGGTTTAAAATAGGGCTTGAGATAATTGAATTAAATGCTAGAATAGGGCGAAGGGGTGTATTTTGAACGTTTCTTACCCTAACTCATCAAGAATCCAATATGGATGCCTCTATCCATTCCAGGTCCAACAGCTTCATAAATTCGAGGGCAGACGGACAGATAACTTAGGCTATTATTATTTGTTTACCATTTAAATTTTATATAGTAAACTGGAAATATTTCTGAACATTTGCTGAAATTGCCTTATCTCAATTAAAAACAAATCATATCAAGAATGTAATTAATATGTTTGCAGATATCTTTCGCTCTATTTTCTCAAATTTTTTCATTCTTAAAGAGAGGGCAAAAATAAAATTCAGCGTTAAACCACTTTTTTAAATAATATATATTTTTAGTAAAAACTAGATATTTCAATTTATATATCTGGCAGAAATTCTAGTTCAAAAATATTCTTGAGATATATATATTTTTTAAATTGCTCAAAAAGTTTCTTTCTGTTCATTTTTCCACTCGTCGGTAGTTCTGAGAACTCTTATTAAATATTTGGGTTTTATTTTCTACAATTCTCTTTCTTGAAGAATATATCAATACCATTACAATTTATTTCGACGTCAAAGACGTGTTTAACCTTGGCCTCTCTTGACATAGTTTTCATTCAAGATTATAAGAAATTCGATTAATTTCGATACTGCCCAAACTATACTTGTAGTTCCGAAAGCCCCTTTCCGCTTTTCTCGTTATTCATATGTCGTCATAAATTAATTCTAATTTATTCTTGTACGAATTCGCTTTTGATGATAACATTAACCAATATGATCCCAGTATGATATACGATATTTAATTTATACAGTTGATTTTTCATATTGAAAATGAATTTTCGGGTAACCACGATAAAAAAAGGAAAAGGTTATTCCTTTATTGTTAATAGCTAGCATGCAAGTATTTTTTTAATAGTAATAAAATATTTTATTTTTATTCTCCGGTTATTTTTTTTTGTAAAGCTTCAAATTCATTTTTACGTGTAAGGTAATATTTAAGCCTACAAACGGCAACGTATTATGTAAAACTGAATAAATTTACTTTTTTCTCATTTGTAAAAAAGTAAGATATAATATATTATAAAATTTAAATATATACTTAATATACTCCCCCCATAAGTATATATATATATATATATATATATATATATATATATATATATATATATATATATACATATATGTATATATATACATATATATATATATATGTATATATATATACATACACACATCTATCTATCTATCTATCTATCTATCTATCTATTTATCTATCTATCTATCTATCTATCTATCTATCTATCTATCTATCTATCTATCTATCTATCTATCTATCTATATATATATATATATATATATATATATATATATATATATATATATGCAGATAGATATAGACACACAAACATTTGTTTTGCATATATTTTACCATATCCTGATACTACTGCTTTTTAGGATATATATATATATATATATATATATATATATATATATATATATATATATATATACAGAGAGTAAGAGAAAGATAGAGAGTGGGAGAAAAGAGAGAGTCAGAGAGAGAAAGGGGGAGAAAGAGAGCGAGAGTGAGAGAAATATTTGTTTTGCAAATATTTGACTATAACATGATACTACTGCTTTTTAGGATATATATATATATATATATATATATATATATATTATATATTAGAGAGACAGATAGAGAGAAAGAGGGAGTAAGAGAAAGCGAGAAAGAGTGAGAGAGTGAGAGAGAAAGAGGGAAATAGTGAGAGAGGGAGAAAGAAAAAGACGGGAAATAGTGAGATAGGGAAAGAGAGAAAGAGAGAAATAGTGAGTGAGAGAAAGAGAGAGAGAGAAAAAGGGAAAGAGAGAAATAGTGAGAGAGGGAAAGATAGAGAGAGAAAGCGGGAGAAAGGGAGTGAGAGAAAGGGAGAGCTAGAAAGAGAGATAAAGAGAGGAAGGGAGAGAGGGAAAGAGAGAGCAAGAAAGAGAGATAAAGAGAGGAAGGGAGAAAGACATATTTATTATTGCAAATATTTGACTATAACATGATACTATTTCTTTTGTATACATACACACACACACACACACACATACATACATACATACATACATACATATATATATATATATATATATATATATATATATATATATATATATATATATACATATAGATACAAATAATATAAATAAATAAATAAATATATATATATATATATATATATATATATATATATATATATATATATATATATATATATATATTCATATATATATATTATGTATACACACATACATACATACATACATACATTCATATACATACATATATATATATATATATATTTATATATATATATATATATATATATATATATATTATATATATATTATATATATATATATATATATATATATATATATATATATATATATATATATATATTCTATATTTAAGGTGCCAGGAAAATATGCGTTCGACGCTATTTAAAAAAATGTGTTTTAGAATTTTATTATATATAAATATGTGTGTGTGTGTGTGTGTGTAGAACTTCCACATAATTTAAAATACTGTAGTCATCACTGTAAAGCAAGTATTAAATGTAGTAGCCGAGTAGATTGATGCAGACGTTCACTTACAAAAACAACTTTTATTTAGAACATAAGATGACATTAAACACACAAATCCCCGTAGGGAAAAAGAACAGAAAACACAGAAATATTTTGATGTTATTGTTTACATCGCGTTTTAAAGGAAAAAGCCACGAAATCTGTGTGCCAGCCCTTTTATTAACTATTGGAAGGGGTGTGGCTCCAGGAATGATGTCATTCCGGTAACCAATCACGTCTCTTTAATTACTTCTAGTTTATTCTAGAAGATATAGTACCTCTACAATGCGCGGGAAAAATGAATCAACGGGGCTGCGATTCTAAATTTAAGGTGCCAGGAAATGAGTGTCCTACGCTATTATTATGAAAAATTTTCTTTAGAATTCTCTAGAATAATCTTAAATCATTTCGCTTTCTGGTTTCCGTATAGACAATCTGCATGTAAGCGAGGAAGACATAAAATGTGAATACGCTCCTTCTCAGTTTCTATAATAATGTGTTGCCTTCTGCTTATCTGACAACCACTGACCACCAGCAGGGTGTGAGTATTTCTGAAAAAAAGTCAGGAACTTGTAATGCTCCTCTCCTTTGTTCATTTCCAATTTCCCTAGGTTGAAGAAGAGAATTCTCGGAAATTCAAATAACAACGAAGGGAAGAAAAAGAATGGGTTCCTTCTGAATATATTGTGAATATTCCTTTGCCAGTTAAAATGAGGTTCGAAAACTGATCCCATTAACTGATGTAATGATTACATAAAACGATAATTTTAACATACAAATGAATAGAGAAAATCGGGACCCAGTGATTTCGATAACAATAAGCGAATGATAATATTAACGGTGATCACATTAAGCGGAGTCCACTGTATATAGTATTTAAATTGAGTTATATGTCTTATCTTAAGTAAATAAATAAATAAATAAATAAATAAACCGAATGATAGCTGAATGAGTAGAGCGCTACCTTTGATGCCGGGGTTCGTAGATAGAATACTCCTGCTCACATGGTTGTTTGTAGCCGTTCGGAATTTGCTTTTATCAATAGGTTCCGGTCTCATTAGTCCCCGTGTAGCAAAAATATAGACCAACCAACAAACCTTCAAAAATAAAGTCTGATATATTTTTCTCTTTAAGATACAAAATGAATATTTAAGATGTAATACGAAAGCAAAAAATATTTACTCAATTGGCGCGTGTGCAAAGAATTAAAATGCATTTCTTTACTATACTCTTAGCTACTACTATATTGCGGTGGAGTCACTATATGTCACTATCGACTTCTGCGTCATATTGACGTCAGAAGTGGCCAGAGATAGAAATTTGGTATCATAAAATTCCCTCTCTGCAGCGTTATAATGACGATTTCTGACGTCATTATGACTCGGATGTCGCCTGTGACATACTATCTCGACTATAATCTGTCTATCTTAGCAATTATTTTAAACACACGTTATATTAATAACTCACGTGTTGTCACCGAGAGAAAATTTCGGGTTATTTAAAAACTATACAGTTAATCAAATATCTGTAAAAAACGGCACATTTTCATCTCTAATCAGTAAATGTCTGATCTCAGCACATTTTTAGTTAGATAACTTGGCGAGGCTAGACGGGCAGAGGGCGCAACGGAAGTGACAAGAATTGATTACTATTCAATTTCATAATCTAACTGTAACTGAAAATAAATGAAAAACAAATTATAGCAAAACACATAATGTAAATATATTGTTGCTTATAACAAACGTCTTCAAAGTTTTTGTGGCCGAGTGATCATGGTATTAGACAGCAGTTCATAAGGTAACCGGATCAAAACTCGGCAGGAGCGCTGAAGCTCTCTTAATTTAACTTAATTTACTTTCCGTTATATATAGAAAGGACTAGAATATTCTTTAAATTATTGAATATTTCAGAACATTCTACGTTGGTGTAATTCAGATGGAATTAATTCTCTGTGTTATTCTTCTGTTTTGTGCTAAATAAATAGCTTTGCGTCCCCGCTATTTGTGTACTTTGTCTGACATTTCTTGACATCAACGTGACAATATATATACATATATATATATATATATATATATATATATATATATGTGTGTGTGTGTGTGTGTGTGTGTGTGTGTAATGTCAAAAATTACAGTGAGCAAAAATAGCCAATTCTAAATTCTTTTCTTTTCTTTTAATCGATAATATAAAAGTTATTTAAGGCATAGAGATAACGTGAGAGGATTCCAAACTACTTTTTATATAACCCCGTAGCTTGTTTTAAATACGTAAAGCAGTTGGAAGCAGAATTGCTGAATCAGACAGTTATCTCGCAGCTTCACGACATCTTTGAAAATGTGTAGAAGCCATCTTTAATAATGAGTTTAGCACACCAAAAAGTGGGGAAGATCTGTATTTTAATTATAGTAAGATTAGTAGCATTTTTACAGTTTAAAAAAAAAGGAATTTTGATCTTGCCACCGATTATGCGTGAGTCTAGAAAGTTTATATATGATGAATAAAATATCTCTGTTTCACATGTATACATATATCTAGTGGGTATTATGAATTATTTAGAGATTCTTCCGGAAAGTTAACGAGTTTAAATATCTTGGAACAACTGTCCCCAACAGAATAAAATTGGTTTCGGTTTGGACGAACTTGCGCAATGTTTACGGGGTCCCAACATCGAAAGGTTTAAGAGACTCTGCATTAGACGATCGATTGGCAAATTCGGTTTGCTTTGGTAGTTGTTGTTGCTGTAGTTTCATATGCCAGTTGGACAAACGAAACATGATTTAGCCTGCAGGTTCTCGTATTAATGCCAAGGAGTGCGTCTTTCGTTTAAAGAGCACCAGCAAGAGCCAAGGTGAAAGTACGACTTCGCTCAAGTAAGTCCTCTTAATTTTGAAGCAGGGACCAAGCAGAAGACCCACAGACTTGGCCTGCCACCCCCAGAGGTATTGATTGAGAACTTGGAGGACATTGTGACCACGAACATATTTATCATGCCCAGTGATCTTTAACGAACACGGCGGATCTTAGGCAGGATTAAGGTTCCGAACAGGCAACCCTTCAGTTACGAGATCGTTTGCCATTGTCCTCTGAGCTACGCGGCTCGTTTGGTTTGGTT
>CM063510.1:102715370-102737870 GCA_032207245.1 Pardosa pseudoannulata
GGGAGAATGAACTTGTATTTTTGTTCTTAATACCTCATTTCATCAATTTCTTGTCGTTTGGAATGCGCACGACAGAGCACTTTAGTCGTAAAACGATCATATATATTCAGCCATTCGATTGCTCTGGGATGGCTCGAAATGGCATTACTATCGATTTTTGCATCAATCGTTATTTTTTTTTATTCTCTTAGTCTGGCAGACATATCACCATTCGAAATGTCGTACGATGCTGGGGTTGTCTTGTATTTTACTGGTATCTGTCCAGGAGGCAGTTTTCGAGCTCAATCGAGCAGCCATTTTGGAAACTAGATTTATTTTCGTTGTAAAAAATCTTTTTGACTCTTAGAATAGGCAAAAATAAATTACATATTCGATAATCATATTTATCTTAAACTTTTGTCCTATATGAGTATCTAACTGCTTCCCTCACAAATTATTTTGAAAAAAAAAATTGAAAGAAATCATCACTTTTTTATTTTATTATTAAATACGAGGGAACAAAACAAAACAGAATATGCAGGTTTTAAGATGAATTTTTAATTTTTTAAGAGATGTAAAAGCATTTAGTTTTAATATTAGTTTACTATCCCGAGTTATCTAGACTAATGGAAAAAAAAGGTGAATATTAGTCTTTGTATGATAGTTTTTGAAATAAGGGACAACACAAAGTGTTACCTGACATTCTGTACGCTGGTATCTGGTCTCTTTTCTTACCTCTGCAATCTCTTTTCCTGGAGCACAGAGTACACTGTCTCGTTGGATTTGATTGTTTTGCAGCAACAGGAACAATATATGGAAAATGCCATAAGGATTAACCTGAGTGGTGAAGGACTAATCTTGGGTCTTCCTGATGAGGTAGAAAACTATTTACGATGATTTTTCGCAACTATCCTTCTTTACACATTACTAATCCACGAGCCGACGTATACTATACAATAGGCCATTATAGAACGGGGCCGAAAAGGCCACGTTCTATAATGCTCAAATTATAATTCTGTGTTCCTAACTACCTCTGGATATAAATACGTTTAGAATCACCTGTAAAATTAGGTCTCGACGCATCAGTACAGAGAATATGAGACCACTGTATTCATTTCGATTATGAGGATTTTCCCCCCACCAATTTAAGCTATCCCTCTTTTATCTGAAGGTATTAAAAGACATACTCTTAGCTCTCTGGCATACAGGCTTTTATCATTAAGCTTTCTGTATACCATTTGTTGTGTGTCACCAAATCCAGTTGCAGCTCTTCCCTGGTGAGATGTTGACTACCTGTTGCGACAAGCAGTTGATATCATTTATTGATTTTAAGAAGCAATTGTCATTTGTTTACGACTCAGTCCAACCTTTCTCTCAACATTTCTATAGTTTTAAAATTGTTTCTATAACGATGAAACTGTCTGTTTTATATTTAGACATCCGGTTGCTTTCAACATTGGATTCATTGCTTCTAAATGGCCTATGAGTCTTTACTTCACAGATTCTTCAAAATAATATTTCGAAGCCGTATAAACTGATTTCGGTTCTAACATACTGAAATCAAATGCTGTGTTCCTGAAATTCCCTCAGATATTTCTTGATTCAACTTCGAAAGATATAAGCACAGATTTGCATATTAGAAATCGTTTGATTACTTTTGATTGAATAATACTACTAAGGCTTATTTTTTTTACACATTTCCTGCAAACATGGATCACATTGATTAGATACTTCATTGAATATCATTATTTTTGACAATGTAAAGATAATATTGGACATGAGTGTATATATATATATATATATATATATATATATATATATATGTGTGTGTGTGTGTGTGTGTGTGTGTGTGTGTGTGTGAAAATTGGTTCTGTGTATCTTCGGGGGGATAAACTTCCTATTCTCTCCAGATCTTTTATTCTATACCTAAAAAAAGTTTTTCATTTTAAACAAACTAAACTAAAAAAATTAGCATGCATCTATATACAAATATGTACTTTTATTTCTTCTCCTTTACATAAGATTTTTTTTCCTAAATTTGTCGACTTAATAATATTATTGGCACCTACTCCGGATCACGTGACACTCACTACCATTATACAATTTTTCTAATGCAGGTGATCCTAAAAATGGCATAGCCATATGCATATTTTCAGATTTTATTGCATTTTCTTCCATTTTGCAAAGAAAAACTTATCGGATGCATTATTTCTATATTATACGTCGTTTGTGATTGTATGAACTTTTTCATGTATTTTATAGTAACTGTTATTATATTTCTGAACATTTAATAGCTGAAAGATGGACGAATGGTTAGAGTGCTGGCCTTCGGAACCAGAGTTCGTGAGTTCGAATCCCATTATGGCATGGATGTTTGTAGCCTTTCTGAATGGGCTTCAAGCAGTAGGTCCCGGTCTCATTAACCCTCGTGTTGCAAAAAGTAAACCGTAGGGCACCAACCAAACCAAAACCTGAACATTGAATAATTAAATGTTCAATTAAAAGCAAGGTAGAACGCCGTGATGTAATTCGATCTACTGATTTTTTAAAATTTTGATTCATAAATGCTTAAGTTTTTGTCTCCAATCTAACAGTGAGTTATAAAACTGACAAAAAAAAATTAGATTTTGTTACAAGAAACAAATTTTATTGCAATAGAAATAAAAATTAGGACATACAAGATGCACCTTCGGCTGGTCTTTATACTTCTAATACTTCTAATACGGATATGCTTCAAATCACAAAAAAGCTTCATACAAAAGAAGCGTTCGTTTTATATCTAAAAAAAATTGTTACAGACTGTAATCTACAAGCAATTTGTTGAATATTCGACACTTTCCTATTGAATTCTGTTAAAGGGTCTAGGGATTGTTAGATTTTTAAAATTTTAGAGCTTAAAAACTTTTTCTTTTTAATATAAATCAAGTTGTGAGAATTTCCCATTTTAACACTATTACTTTTACCAAATCCTCAATGAAATAACTGTTGTAAAGTATTAAGTTATTTGCAATCTGTATCCCATTCGTACATAACTTTAAAATACTTTAAAATCTTTTCAGGTTTCACATTATTTAGTATGTGCGCATCATGTCTTACAAACAATTCCTAACAGCTTCCTAAAATGTTGTGCCGTGTAAGGATGTATTATAATTTATACCTAAAATAGTTTAATTATACAGTAGAACCTCGGAATAACGACCCCCTGTGGGACCAACATCATATGGTCGTTGTAACGAAAGGTCATTGTAACGAATTGAAAAAATATTAAAAAAATTGAGCAAAGAAATTACGCAACAGTACATACCTAGGAAACACTTCTATTTATTTGTATTTCCATTACTGAATTTTTGAAAAAAAAGTCTGATTGACGCCTGTTTCAAGTTCATTTGGGAATTTTTCATTATCACTGATTCCATATCCGATAGATTTTGAAGGAAATCTTCAGAATTAAATTGTCCTTCAAAATATTCATGCAAAGCAATGATTGCATTGAAGGCTTCTTTTTCATTTACTTTTTCAAAAGCTTGGACTATTTCTTCTCCATCGTCGGAATCGCAAATTTCTTCATTTCCGGTACTACAGGCAATAAAATCGTCCTCATTCAAATTTTCTCTGCAGCACTGTAAATTTTTGTGTACCGCAACAAACTCATCAAAAGATAATTTAAGATTTAGTTCTCTCATTTTCGTCACGCCCCCTCTCCTCGTTAAGCAAACACAAAGAGAAAAGTACAGGTTTCTTGAAGTTGCACCACAGTACAATAATTTTGAAATAGCCCACTTGCTCATGAGTTCTGCCGATTAAAATTGGCGATTTTTTCTAACGAAAAATAATACTCTTGGGGTCGTTGTAATGATTCAAAATTAACATTATTCGTATGGTAAAGTAATTGGGACTTTTTAAGATGGTCGTTCTAACGAAGGGGTGGTTGTATCGTGGGGTCGTTAAAAAGAGGTTTTACTGTAGTAATTATATTTTGAAAATTTGAATCTTTAATATTAAACGTTTAGGCTATATTTTCACTTCTTCTAATTTCCAAAGCAATTTTCTTTTGATTAATTTGTTCATTCATTTTGAATAAAGTGCAATGTAAAGATATAGTATTATACGCATGAAAGGAATTGCTTTGTTAATGTAAAATATTTTAAGATATCTTGCTCACAAGAAAATCTCTAACTGTTGCATTCTAATTCAGGAGGTAAGTCACTTATTACTCCGTCCCAGCAGAAGCCATACGGAAAATGACACGTCGCCGAAACAACAATTGAGCCCAATACCAAAATATAAAGTTTCCTAACCAAATTTTGAAGCAAAACCGAATCAGGCCACCAAACCGGATCCACAGAAACATCCTCGATTTAGCGCCATCAGCTCTTTATTTAAACAAAAATTACAAAGACGATCAATACAATGTTACAATAATATGATAAATACAATACAAAGTCATACAAAAGAACAGATGAAGACAACAGTCAACAATTCAGAAATAGAAAATTTAACAAAAAATTCAATAATTGACATAATTCAGATGGTAACAACTCCTTATAAATAAAGCCGGAGCCAGACAGTGGCTCAACTGACAACCCAATACAATGCAGGGCCAAGTAGAATAGTATAGGAGTACAATGTTCAGCGGACACTATTGGATATGGGGCTACGCAGCAAACGTCCGACTCGTGTGCCTTTGCTGACCAAGCGTCATCGCCAACTGCGCCTACGCTGGGCCCGGAAACATCGCGATTGGTCCATGGATCAACGGGAGAGAGTTGAGTGGTCAAATGAATAACGGTTTGTCATTCATCACGCCAATTGCCCTGTCCGGATACGCCGTCTTCCAGGCGAACAGTTACTCTCTCAATGTACAGTAGGTCATACACAGGCCGGTAGTGGTGGTATTCTGCTTTGGGGGACGTTCTCTTGGGAGCCGTGGTTGTGACAAAGCAGACCATGAATGCTACAGGGTATCTGAACATCATTGCGTACCAGTTGCACCCTTACATGACCTAGTTTTTCCAGCTGGAAATGGAATGTTCCAACAGGACAACGCCCCGTGTCACAAGGCTAAAATTGTGTTGGAGTGGTTCCAGGAACATGACGCTGAATTTCAGCTAATATTCTGGCCGCCTAACTCACTGGATCTCAATCCGATACAACACGTTTGGGATGTCATGGTACGGCAGCTCAGAGTTCAAAGATCACCAATTTGCAATATCTCTGATTTGCGTAACCGTTGCTTAAACATCTGGTACAATTTGTCTCCAGCCATCTACCAAGGACTTGTGGTATACATGCAAGGCGGGTTGAAGCTGTGTTGTCATCCAAAGGTGGGCCAACTCATTATTGACAGGTAGTCATAATATTTTGGCTTTTGAGTGTATATTTTTAAGTGCAATCTAGATATCTCATTACATATAGGTGGCAAAAATACCACTTCAAATACTCCTGAATTTGTAAGATAGCACCGAGTCTTAAATATTGTAAAAAAAAATTGCTGAAAAAGTTAATTTCTGCTCATTTTTTGACTCATCACTCACTAGCCTAGAATTTCTGTAACAGTATAAGATTCTTTATTTCGTCAGATCACCAAAGACAAATACGCATTAAAATCAGAGAAACATAACGTAATGTAAGAGACGGCATCCTAAACAATGCAAGAATCTGATAACAGGAAGGACAAAGCAAAGAGGACACCGATTTTTCTTGTTGCCAAAGATTTCAGAATCTTATTGTTTCTAAAATTTAAAAAAAAATTAGAATTGATAATACAAAGATTAGAACGGCCGGTATCATTCACTAAATCGTTAGCTATCTCTTCCGTTCCGTTTAAGAGATAATCGATTAGGGGATATTTCATTGACAAGTGATTGCAAGCCTTACTTATCTACATCTGAAAGATGTTACTCATAGACAAAGAAACTCGTTGGGTCTGCTGTTTAACTTTCCGATGTTGATGAAATCGCGTGATTCAGAAACTCATGAGATTTCATTGCAATCAGATTTTACTTTTATTTCAAGTCATAACACGTCTGACGTAAAATTTCAATACATTGATTGTTTAAAACAATGATGCCTAAACTTTTCGATTTTTTGAAACTCTTGAGATTACATTGAAATCAGTATTACCTCATATTTCAAGTCATAATACTATGTATGGCAGAATTTTAATTAAGTGATTGTGTACAATAATGGTTCCCAAGCTTTTTTGATTTTTGGTACATTTACTGAATTCTATGAGCCCTGTTTAAAAAATGTTAATGAATTCTTTTATTTCATCGAATAGGTGAAATTTAATTGACTTTTGATATTAAACAGTACTTATCTATGCCTGAAAGAAATTACCCATAGACAAAGAAACTAGTTAGGTTTACCCTAGAACTTACCGTTGTTGACGAAACACTACGATTCTAAAACTCGTGAGATTACATTGAAATCAGTATTTCTTCATATTTCAAGTCATAATACAATGTCTGACAAAATTGAGTGATTGTGTACAGAAATGGTTCCCAAACTTTTTTCGATTTTCGGTACCTTTACTGAATACTTAGAGCCCTCTTTTCAAAAAAGTTAATGAATTACTTTATAGATAACAGATTAGGCGAAATTTCATTGACTTTTGATATCAAACAGTACTTATCTATGACTGAGAGATGTTACCCATAGACAAAGAAACTAGAGCTTACCGATGTTGACGAAACAGTGCGATTCTAAAACTCGTGATATTATATTGAAATCCATATTTCCTCATATTTCAAGTCCTAATACAATGTCTGGCAAAATTGAGTGATTGTGTACAGGAATGGTTCCCAAACTTTTTTCGATTTTCTTTACTTTTACTGAAATTTTAAAGCCCTCTTTTAAAAAATATGATGAATTATTTTATAGATAACTGATTAGGCAAAATTTCATTGACTTTTGATAGCAAACAGTACTTATCTATGACTGAGAGATGTTACCCATAGACAAAGAAACTAGATCTTACCGATGTTGATGAAACAGTGCGATTCTAAAACTCGTGATATTACATTGAAATAGGTATTTCCTCATATTTCAAGTCATAATACAATGTCTGACAATATTGAGTGATTGTGTACAGAAATGGTTCCCAAACTTTTTTCGAGTTTCGGTACCTTCACTGAATTCTTAGAGCCATCTTTTCAAAAAAGTTAATGAATTAATTTATAGATAATAGATTAGGCTAAATTTCATTGACTTTTCATAGCAAACAGTACATATCTATGACTGAGAGATGTTACTCGTAGACAAGGAAACTAGTTATGTTTACTTTAGAGCTTACTGATGTTGACGAAACCCGGCGATTCTAAAACTCGCGAGATTACATCGGAAACAGTATTTCCTTATATTTCAAATTAAAATGAAATAATTGATTTAAATTTAAATTCAGTGATTATTTAACACAATGAATGAAACCCAGACTTTTTTGATTTTTGAGATGTTAACTAAATTCAGGTTTTCTCCAACGTACCTACATCAAATTCTAACAAATCTTTCCAAAATATTTAAAGTGTGCTACCATATTGCGGTCGAGATATGTTACAGGTTACATCCGGGCTAAATTCTGTAATGAGACGGACTTCTCGATGGGTGGTTGTAGTCATGGCCCATAAAAATGACACCGTTTTAGTGAAAGACTTTTAAAATAACGTTGGAGGACGGGTTCCCACTTCATCATAGGGACAGGACAAGCTGGAGGATCAGCTAGCATGAAGTTATATGCACAAGAACCTGGGTCAACATCTATGGAAAATATCTGCCCAACGACATCGTGCATCTCCTTTTTGTTTGAAAATTTCCTAAATTGCCCGCTAGAGCCATGTAGAGTTATAATTGGTCAGGCCCCTTCTCTGAGGGCGTAAACTGTAGCCAAAGTGGTCAATTTAGTTTAGGGGTTAAAAAGGGGAATGCAAAATGACGCGGGAATTTTGCATTCCCTGAGGATTTTCCTTACAAATGACCTCAAAAGTGGTCATTTTGATGTGGCAGAGAGGGAAATTAATGGTACCATATTCCCACCTCTGGCGATTTCTGACGTTATTAAGACGCGGACGTCGCCTTTGACATTATCTCGACCACAATATGGTAGTACCATAAGGTACTAAATTCCTATCTCATGTTACTTTGAACGTCATTATGACGCGGAAGTTGCCTGTGGTATATCTCGACCGCAATATGGTAGCACCTTATGGTACTAAATTTCTATCTCAAGTGACTTCTGGTGTCATTATGATGTGGAAGTCACTTGTGACATATCTCGACCTCAATATGATAGCACTCTATGGTACTAAATTCCTATCTCAAGTGACTTTGAACGTCATTATGACGCGGAAGTTGCCTGTGGCATATCTCGACTGCAATATGGTAGGACCCTATGGTACTAAATTTCTATCTCAAGTGACTTCTGGTGTCATTATGAAGTGGAAATCGCTTGTGACATATCTCCGCCTCAATATGATAGTACCCTATGGTACTAAATTCCTATGTCATGTTACTTTGAACCTCATTATGACGCAAAAGTTGCTTGTGGCATATCTCGACCTCAATATGGTAGCATCCTATGGTACTAAATACCTATCTCAAGTAACTTCTGGTGTCATTACGATCGCTTGTGACATATCTCGACCTCAATATAGCAGCACCCTATGGTATTAAATTCCTATCTCAGGCAACTTCTGACGTTATTGCGAAGTGGAAGTCTCCTGTGACATAACGCGACCGTAATATGGTAGCACCCTAGGGTACTAATTCATACCTTAGGAGACTTCTGCCATCATTATCACGTGAAAATTGCCTATGGCGTACCTCGACCGCAATATGATGCCACCCAAAGAATCGTTTAATAGAGAACGAATGATGAAAAATTTCAGTAAAGAATGGTAGCAAGCAGTCTAATGTGGCCTTCAAACCCTGACAGGTTGTAAAATCTTTGTTTAAATACAGCAAAAAGAAAGAAGGTATAATTTAGTAGGCGTACAAAGAAGTCATCTAGTGTCCACATCGGATTTAAAAAAAATTAATATTCGCCTCAAAATGTTGTGGAAAATTAGATTCTTTAACGAATAAAAAGTGTTTAAATAACAAAAATTAAAAAAAGGAACTACTGCTATAAATATATTTACCTTCATTCAATAAAAGAATAGAAAAAAAAATAATGGGCGATAGAAAAATCGATTTTAAGGCATTACACGACTCAAAATGTTATTGCTTATATACATTAATCATCTCCGCATTTCAATATTATCGGCCAAATTTGGCAATCCCTCTGCGAACTACCGAGTGACAATGAAAAATGAGAAAACCGGGTAGAATCATTTTAGCAGCGACAGTAGAAGAAATATATACTGTGTGATTTGTCACAGGAGACGGAGTGCGGAAAATGCAAACTTATTCTGACATTCTGGAACGAAAGTTCATTTAAAGACCATGCAATTTAATACATCAGTAAAACTGGTTTTACCCAGTTCTGAAATCGGAATTAATTAATTCAGTTTATCTTTCTTACAGAACTACAAACATTAATTTAAATTAAGGAATTAATCTAAATTAATTTTATTTAAATAATATTTCAATGTGTCGGTTATTTAGTTTAGCTTGAATAACAAAAGTTGTAGAGCTTGAAATTGTAAACAAAATGAGTACCCACAGTTTCCAAAAGTTGCTAAAGTTAATTTCTGTTTAAAGTTAACACTTTTCAACTCATAACTAGACCTGAGACTCTTTGAGGGGACACATTACCTTTAAGCAACTTTAAATGGAAGATTTTTTTATTCGCTATCGCATCTTTTTTTTTTAAACATTATTGTAAATACATGAGACTTTCAGCATTTGTCCTCTATTTTTATTTAATTTGCTTTGTTGAATTTACTTTTTTTTTAATAAATAAGAACTGTTTATATAAAGTAAGTTGTTAAAGGCAAGAGCTTGTTTTAATTTCTTTTATTTTTCTGACACACTATGAACAATCTTACAACATAAGATGAGTTTATTTGATAACTTTTACTTTTTTAAACAATAAAAATTAGGCATGATTCTCCACCTATTAAAACTTTTCACCTATTTAAAAGTATTGGAAATATTACTCCAAGGGATTGAATTTTCAAGTCAGCTAAAATAATGTTTTAAAATTCCATTTCAATTACTAGATTAACCCCAGTGGCGTTGGGAAGCACTTCGCTCTTGCACGACATAGTTCAGAGGTTCCATCCCCGGGCTGGGCAAAGTTGATTCAGCCTGTCATCCTTTCGGTGGGTAGACAAACTGAGGACCAAACATACTTGGGAACTAAACAGCGGGGGTTCCGCGTAAGGTTGACCACCTAACCGGGGCTTCACATCCCAGGAACCTTATTCTCGAAAACGGAGATTGTAACCGAAGGCCTTAATCCCCAAGTTGTGCTGTTGTACCGAGGAGAAGTTTAGTCACATACTATAAATACTAAATGATATAAACAACAACGGCGAATGTGGGTATAGTTTCATTGTAAGGATATGTATCGCGTCCGTCTCTGTCGGGGGTCAAGAAGAGCGTTGGTTAAAGCGAACTTTTTTTCATTGTAAGGCGCCGAACAATTGAAAAACGGCAGTATTGTACGAGTAAAGGTCCTTTTGACGCACGGACGATTAGAAGTGTCAAGTGTGCCGTTTTTGTCAACGCACCGACAGAGAAAGGAAATTGTACTTTGTGTTACAGCGTCGGCTGGGCGCCAAAGGGAGTTCCGGCTACTCCAAGGGCAAAGGTCAAAGAGAGGGGGGGTCGCTCTCCCCTGAAACCGAAGTTTCCTGGTGGGAAAAGAAGAAACGGGAGGGGACTCCCGGCTGAACTTTGAGATGAGAAGGTTGTCTAGAGTAATCTCCTATCTGGACGATTTTACCTATACACTTTATTATTTATTTAAAAGCTTTTTTTTTTGTTAAATACATAAATAGTTGTTAAGTTTAATCCTCTACGGCTGATTATTTTGTCTACATATCTTCTCCTTATACGAGACCCATACGAAATCATATCCAAATGACTAGGGTATGACTGACAATCGGAAGTAGAAACATAGCAAACCGCTCGGCGCGTTTACAGTAAGTCTATAATATATTTACTGGGAAGATTTGCAGTTAATAAATACAATAGTTTTTTTGTTTACTGTACGCAAGTTGAAAAAGCACCATTATCAGTACGATGCAATTAAAATTTTATAATTTCCTTAAAGGCTATGATATTAAGTGCAAAGATTGTTTAGTTTTACAGGTTCTAATTTGAATGTTTCAGTAGAGATGTTTAAACGATTCAGAAATGTTCATATATTTAAAAAAAAAAGGAAAAAAAATCTAACTTTTGAAGGTGATTTGTCTACGTAATTTTTTATAACTAATACCTTTAATGCTATTTATAGTTATTAATTTTATTGTTCCCTTTAGATAAAATATGTTCCCTTTTTAATGAACAAAATGAATAATATTCCTTTCCTAAGGAATCGTATGGCTCCTAAAAATCGAAAACTGTAATATAATTGTCATTTTCTACATTTCATACCTTGAAAACTACCAGTTTTACAAACATAATTCCTTTAACATAGTTAGAACAAATTATTATCATTACATATATATCTCATTCATTTTTGAAATATAAAAATTTTTGTTATAAAGTTTTAACTATGGTTTGGTTTGGTTTGGAGCACTACGGTCTACTTTTTGCAACACGAGGGCTAATGAGACTGGGACCTACTACTTAAAGCCGATTCCGAACGGCTACGAGCATCAATGCTACAGTGGTATTCGATCTTATTAACTCCGGTTCCGAAGGCCAGCACCCTAACCATTCGGCCATCGTTCGGCCCTTGAAAAATAAAATTCTTTTGTACAGTTAGCGCTATCCTGATAGGTTTTTATATAACCTTGAACTAATTTAAATGTCAAATATTTATTAATTAATGGTAAGTAAATTTGCATACATTGATTGCCATAAGACCTCTGTTTGGTGGAGATCTCGGATAAATGTTCAGCCACTGAGTCAGATTTAACCTGTGAACCACTCCGTGCAAAAAATTAAAAAACTGCGCCATTATGGAATCTGAACATTCTAAAAAAAAGGAATATGTTCTTTTTTACCTAGTTTAGCAAATGTCCAAACATAAACAAGAGTGTAATTCAGTAACTGACAGAAGCACTCAATTCTGCCCCTGGCGGTAAACAATAGGCAATGTAGAGGGCTGTTGGCGGCGGCACAATTTAGGGGCGGCAAATCCAAATAAGTAATAAGCCCAATAAATAAGTAGATTAGACGCCTTAATAGAAAGAGACGTTTTATAGAAGAGATAAGTAGAAAGAGACGCTTTGTTGTTAACAAAAATGATATCGAAGTTAACTCGCATGATTACTAAAAATATTATAAAGTTTAAGACAAACTTATGTTTTTAAAACATACCACAATATCTCAAAACAATTTTGAGACTAAATTTTTATATATTTACATACATATTATAAAAAAAAATATTTGAGAAAAAGTGAATACTTTTCCCTAAAATTTAAAAATTTATCATTGAAAAAAAATTGGTAAATATATCTATCCATCGGATGAAAATTATACTGTATACAACCTGTAAAAATTCCTAAAAAATATTAAAAACTTTTTAAGGTAACATGCGCGTTACGTGAAAAAACATAAATTGAGAAAAATCAAGTTTAAAATTTTATTTTGAAAGTTAAAATTTGTTTACAGTAAACAGCTCACACGTTTCTAATCATAACTTTTCTCAATATTGGAAATTTTTTAAACGGATTGTTTTAAAATGTTCAGAATGGAATTTCTTTTCTGATATATTTTTTCTGAAAAATCTTATTTTTTGTGTCTTTAACTGTCCCCTTAAGATAATCTCTTCATAAACAAATGAAACATAAGCTTTGACCTACCTACTCATTCGATCAGATGGCCTTTAAAACTTTTAAAAAGTTTCTAAAACAAAAACAGTGTTATCGGAAAATACTAAAACATACAGGAACTGTTTTGTTAGTTTAAAATTTTGTCGTTACCATGACTTCACCCTACGTTCAAAATTATCCACTCAAATCTCACTGAATTTCTCCTTGTTTATGTTTGCATTGTTTTAAAGCTTGTTTGCTGTTGCAAAGAGAGCAGTAGTAAACACGTTTGTATTCCACTTTCTATAACTTCTAATAATGTATGTTTACTAAAGTGACATTTCTACTTTCTGTCAAGCTAGGTTTCTTCTATTATTACAAAACTTCTAGCAATTTCTAGATTTACGATATCCTTTTTTTAAACTAGAATTTCAATGAAAATCACTATCGTGAATACTCCCAACATTACCAATTTATTTTTATAAATATGAACACTTTTTCGGGCTAAAATTAAGTTAATGTGTTTTTAAAGTTATGAACCTTGCAACCATCTTTCATTGGTTCAAATATCAATGACAAGAAAATTGTGCATTAAAATATTCTAATTTATTTTTATAAACCTATTTTTCTGTGAATAACTCATTTATTTTCACAGTTCATCCCTTTAAATTAAATATATCAATTGAAATTCTAGAATTTAAAAAAATTTTTCTATTCAGGTGTCTCATTGGTTTAAAATATCCAAAAAATAAAATAATAGTAATAATAATATATTACTATTATTTATTTTATTATTTTTTTTTCAATTTTCAACATCCACTATGAAAAGTTTCTTGTAAAACACGAGTTACAGAATATGTGTGTCGCTAAAGGTCTTATCACACGAGCGGACATACTGACAACTGTTTCGGGATGTAGACAAGTGAAAATCTACATGTGGTTCCATAATTTCAAAATTTCCTAACTGTATTTTCCATATTGTAACGCACTAGATTCTCTGGTAGCATGTGGGTGTCGAAGTTGTAGTGACACGACGTACAGCTTAAAACGATAACTTTAATTCTGGACTAAATATAAAACTATTTACAAAGGTTCCGAATGAAAATCACAGGCACTCAGGATAAGCTGGGTAAAGACTCAAAAGTCCCAGGTTCGAGGTGAAGCTAAATAGAAATCTGCGGTCAGGTGTCCGTCAGATATACGGTTGTACAGGGGTACAACTTGGACTCCTTGAGTCCCACCAAAAACTGGAGATCGGCTCTCCAAAACGCAACCGTCACCATTCGCCTCTTCCTGTTGGCTTTTCCTTCCCGCGTCACCGTCCTGCTAGCCTCTGATTGGTTCTTTCTTTGGCGTCTGAGATTCTGTCATTTCCGAGTCGCGTCCGACCTAATCACCTCGGACATCTCAAGGCGTGTCGAACCGAAAATCCTTTGTCGTTTAGTTTTTTAGACAGAATGTCGCCTTGGTCTGGGTTTTAACAAAACCTCTTTGTGAAGCTATGCGGTGTCGCGACGTTACAATATCAATGTCTACAATATGTTAGTTAATATTCAGATATTTTGTTCGTTCTGGATGATGATAAAAATTAGTTAAATTATAATGTGTAACTCGATATCAAGCCTTATCACACTACAACTTAAAAATGCCCAAACAACTATTTAACGCTACAACTTCGACCAATTTTGCAGAGTATAGGGTTACTATTCTGACAGAGTAGTCGATCCAAATTCACCTTTCCTGATTAATTGGCATGGAATCTCATACTGACGTTAGCGGTTATACGAATACGAAAGAAAAGAAAATAGGGAGCGACTGGCATTTACGGCCTTCTTATCTACGGAAATATGCATCAACCCAATATTTGTATCCCCGATATTTCATATGTTATTTTTTCACTACTTCAGCATTAAAAATTAACTCAGTGCTTCACTTTATCACACACGATATAGAGCTGGTCTTGAAGTCTGCACTTTCACAGTTCTTGTCTCTGATTGGCTAATTTGTTTTGACTATTTTGACTTCTCCCATACAGGAGGGGAAAACAATAAATAACCCCCATCTACGACTCCGTAGAGCTCACTGGCAACGCCCGCGTTACTTATGGTCATCTTTCCTACATTAGAGAAAATCCCGACACTAAAGACGAACCATCTGCTTGTTTATAACATTTGATACATATACTAAACACAACTGATGATATGTTTCTATCAGTGCTTCCATCTGTACGTTCAAATACTGTATCAGAAATCGTATCTGGGAATCGACGGTAGAAGAAATAAAGCTGATGTTTTCTTGCTGTACAACGAAATTAATATAAGCTATCTGGAAGATACAACTTCATGCGATAGTTACATCTTCAATCTATTCTGTTTGTGCCTGCCCTTTTCGTGTGTTTTGCAGCACTATATTTAGGCGAGGTAGGAAAGCTACTTTCTGGATGATTTTGGAAGTAATTCTGGATGACTTTTCTTCAGTTTATTCTTTCTGATGTAAAGAATAAACTGGAGAAAAATAAGTATTATATATTTTTCGGTATTTTGAACTTTAAAAATTTTAAAATGTCTTAAATCTTCAAAAATTTTAAAATCACATAATTAAAAGAAAAAGATTACCTCTCAGAAAAAAATCATTTTTAAAAAATAATTTAAATAGTAATAGATTGAAAAAGAAGTTTACTTTAGTAGAATTTAGAAAGGAGCTAGATCCGTTAAACAAACTCGTGCTTGGTTTTTAAAACATTTATTTACCTTAGTAGGCTGTATCTATGGTATGTATAGATACGGATTAAGAGCAGTTGAGACACGGGCATAGTAGAAAATATTGGGTATCTTGTTATAAAGAGATAATCAAAAGATCTGAAATACATATTTCCACATTTTTAAATAAAGAATTATGTAGCATATAGAAGCTTTATGCACTATTTCTTTATTCTAACGAAATTGAAAATTTTAAATGATTAAACTTTTACTTAAAATATGAAAACGGTTCAATATTTTTGTAATTTTTAGTTTTACAAACTTATCAATTACCTATTCACAACTAAAACTTTTATATAAATCGCTCTCCATATGTAAAATAACTATACTATTTAATCCTTCCTTTGTCAGAGATTTTCAAAATAACATTTTGCCCTTTTCTGATAAGAAAATGGGCTACAATACTTCCTCTTTACTTCACAAAAAAAGTAAAACCCCACAAAAAGCTTTATGCACTATTTCTTTATTCTAACGAAATTGAAAATTTTAAATGATTAAAATTTTACTTAAAATATGAAAACGGTTCAATATTTTTGTAATTTTTAGTTTTACAAACTTATCAATTACCTATTCACAACTAAAACTTTTATATAAATCGCTCTCCATATGTAAAATAACTATACTATTTAATCCTTCCTTTGTCAGAGATTTTCAAAATAACATTTTGCCCTTTTCTGATAAGAAAATGGGCTACAATACTTCCTCTTTACTTCACAAAAAAAGTAAAACCCCACAAAAAGCTTTATGCACTATTTCTTTATTCTAACGAAATTGAAAATTTTAAATGATTGAAATTTTACTTAAAATATGAAAACGGTTCAATATTTTTGTAATTTTTAGTTTTACAAACTTATCAATTACCTATTCACAACTAAAACTTTTATATAAATCGCTCTCCATATGTAAAATAACTATACTATTTAATCCTTCCTTTGTTAGAGATTTTCAAAATAACATTTTGCCCTTTTCTGACAAGAAAATGGGCTACAATACTTTCTCTTTACTTCACAAAAAAAGTAAAACCCCACAAAAAGTGTTAAATAGACTATAAAAGTCACGCTTCACAATATAGGTTAACCATATGCAGCTTCAAGTTGCATTGCAAGTTCCTATTAGGCAATTCTCACGTGTTGGGTTTTTCCAATGAAAGCTCATTTTCCGAGAATGAAACTTATAAACATGTTTTTCTCTGAGTAATAGAAAGAACTATATTCTGATTCAGATGAAAAAAATTTAAATGAAAAATGGCTAGATTAACCCTAGATAAACAAAAATAAGTCTAAAATTATCATAACATCGGCCAAAATGTTTACTTTAATAGGAAATTCTTCATATGATGTCATTAAATTTGTTAGATAATGCAAAATTGGAAAAAGATGATATAGACGGCAAAAAATGATTAAGGTATTTGTACCTGAAACAACATCAAAATATGTAGTTAATGAAAATGATTCTAAAAATATAATTAACTTAATGGTTAAAATATATATATACCAAATACATGGCTAAAAATTTATTTAATTATTTTACTATATTTCTAATGATGTATTTTTTCATACTTTAGATGTAATTTCTTCTTCTTCAGTGGCATGCCAGCCCAGTATGGGCCCTGGCCTTCTCAATAAGCTTTTACCAAGACATCCTTCTGGAGATCAAATTTTTCCAGTTTTTTTACTTTAAATACCTGAAGGTCTCTTTCCAGGCAGTCTGTCCATCTCAGGTTGAGTCTTCCGCGTCTTCGCGTTCCTGTAGGTTTTGCATGGAAGACCCTTTTTGTTGTTCGGTCATTGTCCATTCTGATTTGATGGCCTGCCCACTTTATTCTTTGCAATTTGATAAAATATATTTTATCAGGTTCAATATATAAATTATATAGTTCTAAACTTGATCTCTTGAGCCATATATTATTTTTTTGTATTCCTCCAAATATACTTATAAGGATTTTTCTTTCAAAAGGTCGCCAGTATCTTTTCATCTGACAAAGTTGTTGCCCAGGTTTCACATACAAAAGTCAAAACTGATCTTATTATACATTTGTAAAGAAAAATTAGATGTAATTTAAAACTATATATATATATATATATATATATATATATATATATTATGGCAGCTGGTCACAAGAGAAACAAAGAGGGTCGATCATTCTTAGGGCCCGTGGGAATTTATTCCCCTGTAAAAAGCAGGAGTTCCAGACTCAGAGGGGTTTGAGATTTTTATGTCCCTGTACACATCTGTGTGGAATGCCGGCTGCCATTGAAGAGTCCGGTCCGCTGACCACTCCCTTGCTCTCAGCCCTGTTTCTCCCCCCCTCTCTTTGTTAAGGGTTTTTCAAGAACAAGACAGTTGGTTGCATAGACTAAGGTTGCATAGTCTATGGTTGGTTGTTGGGGGCTTGAGGGTAGAGAAGGTTGTTTCTCTCTATCAAACGATGTTGTTTTATATCGTGTATATATTGTAGATAGTCGAGATAATAAAGTCTAGGACTTTAAGTGATTGTTTTTATTAAGCCCCCACAAACACAGAGGTATGTGTGTTGCGACGTTACAATCAATCAATATATATATATATATATATATATATATATATATATATATATATATATATATATATATATATATATATATTAAAGATAAAAACTTCCTGTTTTTTGCTATTCTAAAAAGTAACGACTACCTTTGATAACTGTTATGAAAATTATATCTACAGTGATATCGGAAATAGCATAAAATATGTCTAAAAACTCTTTTTCATTTTTAAACTCTCCCAGTAAAAATGTATTTAAGTAATTAATGTATTTTCTTTAACGGGATTTGGTTTGACTTGGAATGTTATGGTGTACTGTTTTTCTATACGAGGACGAATGATACCGAGACCTACTACTTAAAACTGATTGAGAAAGGCTACCAACATCCATATAAACAGTGGGGTTCGAACCTACGAACTTCGGTACCGTAGAGCAAAGACCTAAACCTTCGGATATCCTTCAACTTAACAGCTCCAGACAAAGAAAAATAGTAATAATAAAATAAAATAAAATGCTGGCCCTTTCCTCTTACTATATTATTTCATGAAATGAAATAGATATTTTATTGGTATCTATAAAACGGGGGAGGGGCACTTGCCCGCTAAGCATTTGCCCATAAAAAACTACGATATTGTTCACCATGGGAGCACTATATTGGCAGCCAACATTACTCCCTAGGACAACACAAACCTACAAAGTGGGTCTCGTAATTTAGAATCTGGAATCCCCCGAAGATCCCCCGTCCCAAGGCCTGGTACCAGGCTGCTATCTCCAGAGGTATTGCTTGATTAAAAACTTTACATCCCTACCAAGAACCTTATTTTTCTTAAGCCAGACTCATTAATGAACACGGTGAATCTTTGACCAGCTCAAGCCCCGAACCCTCAACCTTCCAGTTCCGCCATCGCTGTCTTTTCCAACTGAGCCACCACAGATTCAATGATATATTTTTCATACTTTAGATGTAATATATATATATAGTACCGGGTGACCGAGCTCCGCTCGATGAAAACAGGTATCGAAGCTAACTCGAAGATTTAAATTTTCAATTGTGATTTATCAAAACAATACATGCCATAAGAAAATTTGTGAAACCATTAATGAAAAGATAACCGGTTAAAGTGCACCATTGTAAACTATTCTAAACAAAGTTGTTTGGAAAGGGAACTATTCTATACATAGGTAAAGTTTGAAAAGTCATAGAAAATAAAATGTAATTGATAACAAAAAATTATACAATTAAAGAAATGGTACAAAGTGAGCAGTGTAAAGATTGAAGTGTGTTGAATGGAGAAGCATTCTGACAATGACGGTATCTTCTAGTTGTCCATTTGCGGGTATAATTGAGTTGATCGCTTGTTGTTCCAAAATTCCGGCTCCTTGAAGCATTTCATGTAGAGGTGCGTTCTGCATGTTGAAAATGTAGCTTGAAATCTGATGAATGTTGAAATGTCGAACTTTGTTGACTGTGATTTGAAATCGAAATCAGTTCCTTAACACGTTTGCTGCCACCGACGCACTGGCGCGTCAGAGTGGCACCCTCCTGGTATGCCAACGACGCACTAACGCGGCGACGGACTTTGATAAGTTATATGCTCTGTGTTTAGTGTGGCTTTGGAAATTGAACGGCGAGGTTGTTTCGGTACGTTAGTGAAGCATTATTTTTTAATATTTTGTGGTTGGTTTTCAAAATTTTTGTTTGCATTATTTTTTTTTACTATATCGTTTATGTGTTATATATACTTTGCTACATTAATTTAATATTTAGAGTTGATAGAAAATAAAAATTGAAACCGATATCAAGGAATAAAGACAAATCAATAAAGACTTTTATTATTATTATTATTATTATTAATTCGTCAGAACTACAACCAATCGATTCCTCGTGATCGAAAACCCCCGGGTACCAATTTTCACTTGGTTTGGACGCATGAGAAAAAAGTTTGCCCGCACTGGGGTTCGAACCCGGCCCTATCTGTAGCGCCGAACTACGTGACCTTAGCGCGTCAAAACCGATGCCAATCGATTCCTCGTGATTAAAAACCCCAGATCCCCAAGTTTACTACAGTTTATTAATTCTGGGGCGATTTTCGACTTGACAACCATTCCTCGTATTATAGTATAGGATATATATATATATATATATATATATATATATATATATATAAGATGGAATCTTCAAGTTTTCTGCTAATATAAAAAGTAACGATTATCTGTAATAACTATTATGAAAATTCTATCTACAGTGATACCAGAAATAGCATAAAATATGTCTTCAAAATCTTTTTCCTTTTTAATCTCTTCCAGTAAAAACATCTTTACTTAATTTTTTTACGAGGTTTGGTTTGACTTGGATTGTTATGGTGTACTGTTTTTATACACGATGACTAATGATACTGAGACCTACTGCTTAAATCTGATTCACAACGTCTACGAACATCCATACGAATAATGGAATTCGAACCTACGAACTCCGGTACCGTAGAGCAACGACCTAAACCTTCGTATATCCTTCAGCTTTGCAGCTTCAGACAGAGAAAAATAATAATAATAAATAAAATAAAATGCTGGTCCTTTCCACTTCAGGTAATTTTTTATGAAATAAAAGAGATATTTTAATTAATATCTAAAAACCGGGGGGAGGGCACTTGCCCGTTAAGCATTCGCCCATAAAAAGCTACGATATTGTTGACCATGGGAGCACTATATTTACAGCCAACATTACTCCCTAGGACAACACAAACCTACAAAGTGGGTCTCGTAATTTAAAATCTGGAAACCCCCATAAGACTCCCCCCACGGACCAAGCCGACCACTAAGCCGTTACCTCCAGAGGTATTGCTTAAGAACTTGACATCCCGACCACGAACCTATTTTACTTAACCCAGACACCATTAATGAACACGATGAATCTTTGATCAGTTCAAGCCCCGAACCCGCAACCTTCCAGCTACGACATCACTGCCTTTGCTGATTGAGTCACCACGGATCAGAGATAAGCTTTTTATAGCTCTACAGCTATCAAACTTGAATAGGTCTTGCAAACATTGTCCTCGTTTGGATTTCTTCTACAGGGAAGTAAGGTAATTCCTCAGCTGACCCAGGCTTTTCGCCCATACAGCAGCTTTCACTGAAGACCAGTCGCCACGACCGCAACCACAACAGCTACAGAGCTGCTGCTGACCTACGAGAGGTTCCGTCTTGGCTCGAGGATTAATGTGGTCAACTCCAGTAAGGAACAAGCTCTACAGAGGCAAGTTGAGGACTACCAGGGAAGACGAAGAATAAAGATCACTCAGGTGAACCCCTGGCTCGTGACACCCGTGTATACCTAAAGGATGTATAACCCTGAGGTTGTCTCTCCTTTAGCACTACCCGGTGAGCACGTACGGCTTGAAGCTCGTGGCCGCGGAAGCGAGAGACGTTGCCCCCCCCTACAGGGAAGTAAAATCCCCCATATTGTCCAATGATTCAATATCTACCCCATACAGAATTTTCAAATCACAAATCTAACATATTTTTAGAAATATTCACCTTACTGACCTATAGTATGAAATGTTTCGATAATAATTCAGTTACTACGAGGAGCATCCAGAAAGTAAGTTTCCCGATGTTTTCCCCTTTAAAGTAAACGTAATTAGCCGCGTCAATTGCGCGTGCATAACAAATCTATGACGTACTAATCATATGACAGCTGGACAAGTCCCGATTCGTACCAGTAGAGGGGAAGCAGTGGTCCGAAATGGAAACTCTAATTCCTTCTCCCGCCGCCTGCAAGGTTCGGTCTGTGATCTTGAATGCACAAAGTATTGCGCCATTTGAAATTCATCGTCAACTCTGTCAGGTCTAGGAGCCGAAACTGACACCCGAACACAAAATTCAACGCTTAGGAGCAGCAATGTCATTTCTTCTACGGTATCACGACGACGGCGACGAGTTCCTCGACAGGATCGTCACGGGCAATGAGACTTGAATTTCGCACTTCACCCAGGAAATCAAGCAGCAGTGAATGCATTGTGCATCTTCGGTCAGGACCAAATTCAAACAGACGCTGTCGGTATGTAAAGGGATGTGCAAGGTGTTCTGGGACAGGAAGGCTGGTTCCATTCACAGGCGGAAGAGTTCTACGACAGAGGTATACAAAAGTTGATCCCAAAGTACAAGTGTCTCAATTCTGATTGTGGCTATGTTGAAAAATAGCTAAAACATTGCTGTACTTGTTATTAATAAATATGTCCTTGAAAATGTCAATTCTTTTTTTCTTTTAAATAAGGAAACTTACTTCCTGGATGCGCCTCGTACAATCAGTGATTAGATTCAAACATACTAACTAGCTTAAAAGTTTTTCAAAATTCTATAAAAAAAAAGTATTTTA
>CM063510.1:102745370-102752870 GCA_032207245.1 Pardosa pseudoannulata
ATATGTCTTCGTTATAATTCAAACCGATTTGATTTTCATTTAAAACTAGCTGTTAATATGTCTTCGTTATAATTCAACCGATTTGACTTTCATTTAAAACTAGCTGTTAATATGTCTTCGTTATAATTCAACCGATCTGATTTTCATTTAAAAATAGCTGTTAATATGTCTTCGTTATAATTAAACCGATTTGATTTTCATTTAAAACTAGCTGTTAATATGTCTTCGTTATAATTAAACCGATTTGATTTTCATTTAAAACTAGCTGAAGTCCACGATGGGTAGAAATGCTTCACATTAATTACTACGCCATTTTTTCCAAAACTGCAATAATTCTACATAACTTAGCAGACGAGCAAGTGTACATTCGATAATCGTGAATTATGATTTTTTCCGCTCTCTCCTCTTTTTATTATTTGTTCTGTGCTTTCACTGTTTCGGTTACGCGTTTTACTATGTCTGCATTCAAAACTCAGACAGAAATGCATGCAAAATAACTTTATTTCTTTCTCTCTTAGTCTGTTTAAAAATCATCCTACATTTCACCTGTCTAATAAAAATCTCCAAACTGACAATGGAATCAAACAACCCGTTAGAAGCATCACGCGAACATTTTACTCAAATGACATGAAATCCGTCCGTTGAATCCCATCCGTTCCAGACGCTATTTAGAACAAATGTTATGTTCCATTCCTTCCTTTACGCGTGCATATTTTCTTGCATTTTCGATTCCGCAGCTGCCCACAAATAATTTTATTTTTTGGGAAGTCATCCTTTTTTTCGTTTGTCCCATGACTAATAACCTTCATAAACTCTTTCTTGATTGTTTATCACATTCCTCTATCTCTTTTTTCTTCCTTTACTGCTTCTTTTTTTTATAAATAAAAGTTTCAAATGCAATCTGATCACGAGGCTATGCAAAAACTAGGATTTCAACAATTATCTATAAATATTTGAAATTCAAATGACGTCATCCATTTGGCTCGCCGGTAGTCGGTGTTTTTTTACCCGTGTTGATTAATTCTTTCCACGTGTTTTGAGGTATCTATAAATTTTGTCTCGAAAAGACAGTGAATTAATTTTATCTGACCTTCAGTCGTATAATGCTGCAGTGGTTTTCAAATTTTGTCAAATCATGGAACACTTAAAGGTTTTTTCGAGGAACATCATCTTCCCCTTTTAAGAATAATATTAAAATAATGTGTAACGTAGATCCTTATGTTATGTATACATTATGTAAAAACAATTTTAAAAAGTAATTTTCATTAATTTTTTTTTAAATCAGTTTAAGTTTTCAGTAATAGTACTAATTTGTGCTTTACATGTTACCTATTCTTGCCTTATATTTAGTGACTGAGGTCCGCTTGCACTTTTTTTACATAAAACTGTCAACACGTGTGAATACTTTTTAACTTTTTTCGTATTTTAATTTAATTTTAGGAACTCCGAGTTCCCGGGTTTGAGCTTTGCTAAACCACGAGTGTACGTACCAGTTTGAAATCGGCTTTAACACTTTGACTGCCATGGCTATCATATGTGATATCCAGTGATATTTCCGTTGAGACACTGGCTATCCGATATGATAGCCATGGTGTTTTAATACTTCAGGCCATGGATATCAAATATGTTATCAGTTACATGAAAATCGTATTGGAGTTTGATTGTTGGGCTCCCTACGATGTGTTAGGTATACGTGGTTTGCGCAAATTGGTATATGTGACGATTTTATGAGCTAAGTTTTATGAAAAATTAAATATTTGGAACATGCAACAAAAAAGGGAATATATATAAATAGAGAGAGTTTGTTTTAAAATATTGTTTTTATATATAGTTTTATGTTGAAAAAATACAAATTACACACAAAAAAAAGTTTGGCCCCGTTGTGAACATTTTTTTGGGAGCACATAACTTTAGTATCATTGGCCTCTACATTGCAGCAGATTTTGTTGACCATTTTTATTACGGGAGCAACATATAAGGCGACCAACATTACACCAAATGAAAGGAATGCACAAATTTCTCTTAGCCTTACTCGAAAATCTAACCCAACCCGATCAGGTGGAGGCACAATACACTAGCCACTATACAACCCGGGCGGCAAATTTTGATACAATGAAACTAATGCTGAAGAGATAGTACACTGCCTTTCGGTATTCGGATCACTAGGTTTGAATCAATAGGTGGACCTACTCCAGCTGTGTGGTCCATCCTAATATCACTATTAATAATAGTGATATTATTATGGTGACTTCAGTCATAAAGTCCACCTAAATTTATCAGTCTAATTAACATGGTGTAGCAAGTGAAGAAAAACGAAACCAAATCTTCTAAAACCTACGCCAGTCAAGGGGGTGAATTTATTTATGTACTTTCTTAAAATACGGGGAGAGCCAGTAACAAATATGTAGGAATATTAGCTGAATCTTCAATCTTTTGGGGGCTGGAAAACATATTAATATACCAGATAAAATCTTAAAAACTATATTCTTATAGTTTTACGGAAAGAATAACATCGATAAAAATTTATACATTTGAAATTTTTGATAACATTTCTGTCTGAAAGTTAAGTATAAAATTTTTACTTTTGTCAGGTCATGGACAGTTTCCCATGTTTTCTTTTTAAAGTTGGTTAAAAAATATTATACTCCTAACTGTCCTTGAGGAAAATATGGCGATCCTCATCTTTCTTTCCAGGAAAGTTGTAACTTAAATAAAATTATGCATTAAGAAAACAGTCCAAGATACATGATCGTCGCTTCTTTAATAGTCACTGTTCCCCTTTTCAGAGCTTTTGCAACATAATACCACTTTTCAAGGGATTTGGTCTATGACTGAACTTCCACAATGGTGAGGTGTTTCAATGCAAATGAAAAGAGTGATTTTGCATGTAATCTAAATTGCTGATAGCATTTGTTGAGGAAGACAAAAAGACTCCACTGCTGATGAATAATAACCCTTTTCCTCTTTCGTGACGTTTTGCAGAGTACTTATTGGAAAACAGGAAGAGTCATTTGATGAATGGTTAACAATTACGGCATCATGGGTATTTTAAGAAACAGAAAGCAGAAATTGTAGTTCTTAAATTGCCATTTAAAACGTTTTATCTTCTATTTAAAATACCAAACAACTTTTATATATTAAACTTATTTACTAATTTATTACATTTCATTTCACAGCCAACAAATATTTTCTCTCCATATCCTAGCTTATATCCTTCCTACATGATCTCTTTAGGTTTTACTATTTTTTTTTCTACGGAAAACTTTCAATGGGAACTTTATGATTATTTTTACTATCATGATATAATACTGCTACCATAAAAATATCTTTATGAAATCAATGTTGTTGTTGTTGTTGTTTCTCATGCCACTTGGACAAACCAAGCACGATTGAGCCTGAAGGCTCTCGTGTTAAAGCCAAGGGTTGCGCCTTTCGTGTTACTGAGCACCATTAACCCATTAACGCCCGGATATTTCAGATGGCTATATATTAGTAAATACCTAACATAGAAGCTATTATAGACACCTGGAAGTAAAACAAAATATGAAATTTAAACACCTTTAAATATGACATCAAGTCATCATTAGTGAGGAGGTGTCATTTTAAAACATAATAAGATGTCTTTACAAAAAAGGAGAACTTCGTGATAAGAGATTTATTTGCTATCATATATGAGAAAAGTACTGAAAAGAGATGACTTATTACAGATATGGCTATTAGCCATGATTTTGACCGGTATACGTTCAGAATACCGGTCATAATACGTTCCTATTCTAAGCTTGAAAATCATAAAATGCCGATCGAAATGACAAAATTATAGATAAGATCATATTTGAAAACTTGGGAGATTATTCATAAGGTTAATATCTATTTCCATTAAAAAGGAAGAATCGTTTCAAGAAAACAAAAACTCTACAAACCATTTTTTTTACTGTTCTCAAATAAGGACGCTGGGCTTTAATGGGTTAAGGTGAAATAACGACTTCGCTCAAGTAGGTCCTCGTAATTTTGAAGCAGGGACCAAGAAGAAGACCCATAGACTTGGCCTGCCACCCCCAGAGGTATTTTTTGAGAACTTAGAGGACATTGTGACCACGAACATATTTTACGTGCCCCAGTCACCTTTAACCAACACGGCGGATCTTAGGCCGGCTCTGGTTTCGAACCCGCAACCTCTCGGTTACGAGATGAAATGAATGTATAATAAATAATATAACAAAAATTAAAAAATAAGATTTTCCTTTTGAGGAGGAGGAACAAGAGGGTCCTTGGAGTACTGATTATTATTTAAGTTATTTTATGAGAAACTCTTAAAGATTTAGCATAATACGTTTTTACTCATAATATATGCTTTACTGACAAATAGCCCCAATAAGACGTACAAGAAATGCTCTATTACTCAAATTACCCTTTCACTTGACTAAAACTGCCCTTTTTGATAGTTTGTAGATTTAGAGCTTTATGGTCTACTGTTTACTACATAAGGACTAATGAGACTAATGTGTTGCTTAAAGCCGATTTCAAATAATTACGAACATCCATGCCAGCAGAGATTTGAACCCATGAGCTCCGATAGAGCAGCGCCCTACCCATGAAGGAATAGGAATGTGTAAATGAAGAATGGATCTGAAGTATATATGAAGTAAGGACGCTGATGATGTACGTTTAAAATTTCAGAAAAATCTATTGCTCTGTGTTCTCTAGTTTAAACGATGTTGGGTTTCTGCCTTTGGGTTGTAGTGTGATATGTCTAACAGACAAAATATCAAAATAAAATATAGCTGCTATAAACACATGATTATGCTTTCTTTTCAAATAAATGGAACCTTCGAAAAATATGAATGGTTAAAATTAAAACATTGCTTGCCTTATTACAAACCTTAGAACCATATTTAAAGAGTATCCTAGAAAATCAGCTCTGAAACAGGCAGGCTAATTTTTTAAAAAGCAACTCTTATAATAACATTTTTTCAGAATAGAATATTTTCTATTCGAACCCTTATAAAAAAACTTCAAAACGGCTACTGACATTTATTCCCTCAGTTGAATTCGAACCCCCGAACTCGGGTACCGAAGAGCAGCACCTTATACATTCAGCCACCGTACGGATTTGGCAATATTTGAAAGTGCTAAAGTTTTCTTACGCTGTTGACTTCTGGGGAATTCTCATTGAAAACTAGAACTAAAAATGAAATAATTTAATGGAATATTTGAATTACTAAAAGACAATAATTTAATTGAAAATTATACAAGGTAACATTGTCCCCAAACTACAGGTCTCAGAAAGAACAAGCAACGTCTGGTAACAAGGCAGTATTGTCCATTAACTTAGACGATGGAGTAGAAGTGCAAGAAGAAATTTTCGCTATAGAAATTACACGGTCTACGAGTTTATCGCGTCTGCAGATGCTTCCGCCTTGCTCCGGCCGGTCATGCTACGATGGTGTTAAATTAACCAAAATAACATGTAAATAAACGCAGTCACTGTGACGACTCCAGTAGGAGCTAGTCGGCAGGTCTCGAGACGTACTTTGCTCTTAAGGTAAGGTGAACGGGTACCGGCCATATTGGATTTCTTCATAGTGATGTTAACTTATGACGAAATTATTCGCGTTGACGGGCGGATTGAATTGAAAGATTTTTTTTATTGTATGTCAGTACTATTGGTGAACAGAAATAAAGACCAGAATACAGTTTTTTCCGGTATTTGAAACCTTTAATATTTCCTTTCAAGAGTTATTTTTCATCTATATATATTTAGATAACCAGTTTTAATCATGATGACTAAAATTTAGAAAAATAAGAACTTTATAATGGAATTTATTTTTAATCTGTGTATAAAAGTGATAAACGTATGGAGAATCTTGAGCATAAGATTTTAAAAAATGTTCACTCATGCTAATTCTTTTTAAAATATTAGTGATAACCTCTTTACAGTATTAAACCTATACGGTATACAAAATTTAAAATCTACACATACGTTACTTACACATAAAAATGTTGACAACTTAAAAAATATAAAAAGTACTCTATATTTAAAATACTAAATTTAAAAACTAAAAACACAATGATAATGTTTTAATAATTTGAAGTATCAGTCAGGAAATTTATTTAAGTCTGTTTAGTCTTACATCATTAATACACCCACTTCCAAAAGTTAAGCACGAAGAGAAATTTCCTTAAGCCAATCAGAATTTTTTTAAAAAGCTGAAATTTGATGCAAAGGTAGAAGGAAGTACGTAAATATGTTAGGTAACACTCAATCACTGTTCTACTTCGAGAAATATGCAAACCAGACAATCGTATAAGAATCCGGCATTGTGAAAGGTTACATAAGTTACATATACAAGTGGGGGTGAAATGTGTTTGTAAAAATTTTTTTTAAGCTAGATGTGTTTTTCTTCCTTCCAGAAGACGAATGGAAAATTATGAGCGTTAGCGGGTTGTCGAAAGCGTAGAAACAGGACAATCTATCACAGGTGTTGTTCTTTTCTTTAGGATTCATCATTCCGCCATTTTACGATTATGGAAACAATTCCAGACCAGCCAAACAATTATCTGAAGACCTGTAGTCCGTCATCCAAGAGATACTAACCCCTCAGAACATAGATATATTGCTGTTGTAGCCAGGTGGAATCTAAGATAGACCTTCGCACTTGTGACATGTATGATTGAGGCGGTCATTGATGAGACGATATCTGCCACTACTGTTCGTTGAAAGATGCACTTGAATGGTCTGTATGCCCGTGTTCCACGATTTTGTGTTCCTTTATCCGTCCAATCCAGAAGGGCATTATTAAAGTGGTGTCTCCAGTATATGATTTGGACTGTGTCGGATTAGGGAAACATTATTGTCACAGATGAGTCCAGATTTACCATATAACCCGATGATAAGCGTGTAAGAGTCTGGATGGAACAAGGAAAATGCAATTTGGCCTAGAACATCACTGAATATCAAGCATTCCGCAATGGAAGCATCATGGTCTAGGCAGAGATTTCATTTGTATATAGCATCGACCTACACATCTACAGGCACGATTCAGTAACGGCTGTACGGTATCAAGATAAAGTCTCAGACCACATTCTGAAACTGTACAATACAATAGTTGGTCCTTAATTCGTTTTAATGAAATGTGTCCCCATAGAGATGCCATTGTTGACTGCTTTCTGGAGAGAAGAGATTGCGCATATAGAATGGACAGCTTACTAGCCGGACCTTAATCCAATTGAAAATCTTTGGGTTGCCCTCGGCCGATGGCAGATGCCGCTAAAAGTACGTCAGAAAGAGGTGAGAAGTAGTGGATGTCATCGAACGGATCATCGCAATAATTTATCTTAGTTCACACCTGACCCACGGACTTTACAGTGCTATAACCGATGACCCGCAGACGATTTTTACTTGGCCGAATGATGGGTCATTTGAAATGTGGGCCCATGTAAATGGAAGTATCCGAAAAACCTGGAATCGCGCATGGTGTCATATCAAAGTTTTGGAAGCCA
>CM063510.1:102757870-102792923 GCA_032207245.1 Pardosa pseudoannulata
TTCAATATCGGCAGGGCACAAGGGACCCTTTCTCAAAACCAACAAATTTAAAAAAAAAAATCTAAAATTTCGCTTCCGGATTGATATTTGCATTTATATGTAATATCGCCATTTTTTATTTTTAGGAAGTCTTAGATTTTGGGGGAAAACTTAGTTGTTCTTATAAGTATTCAGACAAATAATATAGATAAAAAAGTTTTAATGAAATCATAATTATTGTATTAACTGTATCTAGGTGATCTTTTAAATACAGATTGACATATGCTTTTCTAAACATTTAAGATATTTGAAAAAAAAATTCATAATGAATTTGATGTTGAAGAACAGAAAATGGCACCAGATAAAGTCAAAATTGAAGGTTTTATAAACTTTAAAACAAGAGACCCTGGTGTCTCCATCAGTAGGACGATAATGAGAAATTTTTGAGTGATGACGGAGTGCAATTAAGGTGAAACTGCGAAATTTGGTGTTTCTGCTCTATTGTACACACTTTCCAGCTTAATGCAGAAGTTACACTAACTATAAGGCAATACACTTGAGCATCTGCCTTAGGCCCTTACTCTGGACGTTGCGGTTCGGTTCGAACCTTCGTTGTGACGTCAATTTGACGTCAGCTTGCGGACATTATGAGAGCAAACGTTCAAGCTGGCGTTAAAGTGACGTCACAACGAACGTTCGAACCTACTAACAACGTCCAGAGTAAGGCCCTATGAGTTCCGATTCCTTTCTATGCGATTTTCACGCCTTCGATCCCTCAAAAATATTCTGGAAAGGTCGACGATTCCTGTCGAAAGTGCATCAGGCAGTTTCAGATATTTGCAGGCAGCGGAAAAAGGAGTTTTTACAAAATGGATGTATTGAACCTGGTGGTTTAATGCTCAAGACGGTTTTGCACAAAGATTTGCACGGTTTGCACAAAGAAGTATAAGGAGTGATCAAAGTATTTCTTTCCGAAGGCTGTACAGTTTACGAGCCTACTTATCGTGAACTGTACAACCTTCGGAGGGAAACATTTTGATCACTCCTAATTCTTTGTTGGAAAAAACTAGATTTTGGAATTTTTCGTTTCCGATAGTACTAATAAAGTAACGTTTCTACTTTTTCTTAACAGTATTCATATCTAATTGATCATATAAACATGACTTACTTTTATAGAATCAATCTTTCATGGATACAGTCTAGACAGCAAATAGATACATTCTGAAAGTATCAATATTTCAAAGAACTGAATCAAAGATTGTTACTAGTATGTAAATCTGGAACATTATTCTCTGTCCCTGTTAAACACCAAGCGAAAAATTCAGTACCATCAACATAATTCGCATGTCGTGCATAAGCACTTTACTGTGTGTTAATAGCTTTTAATAGAAATTCATGCCCACAATCAACAAAAACATTAAAATTTTACAAAGATTAATATTACACTAGCTGCTTCGCACCCAGCCTTCGGTCTGGGTATTAAAAAAATTTTTTCCATTAAATGTTTAGAACTACTATAAATAATAAACGTATTAATAGAAATATTGCATAAATCTCGTATGCTGCAGAGATGATAGACAATCCAAATTATAAATAAGCACGCGCACAATAATGCCTAGGAAACACAGCGTAATGATTCTAAATTGCACGGTTTTCTATACTACATGATATATTTTTCAACATGTAATACATACATGCAAGCATGGAATGGTTTTGCTGTGAAAATTTATTTCAAATAATTTTTATTCCTTAAATTTCGTTTTTATAAATGAATAATATTACATAAGCTTAAATGCTACGGACTAGCAATATTTTACATTGTTCTTCAATTGTAGACTCACAAAAGAAAATCAACAATTAAATAATAATTCATTACACATTTCCACAAAAATACATGTTTACAATCACATTTCTACTTATCTCAATAATTAAATCCTAATCAAACACTTAATAGATTATAATTCTAATATGGTAACTAGATATTTCTTTTCACTTTCTGGTATAATTCTTCAAATACAATATTAGTGTTATAATATTGTAAACACTAATGTATACACTAACAGTATTGTATATACTAATACTGTATATTAGTGTATACAATACTGTATGTAGTTTTATAGACGAATAATTTTTCAATATTCTACAATACAAATCAAAACATATTCCATTTCCATTCATGAATTATTTGTTCTCATTCATAGTTATACAAATCTATAATAAGTATAACATCATCAATATATTAATTAATAGTATTTCTCTACTACTACAAATACATGAAGATTTAATTATGAAAGTAGATTTATCGTTTTCATCAGTATACAGTAGCATTTTTACTCGGAAAATTTTTTTTGTTAATAAGTCAAACAGGAAAATTTAATTTTAGGAACATTTTCTAAAATCTACTAATATTTTTTATATACAGAAAATAACTATACATACCTAAATTTCATAAAATATCTAGTTTAAGTTTTTACATAAAAAAAAATTCATATGTTTGTTTTAGAATGAACTTTTAATCTATTATAGATAAATAGAACGATCACAAATTGAGTTTAATTTACTACTAATGAATATATAAGAATTCCTTTGATCTCTTACCTGTATTCATGACATCCTAGCCTTCCATTCTAAAATTTGTTAATATCTTTTATGTGTTAGTAAAAAAAAAATTAAAAAAAATTAAATTAAAAGATTATAATGAAAATCTATTTTAAAAGAACTTTAATTGTTGAATATAAAATAGAAATAAACTGCAAAATGTTAAGAATTACCGTGTCATCTTAGCATTGCATGTCATATCCGTTACAATGCGATTAAAATGCTCTTGAACTCTTAAATCGTAAACTTTATTTGTAAGTAATTATCTTCTACTCAAGTAATACTCACAGTCAGTACTAATTTGAGTTGTACTTATTAGGATTTACAGTAAGTGTCTAGAGCTAGGATATGTAACTTTGATTTGAAAATGTACAGATTAGAATCTGTAACAATTATTCTAAACTACAATTTTAAGCTGTTTATACAATATAAGAGGAAATATTAAGTATCGGGAAAATAGTCAAATGTGTTTACTGAAGTTATTTATGTTTTTTTCATGAAATTAAAATGCCACCTAAATAATCGCGTTTAATCGCCAGTTAGCCTAATGAGAGCATGATGGAAAAGGGACAAAACTATTTGTAATTTAGTACCCGGTTCGAGATAGGATGATATTGAGTTTATTTATACTTTGTTTCGTGAAATTAAAATGCCCCCTAATTAATCACGTTTAATCGCCGGTTAGCCTAATGAGAGCATGATGGAAAAGGGACAAAACTATTAGTAATTTAGTACCCGGTTCGAGATAGGTTGATGTTCGGGTTATTTATATTTTGTTTCGTGAAATTAAAATGTCCACTAAATAATCCCGTTTAATCGCCGGTTAGCCTAATGAGAGTATTAGGGAAAAGGGACAAAACTATTTGTAATTTAGTACCCGGTTTGAAATAGGATGATGTTGAGGTTATTTATACTTTGTTTCGTGAAATTAAAATGCCCCCTAATTAATCACGTTTAATCGCTGGTTAGCCTAATGAGAGCATGATGGAAAAAAGATGACTATTTGTCTTCTAAAACCCGGTTTAAGATAGGATTTACATTTTTATCTTAATTAATATTGTGTATATAAGCTGTATTTAGTTACCCCTTGCCAATACAGATTCTCAATAGAGTCATAACTTAGCCCAGTAGGGGCCACGGTAGCTCAGTCGGCAAAGGCAGAATTCTCGTAACCGAAAGGATGTGAGTTTGGGGCTGGAGCCGGCCTAAGACCCACCGTGTTCGCTAAAGGTGACTGGGGCACATAAAATATGTTCGTGGTCACAAAATCGTCCAAGTTCTCAAACGATACCTTTGGGGTGGCAGGCCAAGCCTGGGGGGTCTTTTGCTTGGTCCATGCTTCTAAATTACGAGGACCCAGTAGGGGTAATGTTACTCTAGTCAGTAGCATACCTTAAGCTACACTTGCTCCCCGGGTGATGCTAAATGAGTAACGCGATGTGCTGGAAAAGAAATTAGCCCAATAAAGTTATTTTACGCAGCGTCGCGGACTACCTTAAAGCACCGAACTACCATTCATTTTCAGCTTTATGATAGCCAATAGGCAACCAATATACTGGCCTTCTGATTCAACCGAAAGCTAGAATCGTCATAAGCTGTGGTGTGTTCTGCTGCGTGAAATCGTCCTACGCATAGATACTTATTATTATCCTTATACGATTGCTCCATATAATTTACTAGGGATGAATAAAATTTAAAAACATGTATACGTCATACATTTAAACTTTATTTAAATGGATATCCTATTAAAACAAAAAGTACCAAAATGCACCATAAATTCCATTATTTTTTATTTCTTATTGAATAGTTTATCAATAAGATCTGATAGTTCTAAATTTTTACTTAATTTCTTTTCTGTAGCTAATACTATTATCTAAAGAGATAGCGAGAGAGTACGATATGGTATCAAAAATATACATCTTAATTTACATTTTACCCCGTATTACATATCTGTGTGGTCTTTTTTTACACAGCTTTTTTAGCTATCATTTCTTAATTTTTTAAAGTAAATTTCCCTTAAAAAATTACAATTTAAGGCAAGCAAACAAATCTATTTAATATATATATATATATATATATATATATATGTGTGTGTGTGTGTGTGTGTGTGTGTGTGTGTGTGTGTGTGTGTGTGTGTGTGTGTGTGTGTGTGTGTGTGTGTGTGTGTGTGTGTGTGTGTGTGTGTGTGTGTGTGTGTGTGTGTGTGTGTGTGTGTGTGTGTGTATGTGTGTGTGTGTGTGTGAGTGTGAAATGGGTGTTTTTACCCACTACAAACTTAAAAGTTGACTATACTGAATAAAGTGCAGTCGTTAGGCTATGAAAGTAAACAGGAAAATTTGGATATAAAAATGTTAAGTTTAACCAGGAAATCCATCTTTGGCGCTCTGACGCCAAAACGTTTTACATTCGTTTTATAGGGCTGTGAGGGCACAAGTTAATCAGCCAATCAGACTGTTAAGTTTAATCCCGTGGGTATTAAGTTACATAAAGCAGTTATATAAGAATAGTTGAGCTAAACAAACATAAATTTGGTGTTCTCGAAATCGCCAAAGGCTGCCACAATTAAGAGAGAAACAAAAACATTTCGCCAGAGGTTGTAATTTTAGGGATTGTATCGCCAGAAATTTATTTTAGAATATAATTGAATTGGTTAATTATGGTTAAAATATCATTACATATACACATATACGTGTGTGTGTGAGTGTGTTTATGTACTGATGTATAAAAGTTAAAAATAACTAGTAAATATTGACGTAAAGAGGATAAAGAAGGAATAACAGTGCCCAGTATCACAGATACATTATCTACTGATATTAGCCTTTGTGTAAATGGCAATTTTATTTAAGGGATGAAAAGAAAAGATGGGAGTGGCAATCATGGAGGTTATAAGGACAATGACGTGACGACACATTTTCTCAGATTCTTACATTCCGAATTATTGTGCAATCGATGAGCACGTGTCTGCTTCGATTGTTGGAAAAAAAAGTCTGATTATAGTCAAGACACATGAGATAGGTTTGGAAATAACAAACAGCTGTAAGCGGAACAGCGAGGGCGTTTGTTGTGTACATTGCCGTATTTACACCATCACACGAGCCTGCGCATTATCGTTGTTGTTTATTGTGGGCGCTACTGTCAACATTTTTTCAAGGTGGATCTGTACCAGCCGTATTGTATTCCTCTCACTCATTGTTAACCATTGTGGAAAATGAAATTCCCTCTTGTCGGCTCGCATTTTAGGAATTATATATATATATATATATATATATATATATATATATATATATATATATATATATATATATATATATATATATGGGAAATTTATTCCCACGGTGGAAAAGATGCACAGCTTAACACGAACTTATTTAATGAAACTATTTACAAATTGTTTACAAATTATATGGTGTCTAGGGACAATTAAAATGAAACTTGACATCAGTGCCCGTCTTGGCGATCAATCGGTAGTGCCGTCTGCACTCGGTACCGTCCAACTCACGTCAGGCCTCTGTCAATCTCGGCGTTCCACTCGTCGTTCTCGGCGTTGCCATACCGTAAAAGTAGAACTTCGCTTGCTCGATGCGCGCATCAAACCTAGTGTTCGATGTCAGCCAGGCTACCACACACACACACACACACACACACACACACATACATATATATATATATATATATATATATATATATATATATATATATATATATATACATATGTATGTATCTATATATATATATACATATATACATATACATATATATATATATATATATATATATATATATATATATATATATATATATATATATATATATATATACATATATATATACATATATATACATATATATACATATATATATACATATATATATATATACATATATATATACATATATATATATATATATATATATATATATATATATATACATATATATATACATATATATATATATACATATATATATATATATACATATATATATACATATATATATATATATATATATATATATATATATATATATATACATATATATATACATATATATATACATATATATATATATATATATATATATATATATATATATAGCTCAATGGCGTTGGGGTAGCGCTTCGCGCGCTCACTTCACAGGTCCGCGGTTCGATCCCCGGGTTGGGCAAGGTTGACTCAGCCTTTCATCCCTTCAGCGGGTAGATGAACTGAGGACCAAGCGTGCTTGGGAACTAAACACTGGGGGATCCGCGTAAGATTGACCACCTAACTGGAACATATGCTTCAATCCCCAGATTCCTTGGTCTCGTAAACGGAGATTGGCACTGTAGGCCCTGCTCCCCTAGGGTCTGTTGCGACAAGGAGTTATATATATATATATATATATATATATATATATATATATATATATATATATATATATATATATATACCAGTAAACTTTATTTGTAGAAAAACGAATTCTCTAGCATGCTATCTTTCCAAGACACCGAAAAAAATATATTTAAATATATGAGATATTTTGATATACTTTTTTTCAAACGCAAATAAGAACATTCCTTCTTTCCGGTCAATCACATGACAGCCCTGGTTGGGACCTGGAAATGACCGGAATTCGATACCAAGCAGTCCTATCTTTAGCCCTGGTATTTCCAATTAGTAATTTTTAAGGCCTTTGAATCATTTTCAATTGAGTCCAACCATTTGAGTTCTGTCTGTCCTCATTTTCGAGAGTCTATTGGTTTAATCATGAAAACACTTTTTTGTGGATCTGTATTAATTCAATCTAATTATGTGTCCAGCTCATTTTCAGGCCCCGACTTACAGAAAAGGTTACCCAGGGCAAACCCATTCATCCGGGGAGCCCCTCACTCTGCTGTACACAGGTGGTGGCTACGGGGTGATTGTTATATGTACTGATGCTTAAACTATGGCCCACAGAGCCTTTTAAAGTTGCCTAACCAATGTAGTTAGTTAAATAATTCTGAAAGTAACGCGTATATTAGAATTTTGTAAGTCCTTACCGAGGAATTTTCCTGCCTAAAACAGAATGTAGCTGCGTGTTCTATATTTTTTGCCTGCTCTTACATTTGTGAACAAGCTATCTAATGATGCTGAATAAGTTAAAAACTAAAAGAAGAAATTGTCGATAATTTAAAGTGAATTTTAGACATACGCATCCTATTTTAACTTGAGATGGCAGTTAATTTGGGGGCCCCCCTTTTGACTGGAGGCCCGGGCTCTTGCCCCTTTTGCCCTGTCGGAAATCAGGCTCTGTTCATTTTAGCCTTTGAATGCTGATAATATTGACTACATCTGGATTTTTATAAATTCTACATAATTCAATATGTTTACTTCTTTCACACACCATTTACCCGGATACCCCAAAATTGAATCTTAAAATATTTATCTCAAAAACTGCCAGGGTTTCTTAACCTTTTTCTGTCGGTATCCATGTTTCTGCTGAATAGGTTAAAATAGACTAAACGGGTTAAACAGGACTTCCGATTAATAAATTTTAAGGCCTTTGAGTCATTCTCAATAGAGTCCAACCATTTGAGTTTTGTCTGCCCTCTTTTTGTGGAGTCTATTGGTTTAATCATGAAAACTCTTTTCCTGGATCTGTAGTAATTCAATCCAATCATGTGTCCAGCTCATTTTAGCATTTGAATGCTGATAATATTAACTACATCTGGATTTTTATAAATTCTGCATAATTCAATATGTATACTTCTTCCACACACCTTTTACCGAATACCCCAAAAGTGAATCTTAAAATTTTTCTTTCAAAACTGCCAGGGTTTCTTAATCTTTTTTGTCGGTATCCATGTTTCTGCTGAATAGGTTAAAACAAGTCTTATTAAACACTTATATATTGTTTAATTTGATTTTTCTTTTGATGAAATTAGATGGGCCGGAGTAATAATACACATACTTTTTTCTTTGGTTAAAATTAATTTTAATACTAATGTTCTTAATATCTTCCTTAATAACTGGAGCCATGCCATAGCCAGTTGGAAAGACTTTCTTTTGAATTCTGCAGTTTTGCACATTATGAATCAAAATTTCAAAATGTAGTCACTATTTACTTTGCCACAGCAAGGTCTTAGCCAGAAATTATTTTCGGAGGGGGACCAAGGGAGAAAGACATTTTTATTTGTGAATGGTACTTCAATTGGTGAAAGGGAAAGCACTGTATTTCCGGCGAGCGTCCAGACTTTTATTGTCTGAGCTGTTTTTTTTTTTTTTTTTTTTTTTTTTTTTTTTTTTTTTTTTTTTTTTTTTTTTTTTTTAAGAGAAAACCTGTCCATGTTCATGAACAGCTTGACAGATAGCACAACACACAAACGGGGGACATTGTCTGTCTACAAAATTAACTTTCAAAAACTTTTTTTTGGGGGGGGGCAGTCCCCCAAATCCCTCCCCCTGCCTACGGCCTTGTGCCACAGGGTATGGCAGCTTTCCCACATCTTCATAAAAACAGGCAAATTGTTATCACCTCTAAGTCAATGTGGCCATATTGATGACCTACGCTATTATAGGCGAACAGAATGTGATTTTTCAGTTCATTTTATAAACATATACAGCCCTAAGGAATCATTTCAATATTTTAAGTGAATTAACTACTGGTCAAGTTTGAAAGTATTTCACAAAATCGTTACACATACATAACCGCTTTACTTTTATTCGTATTAAATTTTAAATACTTATTATCTTTTGTTACTTCAATTTTGAGATTGTCTGTTTCATTATAACTGGTGGTGGGTCAATCAATCTTCTCAAGCACAGCAATATTACACAATTTTATCCGATAGAGCTTTACTGTATAATCATCAAGCTCGCTCGAAAACACTTAAAAGCTTTATTTATCAGCCATTATCTTAACCTCGGATCAATATGACCTGCCCATAAAGATTAATTCAGCCATTTCAGAATTTCATTTATTTTATATATATATATATATATATATATATATATATATATATATATATATATATATATATATATATATATATATATATATATATATATACAAAGAATTCTAAGGTTCTACTGACAGATGGATGTTAATAGATATCGAGAAGAAAAAAAATTCAATACAACATGGGGTCACAAACCATATTTAATTGGTGAAAATCTCAAAACACGGCTCTGAGGCCAAAGGAGGCTAAGTGGGCACAGTTGATTGCAGTGTGCATTCCTAATATATATGGAAATCAGGATCGTTCCAGTTCCCCAAATCTCAAAAGTATGTTATTTGTATGTCTAATATAAAAGTCAATTTGTAGGTATACCGTAACAACTCTATTTTTCAAATCTTCTTATTCTGCTTTTGCATCTATCAATACTCTTTCTCTCACATCTTATGCAAATTTAAGGCACTCACGAAAGTGCATAAGTAGGACACGTGTTTTGCATTGGGGAATCTTTTTTTCTTTTTAATTAGCTGAATTTCATTGACTGATTTAGATGCTTCATTTTGACTCGTGCGATTGGTTTAGATCATTCATTGACTGATTTACATCTCATAGTGAAGATTGTCGTCGGTGCGGTAGCCATCAAAAGCATGCTTAATATCTTCAAGAGCGTCTAGGAATCATTCTTACGTCGTTGTAGACTATATAATGACGTCTACATTATTCCAATATTATCATTCTAACAGGATGTCGAAACCTACATGCATTTTATGCGACTTTTATTCGATCTCAGTGTAGTTTGTGACCACATATTCTATTAGAATTTTTGTTACTACAATAGTCTGAATTGTCTGTTGAATTTTAGAACATCCTGTGTGCACGCATGTGATTTTATATTGTTGCATATTACTGATTCTGATGTGAAGTAATTACATGCCGCAATCAGCACACTAACTTTATTTTAAAATGCTTTTTCCCTATAACAGTTCCGAAACTTCAGGAATTTTCAAAATTCAAGTAATAAACACGAAATGATTCAGCTGAAAGCCCCCAAATAGTAGCTAAATGTACTATGCGTTATACTATACAGATGATAACAACCAATTATCAATCACTGTGAGGCCCGCCCTATATCGCTGCTCGATCTAAATACAACCACTAACTTACTCGTTTGGCGAATTCTTTTAGTATTTCAGGTAGATGTAGTACATTCTGGAAATGTTTCTACAATGTTGAAATGTTACTTCTTTTAGCGAAAACATTTTATAAAAGTCGCCAAATATGAAATTTGCCAAGCATTTTGTTTTCCTAATTAGCCAATACACTAGTCTCTAAAAATGATCAACATTTGAACTGTTATACCTTCGCAAATACATAATTTGTAACACTATTAACCGCCGCTCCTAGCCTTCATTCCGGATATGTATAATCAAGGGCGTCATATTTTTAACCCAATTGAAAAGCTATTTTAATTTTAGATTATAAAAGTGCTACATCTAGTACCTTCCACTTGGACTACGGAAAACTACCGTAAAAAGAACCAGGTTCCTGTAAAAGTAAAAACATTAAACACTTAACATAAATAACAATTATTTACAAATTTTACAGGCAATCACTCATAAAGTGAAATAGACTGACGTTTTGCAATAAATACAATATTAAGGGCCCGTGTCGCCAAAGTCGTTTAATGGCTAACTGCGATTAACCAATGGTGCCAACCAATAGTGGAAAGCAGTTCTCTTGAAACGGCGATTTAACGACTTTGGTGAGACCGGTCCCCAATTCAGGCTGCTACTCACAGGGACTTTAAACGATCTGAATAGTCAATTTTTTCGATGGCTACGTCATTATGACGAAAATTTCCTCCGAAGTAGCAAAAGTTCGCATCTTCGACTTAAGCCAACATGCCGAAATGCACTTCTAGAGACGTCATTAGATAATCTAGTAGTGTATATGCTTTCCGTGAGTAGCTGCCGCAAAATCTAGAGAATAAATAGAAAGCATTTAGAATGCGGCTATGAAAGGGAGAAGTAAGAATAAAGCGGTACTAAAACTTTTCGAATCAAGTGAATACCCATGTCCTTTTTTTAATGTGCGGAGGCACAGAGTATCCTGTTACTTAGAGCATAAGCCCAAACGGAAGAGGCCACAAGTTGATACAATTGCAAATTCTGTGTATCTTATCCTTTAGCCATCGCTACCCTTCTCATGGTTAAAATAAACCGATGATTAAAACACATCTCGTTTATTAGATCTAATCGTAGATTAAATGAATTACATTTATTTCGTAGATAATAGCCATTTAGCCTTAATAAATAATGTTAAGAAGGGATCTATATATAATACCTTTGTATACTGTTTATATAAGACATTTATAAATCTATGGTTTTCCTAATCCACTGTTTCTCTGTGGTGAGAACATGATCTTCATGAACTACTTTCCAAATATGGCAAAGGATACTGTGATTAGTAAGAAGTTTATTTAATTTTTTTTTGTTTTTGTTTTAATGTGAATGCAAATACACATAACATTTTCCGTTTTTAAATTAAAGTTTTATTCGTGTCAGCTATTTTCATATGAATAAGTTTTAAATTTCGAATTTTTATGGTTATTTTAAATGTATTTCGCAAACAAACCAATTCAACTGCAGGAATGTTTGCGATCAGAAAGAGCGTGAATTCCTCTGAATGATTCCTTTAACAAATGATTCAATGAATTACATGCCCCGGAACATTTCAGTACTTCTAAACAAATATTGTTATACAAAATTTTTAAGCTATAAAGTTAAATAAATTTACAGATTCGTACAAAACTAGAAAATGTTAACAAACTTTAATCCTATATCTCTTATTCGTTCAATTTGTCTACGAAATGTTTGGAGAAGTATGTTTTTAACATTTAATATCTGTTCTATATTAATAATTGAAGTTTTTTATTAATGTATTTTTTGCACACATTCCATGAAACTCTATTCCTGCCCCATACGTAGTTTGATGTCAATATATGGGGTTTCAGGAAAAATATTTATATAACTGAATATGTATAAAATTTATTTATGATATAAGTAATGATAGATTGAAAACTAAAACAACTTGACGTAATTGAAGAAGTCACCATCTTTTTTAGTATTGCCAAAGATCGTATGATAGTAGAGATATGTAGAAAAAAATTATAATACATTTTGCACTGTTAAAAAGAACTAAAGCTCATTTTTGTTAAATACTATATTATTTTAACTTTAAAATTGCATATTTTTTTCTTTCAGATAGTCTAAGATCATGCCAGACAGTTTCTATAGATAAAGAACACAATGAAGTAGAAAGCTGTAGCAGTGATCCAGATATGTTTACATCTGATATAAACAACCCTTTTGAAAAGGACAAGCATATTTGCATCATATGCAAATATAAAATTCCATTAGATTATAAATAAGTATCCATCTCAATATTTATCTCATTATAGTCTCATAAATTATCATTTAGTCATCTTAAAATTGCAAGTCAATGACAGGAAAGTTAATGGTATTAATTAATTGACTTTATCCATTTCATAACAGAGTTTAGGATTATCAGCAATAATTTGTCTCCATTTAAATTATTTACCTTACCATATTTCTTGTATTTCAATATAGATTAGACTTTAGATTGAAATTTTGTGTTTATTTCTTGATGCATGTATATATTATTTTTTATACATCATCTGTGGTTCAATAATACTAATAATAAATTAGGTAACAATTTAAATAGTTGAAAATATATACCATAAAATTCAACAGGTCAGCCATCAAATTTTTCAATGATCTTTTTAAATTTCTGTATAAACAAATCACAATCATTGTCATTTGTTAAAAATAAGAGTAACAAGAAGACACTTGGCTGATGTGATTTAATATTCTAACTTTTTTATGGATTTAACTACAGTATGTTAAGACTAAATATATAATTATTTACTGACATTTATTGAAAATTAACATTCCAGTGTATAATTTTGTGTTCTATTTTATTATTGTTAGGTGAGTACATATGTATTAGGTATGCTATCATGTAAATAATATATTCTTAGGTTTTGCGTATACATTTAAAACCAGCATCTCATTTAAAAAAAATTTTGAAACAAATTTATTATATCACATTTATTGTTTAATTGGATTTCTAGGATTTTTACCTCTCTAAACAATAGATTATGTTTTGGAGAAATCTGTAATTTCCGGATATTTGTCTGTTATTTGGACCTGACTCATCACGAAATATTTTGCTAGACTCACCAAGAGGTTAATATAAAGTTAACATTTTGCTTACTTTACCAGAATAACATTCAAAATGAAGTAGTTAATTTCACTGAACATTTTTGTCACATATAAAAATTTGGAATTAACCTGATGATGATGCATGTTTAGTAGAATTCCTATAATGTTAATGAATTGTTTGTTGTTTCCAAAACTGATTACTTTAGAGAAGGATTGGTTCTCATTATATTGTCAAATATTGATATACTTCAAGTATCATAATAACAGTCTTTAAAATTCTGCCCAGCTGGCATATTTCTGTCAGCAACACTGTTTTTTCTTCATATTTGATATTGTAGATTGCCAAAAGACATTTTGAATATTTCATATATATCAATATTAAGCATTATTTCCCTTAATTACTGCATTTGTTTGATGTCCATTTTGCATATTTACCATCATACTTGATACAAACATAAGTCAGAAAACCTGCCTTTGAAGGCTATCATGGTCGTTGGTACATATCCCAATACATTCATATGATGCAGTTGCACAAAACTGGAAGCTTACCTCTGCATTTGCTATTGGCTTTTATGTATTAGGATATATCAAAAATATTGATATTCCCTGTCTGATGATATGTGCATGTATTGATATTTCTGTATAACTTGATTGTAATAGTTAGTGACACGTATATGTGTTGATATATCTTGATAACTTGCTGCTTTCTCATTCATAGCTTCTGTTAATATTAAGGCTTATGATATTTTTTGGTGTATTACTGGTTACTGTTAGTCTCTCAAAAGTAGTGATATCTATTCACTCTTAGTTTGAATTAATATCATGATATATCAATAATATCAATATTAATTTAGGAATCTATCACAATGTTTAGTTTCTAATATTGTCCAGTCCTAGTTGATATATGGAAACTATTGAAAGGTGATGAGACAGTGGAAATAGTTAAGGTATCCGTCTACGTTGAAAACATCATTTTTTGCCAAAAATCAAAAATTGTTTTTTATTTCCTAATGTAAAATTTCAACTTTTAGGCTTCTAAATCTGTTTTTATTTTGCTGTCAAAACAAAACGGAGATAGCGACTTCGGAACTGGAAGTTGTGAATTTAAAGCCTTTTGAAGAGCGTTTTGTGGACAAAACTTTTTTAATTTTCATGAAGATTAGTTTAAACATTTTTTTAGTATTTTTAACGATTAGCAATTTGGCAATTAGAAAGTTTTGAAGCAAGAAATTGTGGGGAATTTTAAACATGTATTTTAATTTTTTTTATAGTTAAAGTTGCTTTCATAAATTTCAAATATGTTTTTCTCAGAACGGTATTTTTAATAAAATGTTGAAACTTGGAATGTGATTTCTCAAAAAGTTCTTACAATATTTTGTTGAAAATTGTTATGAATGCTTTTGATAGTATTTACTAGTGAATGACCTAAAAGCTTTAAATTTGGATAATTTTTAATGATATTACACTCATAGTTAGATATAAAGGTAATAAAAATTCATTAAAAATTCAATGGGTATGATTTTGAAGGACCAAAATTTTTTACTAAATGCAAATTAAGCAAAGATCTTAGGTGATTCACTAGTCCAGTGTATAAGATATGTGTTGCATCAAAAAATATTTAAATAATTTATTAAAAAATTAGACCTTTTGAAAAAACCCGATTTTTTACTAAATTTTCTTCATTTATTAGAAATTTTGTAAAAACTTCTCCAGGAATAAATTTTTTAAGTGCAATTCTCTAGATTATATAAAAAATGAATCTTAAAAATGTAAAAATATGAACTAGTTTCTATGTTAAATGAAAAAAGTTCCCCGAATGTAGACGGATACCTTAAATAAATGTCAGAGCAATGATGCCATTGCCAACAACCACTTAGATTCTTATACAGACCTTGTGCCCTCAAACAAGAAGGTTTTCAGACATTTTAAATGATGTTTTCAATTTTATGTAATTAAAAATCTGTTTTTTTCCTGAGATTTTTAAAATTTTATTTATATAAAATAAATTTTAGCAATTATTTTTATATTTAGAATGCATTGCCAGATTCATATTTGATGATGTGTAAATCTAATTCCATAACAAAAAAGTACCACCAATTTCAATTAATGTTTAGCTGATATAGCTTAGCTGTCATTCAAATAAAAGATTTGTTACCTTAAAATGTGTATTATGTAAACTTAAACTAATTCTTATTTAATAAAAAATTCCATTGTTTGAAATATTTTTATGCCTCTTAAAAATTCTTGAAATATATATGTATGTTTATTTTACTGATTTTTTTTTTCCCTTTTATAAGAATCCTAGATTATTAAGTCAATTTGTATCATCATATACTGGCTTTGTATATGGGAAGCACATCACAGGACTTTGTGAAGCTCAACAAAAACGACTTACAATAGCTATCAAAAGATCTCAAGATGCAGGTGTGTATGATTATTTGTTTTCTTTGAAAACATGATATTTTAAAGGATCAAGTGGAGAGTTTTTTAAAATTAAATAGAGCATATCTGTACGAACAGACACAGTTTAGATTTGCTTATATCCATTTTATTTTTATTATCAGTACAGCATGTTTTTATATCTGTAGGTAAAGAATTCATTGTTAAAAAGTAGTATTTTTAGCATAATGTTAGTTTGACAAACTGTTTTAGGTGCCTAATTATCATGATATTGGACACAATTTGTAATTTCCTATAGTAACTGTATTCTACAAAATAAAATACTTCAAAAGTTTTATACCCTTAATGGGAGCTATTTTCTTTGTTGTGTAGTTTGTAAAATTGTGTAAATGCATTTTAATTAATACTTTAAAAATGATTACATTATAAACTTAATTTAATATATCAATATAAAATAGGCACAGTAACATATACCATTATTTTTCAAACCATCAAAAATACAAAACCTTACATATATATTCATATAATACAAAATTAACCTGAACCACTTTCAAAGAAACAGTTTATATGCTAGTCTAAAATCTATATTTTCCAAGCAAAAATCTCGTACTTCAAAGTCTACCTAGCATTAAAATATCATTTCAGTTGTATATTTAGATTATATTAAAAATTTATAAAGAAGGATAATTTTATCTAAAGTTATATATAATGTTGTTTCTCAAAATAAATGTTGCAGAATTATTCATTTAAGCTGAATAAGTGAAGTAAGATTTTTATTTTTAAATTCATTTTAGTGATCTGTATAGATAACTTCAATGGTATATTATTTATGAATTAAAAGAAAAACTAACTACCAAAAGTAGCCTTACTCAAAATAGATTTTTGCATCCTTTTGTCACAGATAATGACCTAGTACCAGAATCTTTATTCCTTATCAGTTTGCAGATTTAAGTATCCTATTGTTACATGAATATTGATCATGTTGGTTTTTAAATTTTTCCCTTTTAATTTAATTTCTTCATTGGTGCTGTCTTGTCAGCAAAGAAGGTGGCACTGATGAAGAAATTAAAACAAGAATCTACAAACCCAAAATTATTTTTGTAAACTAATAAGTATGTGGAAATCAAATAAACTAACAAGAATAAAACAACTTTTTTAATGCATTAGTTAAAAGCAAACCAATTATAAAGCCAATCAAAACAAATGCCCATATAAAATACCATATGCAGTAGAAGATGGAAGCGAGTCAGTCATGTACTGCAAATGCCTCCTGATAGTATACCATATATTGCACTTGGGCACGAAGGAAAACTTCAGTTATAATTTGTTAAAAAAGAAATAATTTTAAAAAGTATATAATGTATGCAAAAATTAAAAGCTGAATAAGTTTACTTTTATATTTATTTAGTGATTTTAGATCATGTAATATTTATATTTATGATTAAAGAACTATAAGTATTTTAAATTTCTTTTTTTCACAGATAATCCAGTTTTTCTTATAGTTTAGATGTTTTACAGAATCTACACAAGAATTTAATTTTTTTAATTTTCTTTTAATTAATCATTTGTCAGAAAAATTACCAATTAAAACAAACTTATTTGATACAAATTAAAAAAGAATAAAACAACTTTATTTAATAAGTAACAAGCATCAACAAAGCAAAAAACAAAAAGTATAAAATAATATGAAATAAATCAGTAGCATGAAGCATCATGTAAACAAATGCCTCTCACTCACATATATGCCTACAATGAACAACACAAACAGTACAAAGAAAAAGATCCCTCACTCAAGAAAATGGCAACACAGACCCTTATGGCATGAAGTAGAATGATAAGATTTTAATTTGATCCCAGTACAAAATTTGATTAAGTACTTTAATTTAATATAGTGTTAATTTTTCTTATAGATCTTTTCCCCCATTTATTTATTTTCCCTTTTATTATGCATGCACACTAAATATTATAGTTCTATTTATAATTTTTTCCGGTCATGTGCCAAAATTTAAAAAAAAAAATAATAATAAGTTTGACAGGCAAAGAAAAATTTTTCTAAAATTTTAAAAACTATACAAGTACCTAACGGTTTAAATACATTAATGAGATGAATGAAATTGTGATTTCATTTTTAAAAGCTCTTTATACTGAGGTTCTTTATATTGAGGTTCGAAGTGAGATGTACCGATTTTAAGGAACAATGCTAAATGCTCATCTGTCAGTCTACTTCAGAAATTATTCTTTCTAAGGTTCAAAGTTGAAAACAGTTGTTCACATATAAGAAGCAATTATACCACTAATCTTCTGGGACTGAGATAATAAATTTGGGATATAATATTTAAGCAAATTAGAAAAGGAGATTGCTATATAATGTATAAATATATATTTTTTTAGTTTGCTTCGGACCAGCAACTTAAAATTCTATCAGTGGGCCAGATAAAACCTTCCGGCAGGCTGTAGTTAGTCTGTGGGCTGTAGTTAGCCCATCCCTGGCTTAAAATAACATACTGACACCTAAGAATGATTGATAAATATAATACTGAACTCCTTTTTCTAAATTTGCAATTAGTAAGTTAGCCCCAAACAAGCTTTATCAAATGAGTGATAGGATTTCATTTCTTTTTGTTTCAGATAAATTGTAAAAACTTAAAATAGTTATTGTTTTTACTAGTTATAATACTCATTTATGTTTAATTAGATATTAAATAGATATCTTTTAATAATCAGAAGAATAATTATGGTATTTGATATTTCTTACTTGTTAAGAATTAGTTATAATTTTTACTCTTTCTATGGTATGTGTCATATGACTGAAAAATTAATTTTTTACTTTTGTACTATATACCATGCTATTCACTCAGTATTTTGTATCATTCATCATCATAAAAATTGAATCTCTCTCTTTTTAGGTTTTATGCCAAAAGAAATAAAAGCAGCAAAGTATTTAAGAGACCCAAAGCTGTTTGATCCATTTTCTCCATCCAGACCTAATCCCTATTAAGAGAATTTCACTTGATTTACACCATTTGTTAAGCTAGTTTTTATTCCATTATCTTTGTATTTAGGAGATTAAAATAAAAAAATTTTGTAACAACTTCAAATGTCTTTTTCCCTGTGCTATATTTTGTTCAGTTTTCCAAATCGATTTTGTCTAAATATGCTCAAGTACAGCTTATACAAGATGTCACGCCAAGGCTGAATAAACTCTGCACAGCCAGATTTTGAGGATACTAATTAGCAATGTCTTAGATGACATGCTTTGTGACAATGTGTGGTCTATGGTTCTAGCATTATGGAGCTCCAGCACATTTCATCTCTCTTGTGCATCATTAGCTGGATATTAGATACGCAGACTGCTGGATTGGGTTAAGGGGTCCTGTTTTATGGCCACCATGATCTTCAGATCCGCCCCTTTAGGTTTCTTCCTGTGGGATCAAAAGAATGTTTGGTTTATTGAGACCATATAGCACCAATGCCTCATGGTTATATGGGCCCATGTGACCATGAGGCACTTCAGGAAATTAAGACCCAGTGTTCACATTTCAAATAAGTCCTTTTTTTATGTAAACCAGATATATCATACATTTTTTTCCACATATTTCTCAAAAACCATGAGTCATAATGGTACAATTCTTTGGTTATTTTTATGTATTCTGATCAACGAATCTCACCATGGACATAATTTTGGAGGGGCAATTGGCCCCCTCCCCTAGAATTTTTACAGGAGGGGCAAACTTGTTTTTGATTTGTAGGGTTGTATTCATATATGAAAATTTTTTTATTAGTGTGCTTAATACTTATTTTAATTACAGTTATCATCCTTCCCTGAACTTTTTTAAAGCAAATATAGGTACATGAACTTGTATTTTTGCCCCTCTGTATTTTTTGGGTTTTATTCACATATTAAATTTTTGATTCAACATTTTAATAAATCTTGGAATTATTCTGTTTTTATTAGTGTGCTTAATACTTATTCTAATGATGGTTATCATCCTTTCCTTTCGAATTTTTTAAAGGAAGTATAGATAGTCAGACTTGTAGTTTTGCCCCTCCAAATTTTTGGGGTTTTATCCACATTTAAATGAATGAAGTTATTTTGTTTTTATTAGTGTGCTTAAGACTTATTTTAATTACCAGTGCCGTTACTAGGGCTCAGAAAAGGTGGCATTTGCCACGGGCACACTGTTCATAAGGATGCCGCACCGTGTGGAAATAGGGTTCCAAAAAGGACAATTCGCCCCGATGAGAAATACGGAATAGTTGAAAAACAATTTTGCAAAACTCCTTTAAGACTAGGGTTAAAAAGCAATAACTTTGAATTATTTAACAAATTAGGCGTGAAAATTCACTTTTATTTTATTCATCAATTGTTGGGGTAAGAGCTAAACTTTCGCGAATCAATGGAAACTCGTAGATGCTTGCTAGTTTCAGATAAATTTTTTGAAAAAATATAATAATCCTCTCGTTTCAACTACCGAACGATGATCGAGTGGTCAGGGCGTTTACCTTCAGTACCAGAATTTGTTTGTTCGAATACCACCCCACGGATGTTCGTAGCCGTTCGGAATCGGCTTTAAGCAGTAGGTCCCGTTCTCATTATCAGTCGTGTTGTAAAAAAGTAGACCGTATCGCCTCAAGCCAAACCAATTAACATGTGGGAACTATCTCGTGTCCCCAACCCTCTTTTCCTACATTCTACTGCTTCCACATGATGTTAACGATTCACGTTTACGTTTCTTTTAAAAATTGGCAGGGTGCATTTATCAAAAAAGGCAATTTTAGTCAAAAGGTAGGACACTTTTTATCAAGTACAAAAACATTTTCTGTACTTGATACTGGGATTATTTACCACTAAAGTATATGCAAAAACGTATTATGCTAAACCTCTATGAAAATATACTGGGCGCAATGTAATTGTATTAAGAGAACGGCAGGACGCAGCGCCCTTTGAAAAACTTGAAATATGAATATTCGAACAACTTCGAATTCACAACAGTTTTCTCTGATTGATGAGCCTCGGGTTGCTGTACTTTTAAGGATCGACGTCGCTATTAGGCTCAAAACATTTCAGTTGCCTCGATATTTTATTTTATTTATTTTTTTTTTTTTGTAATTACAAATCGCTCTTTATTGCTAACAATAATTTTAAGTATTGGGATGGCAACAAAGTCATTGCCGATTTCAAATAAGAAGGAAAATTCAGAATTTTTGTTAAAAAATAAATAAACTTTCAATTAGATATTGCCCTTTCTTGTCGATGACCTTTATCCATCGTTCTGGCAGTGTAAAAATTCCTCGTTCTTAAAATGCCTGGTCTTTTCTATTAAAAAACTGAATTAGACGTGATCTGACATCATCCTCGTTATTAAAAATTTTACCATTTAAAGAGTTTTGCATGGAACGAAACAAATAGCCTTGCGTTATCATGATGGAAAACAACACTTCCGATTTGAAAATACCGGACGCTTTTCTTCAATTGCATCGCTCAGTTTGTCGAGTTGTTCAACATACACATTTGAATTGATCGTTTGGTTCTGTGGCATGAGTTCAAAATACAAAATTCCTTTGTAATCCCACCAGACTAACAGCATAATCTTTTTTTTTTTTTGTGAATCTCTGCTTTTAATGTTGTTTGGCCTGATTGATCTTGTTCCACCCACGATCTTTTGCGAGTAACATTTTTATTAACTATCCACTTTTCGTCGCCAGTAACTAGGTTTTTCAGAAATGGATCATTTTCATTGCGTTTCAGAAGCGAATCACAGATGCTAATCCATTGCGTCAAATGAATTTCCTTTACCTGGTGAGGGATCCATAAATCAAGTTTCTTGACGTAACCAAGGGTTTTAAATTCTTTTTCAATGCATGTATGCGATACATTGAGCTTCTCTGCAATGTCTCGTGTTGTGCTGTGAGGATCTGAATCGATAATGGCCTTGATATGGGTTTCATCCACTTCGACTGGACGGCCAGATTGTTCTGCATTTTTCAGTGAAAAATCACCAGAATGTAATCTTTCAAACCAATTTCGACACTGCCTTTCTTTTAAGGCTTCATCTCTATATACGGCACATAACTTCTTTTGAGCTTGCGATGCGTTCTTGTCTTTTCGGAAGTAATACAATAAAAGTGCACGTCCTGTTTTTCCTTTTTTAAATTGGATTAAAAACAAAACTAAAGAATTAATTGATATAATTCTTTACTAATTAAAAGTAGAAGTCCACACAGTAAGAAAAAAATATAGGTTAGATGCTCTGACCACGTTAACAAAACAAAAGAAAGTGTAGAGTGAATCTATCGACAAAAGCGGCAGTGACTTAGTTGCCAACCCAATAGTTATAAGTGAGATTAGCAAAAGTAATTTATCATGGGCTTGGGCGAAAGGCTGGTTCACACACAGCGGATTTTTTAACAAGAATTTACCATCGCTGCTCAACTAAATCAACAAGTTGATTAGTTGATTTCGTTAATCGGTGACGGTAAATTCTCTGCTCGGTAAAAAATCCGCTGTGTGTGCAACAAAACCAAAGGGTATCGGATAAGTCACTTTACCCCTCTGGAAACCGACCAAAATGGTCCCCTTACTACTTTAAATCCATTTTTCATGACAGGTCCGTTCTGGACTGCATTTTCAGGTTTTGGTCCTATATTTTTTTTAACAAAGTGGAATAGTAGCTGTGCAAAATACAGGAAAATTTTTGCAATTATTCTCCCTCATTTAGGCAGTGATACTCGCCTCACCGATTACGATTGCTGTTTTTCTTATTACGCTCCTTGTTAAAGGAATTTTGATATTGGTCTATGGACAGTTGAAGGATAGGGACGATTTGAAACTGAACGAAGAATGGCTACATGGGTTCAAGAAGTGAGAGGGAGTAAAAATCGTATTTTATTTACAATACAGACCTATGTAGGAAAGGCATAACATAAACATAAAGAAACTGGACATCTCGAGTGACCTAAATGACCCTAAGGAAGATAAATGGGCCCAATATGGGCTGGGATGAGCAAGGAATTCAGTCATTAGGAACAAAAACTGGTTAAAGAACCATTTGCAGAAAATAACCAACCTTATCTCTAAACTATTTTTTTCCTTAAAAAGGGAATTGCACATCTGGTCGGCATAAGTGTACTTTAAACTCGACTATTCGTGGAATGGTTTGCAAAACTAGGCTAGGTATTTTCACCAAGCCATTAAATAAGCGTTATGTAATCTTAAGATCCCGCCACACTATGGTCCCCTGCAAGCCATTTCCACTGTCAGGAGAGGGTATGGCTTATCGAGGTCAACGATGGAAGACGATGGCTTCGGAAGCGGTTTTCTTGCAAAGATTAAAGACAGCCAACATGCGCTGCCATAGTGCGCAGTAGACTCTATACGGACGCATCCACGCGCTCTGCTCATTTAGTGGCCCAGTATGTGGATGCATCCTTGAACCATCGTCCTAGGTCGCCATCAGGATTAGTAAATGAATGGTGAACAATTGGCCATAGTGTGAATCCCACGTTAAACAGGAAAGGCATAATAATTCAAAAATTTTAATCATAGGAAATCCATACAAATCTCTCACCGTACCTCGCTGCTGTAGTTCATTATCAGCCCAATGAACGATTTATTAAAAAAAAATAAGTGACGAATTTAACTAGACGGAAAGCCAGGGAGTCCAGCTAACCCATCATTCATGTAAGTGACTAAGTAGTTGCATATTGAAACAATACTGTCAACCCTCGACTATTTCAAATTTCCAAATTAGATATGTATTTAAAATTGTTAGACTGTAGTGCATAGAGTTCCTTTGGCAGATATCGTGCTAATTAGTAAGTACTTTTTAATATTTTTTCTTTAGTTTTACTTTTTGTGTATCTGTATATGCTTGAAAATTTTTAAAGCAAGTAAAGGGATTCTAATAACTATACTTCTCGATTTTTTCAAAACCTTTTTTCAGGAATAAGCACATGGTACCAAAAAAGGAATCAACAAGATTCTTGTTAAGAATCCCCACGATTCTTCAACAAATTTCTTGTTTCAAGGCCTTAGTCAAGGGGAGTATTTAGGAGACCGATATCCCCCCCCCCCATCGTCGAAATTCCAAAATTCTGTTGGAATTCCTTAAGACCGTTTCGTGGAGAAACATTCTATGTTAGAGAATAGCTTCAACTTATCACGTTCGACTAGATTTTAATATATAGCTAAATGAGAACAGAATTTGAACGAATAAAAGTAGTGTTTAGTATTTTACTGATATAAATATAATGATAGATTTCATAAAACACAATGTTTTCGCATTAGTATAATATTAACAAATAGGAGGGGGAAGAAGTATACAGAAAAAATTTATGAACAACTTCTTCATCTTTAATAGCATGATAACCTATTGCAGTGAACGACTGACTGATATTAAATTTTATTTGAAAAGTAAAACTATACTTATATTTTAACTAGCATATTGTCGACGCGGACCAATAACACAAACACAAAACGTAGACAATAACGCTTGTCTTTAAACTTATTTTAATAATCATTATGCCAGCAGCAACGTGCCACCATCACTCGCAAAATTCTCTCTTAAACTAAACTACAAAAAATGTTGCCATAAAAATGCAACTAAATTATACTACAAAACAAAACAGCACACTGAGCATAAAACATAACAGTACAAAATGTAAAACATTGAGTTCGTGGATAAACAACAAAACAAAATACAAAACATTGATAAATGATTCAAACACATATAGCCCATCATAATACGGGATTAGTAAATTTTTTAATGAGGTAGGTAAAAAATGGTTTCTTTTTTGACTGAGAATTATCTGGTTCACTCTCAATAATTTATTTATCGTCATACTCCTCTAGAGTCTCCCGATCCTGTGAATGCAGTTTAGCATCACATTGAATTCATTTAGTCAAACAATGTGGTTATGTGTAATATACAAACACACAAAAGAAAAACTTCTTAATTTCCAAATATATATAAATTAAAAGTTAGATATTTATTAGTCCGTGAAATAGACTCCTAGACTTATATGAAAAGAATTTATTGTTGATACCGGTGATAAAATTTTCATTGCAATCAAAAAATAATCGATGATTAAATTTAAAATTATCACACATGTACTTAATCTATTATTTAAGCCAAATAGAAACGAAAATCATTTACGTAATATCTAAGTTCAGTGATAAAAGATATTAAAATAGTGTAGACGATATTTAAATAGTTTAAAATATGAAATAATTAAATGAGATGTTTAAAGGAATGACGTCACAATGCTAGAAAAAATTGTTATTTTTACCTATTAATTAAGTGATAAATGGATAAATTTAATTGCCCGCTCTTAACCGGGGAAAATAGGGCTTGAAATAATGGCATTAATCTCTCGAAAATGAGGGAAGAGTTGGATTTCGAACGTTTTAAAGGCGACAGTAATTTTTGCTATGATATGAAGCATATTTATACCAATTTATTTTAGAATCGGATCGATAGTTTAGGAGAAGATAAACTTTATTTGCTTTGTATGGAGGCTTCTATCCATTCCAGGTCCAACCGCTTTATAAATTGGAGGACAGACGGACAGATAACTTAGGCTATTATTATATAGGGGATGATAGCTTGTGTTTGATTGAAAAGGAGAGAGATCAAGAAGGTTATTTACTACACATTATTTTTGATAGATATGTAGTATTATGCTTTCAAGAAAATAAATTATGTCTAAAACTTTGAAAAAAACTTGTGTTTTAGTTGAAAAAAAACAGTTTAATTTAATTGTAATTAGTTGAATTTTATTTTTATTTAGTTGATTTACCAAGTATTTACCATTTAATCTTACTTACCTTCGATCGCGACAGTTATATTTGCAAGTTTAGTGAAAGAGACCATTTTTCGGAAGAATAAACGAAAAGAACCATCATGTTTTGTGTTTTGCATCGATTTTGCCATTATAACTAAATAAACAATCCCCTATATAATAATAGCCTAAGTTATCTGTCTATCTGTCCTCCAATTTATGAAGCGGTTGGACTTGGAATGGATAGAGGCATCCATTCAAAGAGAATAAAGTTTATCTTCTCTTAAACTATCGATCCGATTCTGAAATAAATTTGTATAAATATGCTTCGTATCACAGCAAAAAATACTGTCGTCTTTAAAACGTTCGAAATCCAACCCTTCCCCCCTTTTCGAGAGTTTAATGCCATTATTTCAAGCCCTATTTTCCCCGGTTAAAAGCAGCCGATTAAATTTATCCATTTATCACTTAATAAATAGGTAAAAATAACAATTTTTTCTATCATTGTGACGTCATTCCTTTAAACATCTCATTTAATCATTTCATATTTTAAACTATTTAAATATCGTCTACACTATTTTAGTATCTTTTATCACTGAACTTAGATATTACGTAACTGATTTTCTTTTATATTTGGCTGAAATAATAGATTAGGTACATGTGTGATAATTTTAAATTGAATCATCGATTATTTTTTGTTGAAATGAAAACTTTATTACCGGTATTAACAATAAATTCTTTTCATAAGTCTAGGACTCTATTTCACAGACTAATAAATATCTAACTTTAAATTTATATATTTGGAAATTAAGAAGTTTGTTCTTTTGTGTGTTTGTTTATTGTACATAACCATACGGTTTGACTAAATGAATTCAATGTGATTCTAAACTGCATTACAGGATCGGGTGACTCTAGAAGAGTATGACGATAAATAAATTATTGAGAGTGAATCAGATAAATTCTCAGCCAAAAACAAACCATTTTTTACCTGCTTCATTGGGTACTTAACAGTTCTGGAATATTAAAAATTTTACTAATCCTGTCATATCATGGGCTATATGCTAGTAATAAAAAGAATAATTAAAAAGGTATAGTATAAAAGGAAACTTTAACATAAATTCTGACAACAAGGGAGGAGAGGGGGGTAATCTTAAAAATACAAATATCAATGAAACTTACGTTTTATCTGGGAATAAGGAAAAATTGACATCTTTTTCTATATAAAAAAAGATGTCAATTTTTCCTTATTCCTACTATTGGAACCTACCAATATTTGGATTCCTACTTATATGTATAAGTAGGTATTGCTACTTATATATATAAGTAGCAATACATCCATGCAACAGTTTACTACCTGTAATGTTCGTACGAGAATGACTTGGTAGTCTTATCTTTCCACCGTATATCCTGTGCATCGTTTTCAGCTAATGAAAATTATGAAATCAAGATACAAATGTTTACTTAGTTTATGGCATAATGATGACTATCTGCGTGCAAGAATTTCATCGTGCTTTCCTAAATTACGTCCAGTAACTGAAAACTATTAGCGATTCCAAAAGTTCACACTAATTTCAATATTCAACTTTTATAAAATTGGAACTTTGCATTATTATATCTGAGTTTAATATACATAATTATAGGAAATCTTACCCTTTAAAATTACGTTTCTACATTTAAAATATTTGTGCTTTATGTGTTAATTGTTATGCACAACGTGGGAAAAATGTGCGAAAATAGGTGTCACCCTTCCACTTCTTTGATTATTTTTACAATATATTACAGACTAGAGCAGGCATGCCCAACCCGCGGCCTATTTGAAGTTTTCAACTGTCTATATAGTTTTAGTCATTTTGACTGTATACAGTTGAAACATAGAATTTTAGCTGTTAATGTTTGCAATAATAAATATCAAATATTCGGATGATTAGTGGGTTCTAGATTTATGTTTTTTTAACAGATATAACAATGAAACTGAATGAACTAAATCAGAAGTTACAAGATGAAAATAAGTGGATTACTGATTGTTATCAATGCATAAAATCCTTTGTAACAAAGCTTCAGCTTTATGAAAATCCATGACGGTCAAATAATTTTATTCATTTCCAACTATTAAATGACTATAAAAGTGACCATAAAAACTTCTTCAAATATTCTACTGAAATCGCAAAATTACTTAAAGTCAATACTAGATTCTCATACATTCAAAAGTTTGAGGATATCTTTAAAATATTCTTAGCTCCATTTAATGTAGAGGTTAAATCAGCGCCTCCAAATTTACAAATGGAGCTAATAGAATTGCAATTAAATATTGAGCTAAAATGCCTCTACGAAGGGAATAAGATTGAGTATTATCAAAAATATATCGCCGAAGATAAATTTCCAAATTTAAGACGATTGGGAATGTGCATTATATCAGCATTTGGAACTACTTATCGCTGCGAATCAGTTTTTTCCAAATTAAACCTGGTAAAAACAAAGTGTCGCAGCAGGTTGCTTGATAAAAACATGACCAACCAGCTACGATGCGCGTCGAGTACATTATCCGTTGATATTAACAAAATCGCTAGTAAAATACAAAAACAAATTTTACATTAATTTTAAAATAATACATGTGGTAGTGCTTGGGAATAAACTACAATATACAGTCAAACCTGTCTATCTCGAATCTCTTGGGAGTACAAAAAAAATTCGAGATAAACAGGTTTCGAGATACGCAGGTTTTATGAAAATAGACTAAGAAAATTTCTTTACACAATAGAAAAGATTGAAAATTTGAAGTACTTTTAGTTTTATTTACATACCTTACAGAAAGTAATCCGTTGGGAGTTTTTGATGTAAAACTTTTTTAGGCTGGACATTTTTTTGTAGTTTTGACACAGTGGCGAAACAATCCTGATCGATATTTTCTTGGGATTCAAGAAAAATTCTTAGTGTTTCAATGGCTTGCTTTTTTTTTTTTTATTCGTAACAACTTTTTCTACACCGATGTTTTCCTGTTTGTCATGATCCTCTTCATCCTCAGAATTTCAACGAACATTTTCTAAAATTTCGGAATCAGTTAATAATGTTCCGCTTGTTACCACTGATTCATCTACTTCTATAAAATCTTTAAATGAAGTCAGTATTGAGTTTCTCTGTGATAATCATCCATTCCTTCATGTTTTTATGAGTTTCCTCAGCCGGTTGCTCTTCGGTTTCTTTCTATTCCCCCCTCCTCAACCCCCATTCCTTCCTCCTCCGATATAAACGGACATTTATGGGGCTCCTTAGCCAGACGGCTTTATCCCCGATTCTTAAGGTAAAGAGTAAGCAGAGTAAAAACTGTAAGGTACTATTAAATTTAAAATTTTTGAAAAGGAGTAATTTAGAGGTGCCGGTCATTAAAAGGTTGGTAAGAGGAAATACGTGAGAGCTGAGACTTAAGCTGTTAGTAAAGATACAAAATATCTGATTAACACTCTGAAAAGAAAGTTGTGGTTAGTATACACGGTGGAAAACACTAGATGGAGTCTTACGGTCAAATATTAAACATCAAACACAGTTAGATACACTATCCTGCTCCATAATAATAAAAATACACATATTTTTTTCATTTTTTTCATTTTTTTCTTTATTTTATTTTTTATTTATTTATTTATTTTTAATACAACACATCACTTTACGACACAACATAGGACGAAAGGGACAGGGGATGAAGTAATAAGAGCTAATAGGGTAATTAAGGTAGAGAATCTATTGTCAGTAAAGCATTGCGGCACGCGACCGCTTAGAGTTACTCGGGTTATTATAATCATAGTCTGGGAGTTCTGCAATTATTTCATTAGGGAGACTAGTTATTTTATTATAAAAATTATTGGATGATTTCACACAATATTGTTTGAAAGTTAATATATTAAAGTCGCGTCTTATTACTTCGTTGGACAAGTATCGATGTGCGTCTCTAATACGCCTCAAGAATTTATTCTGTATTATTTCTATTAATTTCAAATTAGATTTCGCGGCAAACGACCAGACCGGGGCTGCGTAAAGAGCGGTTGGTAGAACTATTGTTTTATATAAGAGTATTTTGTTTTTAAAATTTAGGTGTTTACTATTAAAAAGCATTTTTAAGTTTTCTAATTTTCCTATCATTTTATTTTTAATATCCGTTATGTGAGGACGCCAGGTTAGTTTTTTATCTAAAGTTACACCTAATAAATATTTTACGGAGTTTTCCCAGTTAATTACCTCGTCGAGTAGATATAGTCTAGGGGGAATTTTATAAGTACGAGTAAAGTAAATAGCATGACATTTAGTGGGGTTAACTTTAATTTTCCATTTAAGAAACCAGTCTTCCAGAGTGTCTAGGTGTGACTGTATGAAGCTAGCAACTAAGTTTAGGTGTGGGGCTGAAGCAATTATAGCTGTGTCATCCGCATACAAAGCTAGGGAAGTATAATCATTCCTAGGAATGTCGTTAATATAAATATTGAAGAGGGTGGGACCTAAGATGGAGCCTTGCTGAACACCTGCTGTGATAGATTTTAAAGTGGAATAAGTGTTTTGTATGCGGACTGTGAAGTGACGATCGCAAAGGTAATTGTGTAAGAAGTGTATTAAAGCATCAGGCATTTCAAGCTGAATGAGTTTGTAAATGAGGCCTACATGCGAGATGCGGTCGAAAGCCTTTGCGATGTCGAGAAAGAGTGCACCAGTTGGCTTGCGTGTATGTAATCCCTCGCTAGCGAGTTCTACTATACGAAGCAGCTGATGAGTAGTGTTGTGCTGGTTACGAAAACCAAATTACTCCGGAATTAGCACATTATTTCCCTGCAGGAAGAACTGGAGGCGGTTAAATATCACTCGCTCGGCAACTTTACTGAGGCAACTCAGGAGACTAATAGGACGATAGCTTGCAGGAAAAGTTAAATTAGCTTTAGGTTTAGGTATTGGACATACTATTGCAGTTTTCCATGCTTTAGGAAAGTATTTGAATTTCATCATGTAGTTAATTATTGCAGTTAAGTAAATTAATAGGTTAGGAGGCAGGTTTTTAATGCATCTATTTGAGATTTTATCTATTCCAGGAGATTTATTATTTTTAATATTTTTAATAATTAAAGTTACTTCAGAGATAGTAGCTGGAGGTAATTCGTTACTTGGAGGATTATTAAGAAAATTATTTACAGTAGTAATAACCTGGCGGTCGTGATCCTCGTCCTCTAAATCTTCATTAGGCGCAAATTGAGTTTCGTAAACTTCCGCGATCGCTTCTGCTTTACCAGCCGGATCGAAAGCTACACCGTTTAAACCATGGATGGGTGGTATGCTATTGTAACCGTTACTCCTCAGACGCTTCTGGAATTTCCATATAGAATTGTCCTCGCTAGTAAGGCCACCTATAAAGTCTGACCATTGCTTCTGTCTATAAGATTGAATCTTTTCTCTGACAGTCTGCTTGAGAACAAAGTACTCTTGCCTGGAGGAAGGGGTGAGTAGATATTGATAAAGTTTTCGTGCTGCATTTCTATTGTTTATTAAGTTTTTAATATGAGAAGGTAGTTTATGGATTTTAGGTTTCTTAATTACATGGAAAGAGCTTTTCTTTGCTTCATTTATAGTATCAGTTAAATTTATTACAGCACTTTCTAAGCAGTTTACAGACTTAATAACCCGTTTTTACTACAATACCCACTCAGTCCCTGACCAAACAACCCCCCGAGAAAGAAAACTAGAAGTATATTTCCGGGAAATGGGAACTTGTGCGCCCATTTCCCGGAATAAGGCCCTAAACTGGAATGATGTGTTTCTTACGAAAATTTGAGAGACAGGTTTGGGAAAAAAATAATTTGAGATAGGTTTGGAAAATATGTTAAATTTTTGTTGAAAATGTAGGGAAATTGAAAAAATTCGACATAGACAGATTTTTGAGGTAAGCAGGTTTCGAGATAGACAGGTTTGACTGTATATTTATAGTATAAATATAATAATAATATTTTAACCCTCATGATTAGGGAGGAAAGTAATATGTTGGGGGTGATTATAAATACAGTATAGTTAATGTTTATTGTCGTATGATAACAGAACTATGTACAATTGGCACTGTAAAAATGCATATTTTGAATACTGCACGATAATAAAATATTTTGAATAATTTGTTGTTTTATTTTTATATGTGCTGCCCACATCAGTTCAGTAAATTGTTTTTTGGCCCACCAACCGATTTGGGTTAGGCACCCCTGGACTAGAGGCCCAGAACTCTCTTTATTACCAGAACCAGCTTCGTAGCCTAATTGTTGATTTAGCAAGATTTAAAAGTTGCGGTTTCAATTAAGTTAGAAGTTTCTGAGCATTTTGTTTTCAGAAACTTCATCAATTTAAATGTACATAATACATACATAATTCATACATAATACTCCATAATACATAATGTACACATCAGCCTCTTTTGATCGCTGGATATTTGCGTCATTTGGTGATTTTAGTAGAATATCTGCAACTTATGGCAATGTTTCTGTTTGTTCGAACTGACTACAAAATCAAATTTTCTTTGGTCAGCTGTAATTCCAATGTTGTGTAATCGGACTTCGATCTGCAGAAACTACATCTTGGGGTCGAGTTCCCGAAAAAAGTAATCTTTAAATTTACCCTTGCAATTTTTTTGATTTTTCCTATGTTGTTTCAGCATCATCGTTTGAGGCCATTTTATCGCAATCCTATAAGGCAATTTGTCGCAACGTCACGAACTACTACAATGCCCTTCCCATTCATTTTCATGTTTACAACAGCCAATAGACAAACAATAAACTGCCCTTCCGTTTGAAACTAAAGAAAGAATTGTCATAATTTGAGGATTTGCCCTACTGCGTGAAATTGCCTTATTATGTATGTGGTTACTAATGAAGTTCATTGAATGATGTCAGAAGTATTATTAGGACACTATGTATAACAAACTTTAAAAAGATATATACTAACGACAACTTATAGGCAAAAAATAAAAATGATAACAAAATTAAAATATATAGCTTTTACAATTTTAAGTTCTAATTTTTTTTTCTGCTGCTGTTGAGCAAAGGGAAATTGTCATGCTTCATTTGACAGAGAGTTAAGTATACAATTTTTTTGTTACATAATTCTTGAAAAAAAAAATAAATAAATACTATTCTAGCTACTTATTTAAAAGAGAAGGCTAATAAAACAGCACTAACACCTAACACTCAGTTAATGCTATGTTTCTTTATTTTTAAATACTTTATTTGGAGCATAGTAAGTACGTTACATACTGGAAAATCGGATCGAATACAACAGAGTGGAGTTGAGATGTACAGAAGGTAGAAAAATACACAACAATTCTCCGCGGTTTATTAAAAAGGTTACATATTTACATATATTCATATACAAAACTAGTAAGCAAATTGAAATTTAATTTTAAAGTCTAAATTCGTTAAAGGGAAATATTTAAAGATTTAGTTTGATGACTGGTTTATGTTGACGGGTTGATCTTCTAAGCTGAACTGGATGGCCAATTTCTTTCGAAGATACTTTAGAAACAGCAGGTGATTGAGAATCCGGAATACTCTGTAATACAGGATCTCCTTGGAGGTTTGTGTCGTTCTGGAAAGTGAAATCTTTTGACGGCTGAGCAGGAACTTCTTTGCAACGTTGAAGAGTGAGACCACTGGAAGGACTAGAGGGTACTGCTGAAGAACTGGATGCTGGAAGTGAGAAGTGAACTCTCCTGGACCTAGAAAAATCTGCAGATGAGGGTATAGATTTTTCAACTTGACATGATCTTGTGGCAATGCCAATATCCCTCCGCTCAGCATGTACTCGCAGATTTATTTTGCGCATGAGCGAGTTGTACGAGAGGTAAGGAAAAATTCCAGAGATATCAGTTGGGAAAAAATGGCATGTGTTGTGTTAATAAATGTTTGTGAAGTTTAAATCTTCTTGCATCCATCACTATTAGGATTATTTTCACCATGGAAATTTATGCCAAGCGATCCTCCATCATTTCTAAATCATAATAGCCAGTTATTGAATAAAAGGGAGGATATTTCTCCACAATCTAAGTTGATTAAAATGCCGTTTGATAACGTATCCATCGTCTAATTCTGCAGGGTAATGAAGTCTTTCAAGCTTCTCTACAATAATACTGTATTTCCATTTTGCGGATGATATCGTATAGTTACGAGATTGAACTCTTTCTCCCAGTTTGTAACTTTTGTTACAATGTGGCTGCGGGGCATTATGTTACAGTCTTGATATAGGTTTAAGCAAGTCAAATTCGGATCTTAAATTTCTTCCGAAAAGCCTTTCTGATGGAGTTCGTCCGTTGTTAACCCTTTCAGGGGCGGGACTAAATGGCTTAATATTTTACAACATTTCCATTATATTTAAGTTAGTAATGCCCTCAGAACCTTAAAAATATGCTTTTAAAAAATTCGAGGCATTTACTGATTTTTGAGAGGTGGGATATTTTTTATCCCACCGCCCTTCTAGAACATTTTTCTCTATATTGGATTAATTTTTTCTTTTGCTACAAACTCAAAGTTTTTTACTTATTGTTTGTGATTTACATACATGAAATTTTTTAAAATAAGCTAAATCTTTTAGATTTGAAGTAAAACCTTTTAAATACGATAAAATTTTAACTTTTATTTAATAATAGTAAAATCTTAATGATTATTAAATCAGGAATAAAATACAAATTTTTTCAAATTATATTATAAAACTGAATAATATATATTATATAAAGCAATTTCAAAGATTTATAAAAGAAATCCTAATAATAAATGAAATGCAGAATACTATACATCTCATAAAGTACAATTAGTGCTTTTTGTTTGTTCATAACGTATGCAATTTTCAGCCATTATTTTACTCATTTTTTTCTTATTTCCTGGACCAAAATATATACTACATTTCTTAGTATAAATAAGTTTCTATATTTAAGTATATTAATAAATATGTAAAATAGTTATCATAAAAAATACAAATGCTTATAAAAAAATTAATAAAAAATGAAGATTAATAGTAACATGAAAGAAAATGTTATATAATACAATATCAAAGATTAAAAAAAAATACTAATAATAAATGAAATGCAGAGTAAATGAAGCTAAAAATTTTGCAAAGAAAAACAATATACAAG
>CM063510.1:102793023-102993023 GCA_032207245.1 Pardosa pseudoannulata
TAGTAGTTCGTGAAGTTGCGATAAATTGCCTTATTCAGAGCATAGTAAGTATGTTACATACTGGAAAACCAGATCGAATACCACAGAGTAGAGTTGAGATGTACAGAAGATAAAAGTTGTTGTTCTAAGTAGACTGGAAAATGTTTCGTTTCTTTTAATTGAATTATTATGCCTGATTAATGAATAAGAATATAAATATAGCTTCAAACTAAGCTTAAAATTAATTTAATATCGTACCAGTACGCGATAACACTAAATTTGAACTTTGTATAACTTAATTACTTTACAATACAAAGTATATAAAATAATACAATATTGCTTGCTTAAAGGATTTGATGGGTTTTGTGTATAACTTTATTTTATATTAGTATGACTGAAATTAAATACATGAAAATATTATATTATTGTGCTAAAAAGCAATCAGCAGCGAAAATAAGCAAACAGCACAAGAGAGCAAAGTGACGTCACATAGAACGTCATGTGATCATCGGTGAAAAAAAGCAAAGAGCACTAATAGCATATGTTGATGGTAGAAAATTTTGAACTTCTAGACGCTTGTGTCAAAAGTCGCCAGATATAGGAATTTGGTACACTAAATCCCCCCCCCCCTCAAGGTCAAGGTAATTGGGTTTAACGGAGTACTTAGTGAAGTGGAAGGTCTTCACTTTAACCTCCGAACGTAAGCAGATCAAAACATAAATTTAGGCCTCAAGGCAATCCCCCCCCCTTTTCTCACGTCATAATGACAACATTTGATATCATTATGAGGCGTAAGTCATCAATGTCATATATCGATTGCAATTTGGTAGTACTCTACATGCACTTGTTCAATAATTTCCTCGGTAAACACGCCTTCTAGCTTCAAAAACTTCTCCTTTTATTTTACGTTCCCAAAATGAAAGTACCAGGCTGCGGGTAGCCTACGGTCTTGCATGAGTAATTTTTTAACTCATAGGTTTTTATCAGAGCAATCAAATACCGTTTACTCTAAGGGATTTTATTATTAGAGAACCTCTGGTGGCAGCAGTAAGCCTGCCGGCGTTGAAGAATTGTTAGTGAGGCCTGATCGTGGTAGCTGGTTACTTATTTTTGCAATCTTTATAATATTAACCCTTAATTTTATTGTCTTTACTGGGTAAGTTAAAGGTTATGATTTAACATTTCTATAATTATTCGAATGATTTTGTTTATTTAATGATGAAATATTTCCTCCTAAGCAAATGCATGACAATTGTCATGTTTTTAAGCAGCCATTTTCTAGACATATGTACAGAGCTGTATAATTTAAATCCTTATGTCCTGAAAGCGTATATTGTTATTTATAATAAGAAGAGGTGCAGGAAGTATTTTGAATAGATCTTGCAATCCATAAAATTTTTGAAAGATCGTATTTGAAATAAACCTCCTTCGTCGCCATTTTTGCATTTAACAATTTTATTTGAAGTACTGGTTTTTTTTTTTTATGTCATTATAGTTGTACAGAATGTTAGTTAATATGATCTAGCAATTATTAACACGTGGTCCAAAGCGTACGATTATAATATAAGTGGATTACGTAAGATTAGCTAGCGGTTGAAAGAGAGAAAAGCTATTGTTTTATATTTTCTAGATGATTTTAGTCAGCATGTATTAAAATTACGGTTACTGATAAACGAGTCATTGATTGTTTTTAAATATTTATTGCAGGTCTTCCATTTATTTGTCATGGCTGCTCCGGTAAGTACATATTTTACTGCTGATTGTATTCTGAACCGATGTTCATGTGGAATGAAATTTTTATTTTATTTTATAATGATCTTAAATGTTAAATTTATAATAAGCGATAGTAGGATTATTCCGTAAATATGTATAAGAGGTTTTATTCTCATTGTGAAATTTGTACCTCAATCTAAATTTTTTTGCCATCCTTTTTTAAACGTTATTAGTTTTGTCAAATTACTTTTTTAATATTGCAATATTCTGTTAAATGAAAGTTTGATTTGATATATACCTGTACTTTCGTAAATGTAGAGCAATTTTTATAATGACAACAATGGAGTGACTTTTATAATGGCAAACAATTAAGTAGAGCAGATTATCCGGTTGTGAATGTAACATAGTAATGTTTATTTCATATATATATATATATATATACGTTGTTTATTTAAGGAAGTCTGTAGATTTCTCAAAGATCATTGATCAATATTGATTTGTAATTTAATTGTTGGTTAATGCTGAAAGTTACATAATTTAGACACCTATAAAATAAATTTGTATCTTGGAGAAAATCTGTGAAACTAGCAAACTCTCTAAAAATTCTTTTATTAAAAGATAACTGTGCCATCTCCAAGTAATATGTTTTATTTATACTAAGTTGTCACTTCAAATTTGATTTATATATGAGGTTTCTTAACAGTTCTTGGCTGCTTTTTGGACATATTAATCAAATGGTTGTATATATGTAAATATAATATATTGTAAAAGTATTAGTCATCAATAGATGGTAAATTTATAGTTGCATGTTGAGGTTTTTTAGGAGATCATGGGATATCGTATGTGTCAGGTCTAAAAAAGGGGTAGTTAGAAATTACGTGAGTTATAAACGATTTTAAAAAGGAGACTCTTTTATAGTAATAAAATAAAGGAAAAATACCCATGCTTGCATAAGCTTTTAGGATAGTCCGGTCAAGCATTATTGATCTATTTGATGGGCTTGCAAACAGATAAATTTCAGTCAGCGCTTGGACATGGAACTGTGAACACACTCTACGCGGTCTACTAAGTTATCTTTTCTAGAGAAATTGAAAGCTGCCAGTATTATAAAAATAAAGAAAACCTTAATGAAGTTTGTACAAGTAATTGTAATCTATGTAAAGTTGCAATAGCTTAGTAAATGAAATCAAATTATAAGTCAATATGAAATATCTAATGTTTTGATTCAATAGGTTTATTAGAAATCCTAGTTAATCTGATTTTTACTATTGAGATTTAATTTTATGATTATTTAAAGTATGATTTTTTTTAAACCTTAGAAAACAAAGATTTTTGTTGGACATTTACCTGATGGATGTACAGATGAGGATTTGCGAAATCTCTTTGCAAAGTATGGAGAAGTCACTGAGTGTGATGTTATTAACAAGTTTGGTTTTGTGGTAAGAACTAATTTTTTTAATATATTGTATATGCTGTTAAGCATGCTCTAGGAATATTTTTTTTAATGTTTTTCTTTTTCCAGCATATGGCAACCCCTGAACAAGCTGAAGAAGCCATTAAAAATTTGAATAATTACACCCTAATGGGCTCAAGTATTAGTGTTGAGGTACTCAGTTTGTTACTGTTTTTTTATTAAAAAAAGTTAATTTGTATATATATATATATATATATATATATATATATATATATATATATATATATATATATAATGTATACATGTGTATCTACACATATTTTGTGGTGACTTTTTAAGGTTTCTATGTAAATATTTATTTTCTTTTAAATTATAATATATTTATCTTACCCCTCTGCATTTTATTTCATCCTGAAATTTAATGTTAAAAGTTTGTTTTATGGTTTAAATGCTAAGAGAATTTGGTTATAAGTGAGGTTAGTGTTTTTGATGTTTTGAGGGTCTTAAGAGTTATGAATATCCACATTCTTTAGTTTATTTTTCTTGGGGAGAGAACTTCCTTATGTTGTCATTGGTAGAATAACTAGTAGCTACATTTGGCAAATATTTCTTTTAGAAGTATTGATTTGTTAGAAATCAGTTGAAATTGGTAGACTCATTAAATTGTATCATTTTCACTTTTTAAATGAAAGAAAAATATATGTGCTTTATTTGTATTCTTATTACAAAAATTAATTCAGAAAAAGTATGTTTTGAATAAATTTTTTTTTTTTTTTTTTTTTTTTTTTTTTTTTTTTTTTTTTTTTTTTTTTTTTAAGCCATCAAAAAGTAAACTTCATCCTGAGCCAGGTGCTCCTGGGAGAGCTAACAAACAAACTGTTATGAAGTGAGTGATTTGCTAGTTTTTATTTCTTGAAATACTACACAATTATCCCTTATTTTGATATTCACCATCTTTTCATTTTACTATATATTAGTTTTTAATTCTTTGTTGTTGTATAATTAATGCTAAATATTGTTTCTGTGTAGGGATTTCAGTTTAATTATAAAAATGTTTTATTGAAAGTTTTAACATTTATTAGCTTATATAAAATGTAACTACTCAAAAGAAAAAAATGATTAAAAAACATTTATATCACTATTCTTTTACATTCATGATGTTTTCTATATTTCAGCCGTCGAGGTGGTGGACCACCTCGTAATGGTTATGGACCTCCATCCAGGGGTGGTTTTGGTGGTGGTTTCCCCAATGGTTATCGTCACTTTGATCGACCACCAATGGGTGGTGGAGATTCATTTTATGACCGTCCTTTTGGATTTGGACGAGACAGAATGCGACCATATCCTCCACCTTATGAACGTCGCAGTCCTAATATGCCTCCAATGAGAGATGATTATGTTCGACGTCCATTGCCTCCAATGGGTGGTGGAGATCTGTATTCAAGACCATTACCACCAATGACTATGAGAGATGATTTGTATGAACGCAGACCAGTAGCTGAGCGTTCTGATTATTTGTACTCAAGACGATCACCGCCTACATCTTCCATGAGGTGAGTAGTTATTAACTTCCTGTTGTTTTCTTATACGTGCATTTTTTTCTTTGAGAAAGTATGGATTAGAAGTTCTTAGTTTAATTAAATATTCTTTTGTAATTTAATAGAAATTTCTATGTAAATTAAGAATTGCATTGAATAATGGTTTTCATTTCACCTTTTATTTGCTGATGGGACTCTGATTTGCTAACCAAAATTTACACTTCTTTATTTCAGATCACCTTATTGGTATGATTCGGTTACTAATGGGTAAGTTTTAGATTTTTATAGTTAATAATTGTGTAAATTTATTTAACTTCTCCGTTGATGTTTTCTAAGCCAAAGTTAAACGAGTGCATGCCTTATCATAACCAGTTTTGGTAGTGTATGTTTGTTTCTGATTTAGGGATCATTGCATGCTGCATGAAGTTGTCAGCCATTCTTGTGTTAGGATTGTGGCAGCTTCTTAATTTCTCTTTTGGTATTTCTTACAGTTAACACATTTTTTATTTTATTTTTTTATTTTGGCTTTGTTAATGTTGGTGTTATTGGTCTCAGGATACTAATTACTTTGAGTATACGTAGATATGTTTTTTAATTGCTCTTATTTTCCCATAATTTGTAAAAGGTTTGGAGTTTGCTAATTTATTTATTTTTGTTAGTAAAGTTTTTAAGTTTTTTTTTTTTTGTTAACATAAAAATGTTTTCCGAAACTAGGCATGCAGATTTTGCATGACTGGTTGATGCATGTAGAAAAATTAACCTTCACATTTAACTCTCACCTTTTTTTTTCTCTTTCTCAAACTAATATTATATTAGCTTTCCTACTCTTTTCTTAACTTTCATTTTTAACATTGTTCCTAACATCATTTTTATCAGCCTAATGGTTTTAGTCTAAATCCTAACTTGTCTTCGTACTTTTAAACATAATTTACGCAAATATAAATTCTAATATTTTTACTACTGCCCTAGTTTGTCACGCAAAGTCGTTGCGTTTTCGCTACTTACAGATATTTTTTGTTCTCCACAGAACTAGCCGGGCTCCACCGCCCTCTGCGACTCGTCGACCCTCGTATTTTTGAAAAAGCAGGGAATCGCGCCGCTCCGAAGACCCGCTCAAATATTTCCATCATCGTTTCGCCTTCCGCAATGAATCCGCCGTTTAATTTGAGCGTTTAACCTGATCGCTGTTAAACAGGAGACAGTGATTTTTTAACATTTATTTTGTAGACTATTTGTACTGTAAACTTATTTTTTAATATTTATAGTATCGTCAGTTTCATCGTCTCATGTGTAGAAGTTCTGTTCAGGCCTTCTATAAACGTTTCATTCCTTTTTTGTAGTGTATTATTTCATCTTTGTATTGTGTAATTACTAATATTAGGGTTGGAGAAGTGCATCTAAATGTCGAGTACCGATTCTTTGTTTCGACGTGTCCTATTGGCGAAAATAAAAGTGTGTAATCGAACAGTGTGCGATGTTTTTATTTATTGCTGTAGCGTTAACTATAAAGACATACTGGATGTATCAGTTGAGTTACATTTTTTTTTCTGATATTTTAGTAAGAACTGCCAATATGAAGTCGTTTTAGAAATATCTAAAATTTTCCGTTTTTTTGCATATTTATTTAATGCTTAGCTAGTTAATCTGTTATACAACTAAGATGTGTAATGATGAAATTGTTCTGATTTTATTCGTTTTTCACTTTTACTTTTAAGATCTTAAATTAGTTGGGTTATAAAAGGGATAAAGCTGATTTGTTAGTAAATATAATACCTAAAAAATTGTCTTTGAATATTGGAGTTAGATGTATTATACGTAAACAAATTTCAGGTTTAAATTTTATTAAAGTTAGAATCTGGATTTTATTCACTGTTGAAATTTGAAGACATGACATGACTACCTTGCTTATAGTTAAATCATCTGAGATTAAATAACGTATTGAAGAATACTAAACACTGAAAGCTTAAATTTAAATTGAACTTGAGTATTTTGAAATATTTGATAATTTTAACTGTACATTATCCCATGAATTTGCTATTCAATGCAATATTGAGATTTTGTGGTTTAAATGAAAATTCTGTAAGTTTGGGCGAAATTAAATCAAAAAATTCTTTGGAATTTATGAATTATCATTGGAATTAAAAATCATTTTGTCCTAATGTTGTGAGATTACGTAAAGAACAAAAAACTTGGAGAAGGTAAAGAAAAGTTTCCAGTATTTGTTATTGTGCTCTTTTTTCGTATATTTCTACTAAATCAGATGATTAGGTTTGATCAAAACATTTATATACAGTAATAGCCATGTCCACATATTTAAATGTTGATCAAGTTATTATTTTGGATAATTGACTGACATATATGAAGTGAAAAGCGGAGAAGTTGATTCATTTGTGGAGAATTATGAAACATGTACTACCAATTAAACCAAAAGCTATGTTTATGTTATAAAGAATAAGATTATTTGTTGAAGCAAAGAATAAAGTTTAAAAGAATTTTCTATTCTCTAAGTGAACAAGATTTCAGGTATTGTCATGACAAATAAACACAAAGGAAGTATAAATTACAATTTTTCAAAGCAAGAAAAATGCAGATTTTTCTATAATTTTTATTTCTACATAAACATATTAGAGAATGGAAGTAGTCTTATGTTTAATGAAATTTGATAATTTGAGGAATTCAAAATATTTTGTATTTCTCTTTAAATTCAAATTAACCACGTTCAACTGTACTTTCTAATGCCTTAGTCTAAAAAGTTTATTTTGCTTATTCAAAATATCTCTTGTTTTAACAGAGATTGTATGTTATAACTTGAAATAAGCTTATTATTTAAATAGTTTGCTATTCTCACTCATAAGTTGAAAAGTAAAAATTAACTAGTTGGGCAATAGGAATAAAATATTTTCCATGGGTAGCAATCTGATCATTAACCCTTTAGCGACGGGATGAGCAAATGCACGCTTTTCTCTGAGGCCGGCAGTCACTTTCGCGAGTGCGTATCCTGGGCCGAAGGGTTTTATGCTATTAAGCCTAAATTCATAAAATTAACGAAGTAGCAACACTTTATTCAATAATATTGCGTAAAGTAATTAAACGGAATGTGTGATTTATATTATATGTTTATAGATACTTTATTTAGTTAAGCTATTTCTTATTTAAATATATATATTTTACACCTTTTTTACATTTTTTACTTACTATTTAATGACTTTTAATGTTACAAAACTGAATACTATGTTATTAAAAAAAAAAATTTATGAAAAATTTTTAAAACAGGGATCTACACACAATCGTACGTTACAATCCTTGCACTCCTTAGTAACTCATTTGCCGTTTTGGAGGATTTTTTCTGGATTGTGAAAAAACGAAGCATCATCATCATTGTCAGAAATGTCCTCCTCATCATTAGAATCACTATATTCATTATGAACAGAAAGAACAATCCGAATATATTATAGTGTCACTACTACTACTGTCCTAATCTGTTTCAGAATCAAAATCTGAAATATTTTGAGTCATTTCAACTATTTCAAGCTAGTTAAACACTTTCGACACTTCGAAAATCTAACAATAAAAAGAGAAAAAAAGATCAAGTCTGTCAAATCTAAATCTCCAATAAAAACTGGACTGCAAACCAAAATATACAACTCTAGCAAAAATAAAACTCCCTTGCTTACAAAAACACTACGTGCAAATTTAAAGAGCCATCATAAAACATGTCATTCGGAAACATTCCTTTCCCCTGATGTTTATATAATCAAAACCACGTGTATGTGTATCATACTACTCTCATATTGAGTGCAAGGTCAAATCTACATGCATCTAAAACCATATGGACATACAATGCCGTCTTGTGTCAAAAGTTAGAGTTTTTAAAAAGTCCCAGAACACTGCCACAAATATGTGACAGTTGGGGGTGAACGAGAAAACGTTCTGGCACACCAGTGTGTTGGCCGGGAAGTGAATGCGTTTCTTGCTGGCACATATGTGTGACAGTAGGCACGAAAGGGTTAAGATAATTTCTTCTCCATTCAGTTTCATCTCGTTTATTCTTTCAAACGTGTTAATATCTTCCTTGTAAAACTTTTTACCAATTTAAAATTTAATATTCTGTCTGTAGTAATTTGGATTAAACTTTTTCCTGTTATGCCACAAGATGTTTTAAGTAAATTTGTAGCTTTATTTTATGTGATTTGGAGATTTCTAAAGCAAGATAGACATAAAATTAAAGAGATAGCTTTAATTAGCCACAAAGTCCACAAATTAAAAATCACAAATTCAATTTTTTTTACAGTATTATTAACATATAGCAAAACTCAAAAAAGATTTAAATCATAATGTAACTGATATGATTTCCATTTGTCATTCAGAAAGTTAATTTTGTCTTTAGAAACAAGAACGAGGTGATGAAATTACTGTGCTAAATTGGAAAAGAGGGGGAGGGGTAATTTAGTGCTATCATGTACCAAGAATTAATGAGTAAATCAATATATAAAGTAGCTAAAATTTATAATTTTTCACTATATTGTATGTGCATAAATTTAAAATACACGCTAAACAAATAAAATCCCATAAACTAAAATTCAAAGTGTGGACATGAAGTAATCCAAAAGTGTGCAGTATGTCTCGTTGAATATGCAAGGCATTAAATTTGCTGGTAATTATAAACAATTGAAATCTAGATTATATAAATTAATCAAAAATCAATCAGCTCAAATGACTAAGTTGGGAATAGTAGTACTGGCTATTCCTGTTTTATTTTACAAAATACATTAAAGCCTCTCTGAGTGGTCACCCCACCGTTCCGAGAATATTTGGCCGCTCTTAAGGGTTTTATTATACAGGCATGAAAGTTTTCCGCTTTTAAGCAAAAATCTGCTTTTTTGACAGCCTTTAGGACTGTTTCTGAGATCAATGCAAATCCATTGAGAAATCGTGATTGAAAAATGGGGTGGGGGGTTGCAATCCTGGTCGAAATCAGTATCTTCTACAGCATGATTTCACTGAGATGTACACTGGTGGAGATATGACTACGCATACTGATTCACTTCCATTCCGATTGACTCACCGTACTATAGCAATTACCTACTATACCAATTTGGTACAACAGTACTATAGCAATTTGGTACAATATTGCATGTACCAAACCAACAAACCATATCAGCAATTATTGAATATTTGGCTGCTCCAAATGCTACCAACCAATTATTCTAAATTATTAGGCAGACTCCTCAAAAACTACAGTTTATCCTTTAAATTGTTAGTTTGACTGCTACAAAAACACTATCCTGCTCTAAAGCTGCATTTTGGCTGCTACAAAAATTCGTTCTACTACAAATTTTGTCTTGCTGCTCTGAAAATTGCTCCAAAATGCTTGAAGGAGTGCAACATTCCTGTATGTAGTGCTGAATTATATTGTGAAAAAGAGTTATATAAGAGAAAATGTAATCATCACCCGGGAAAGTTCAGCTTTTTTTTGTCATTGTCTACTTTCATGCCTGATTATAAGATTATTGCTATAATGTGTAATATAAACAAGTCTGACATATATTCCTTATTTAAAATGAAATTGAAAACTTATCTAAAGAGAATTAGTACTTTTTTTTCATGCTCTTACATTCTTTTAAAAAAAAGGTTACAATTTGTGTTTTTTGCTTTTCTCTATAACAACCATTTTTTAAGTCCATGTTTTACTTTAAAAGCAGAAAATTAAAGTTTTTGTATTCCTTCAAAGTCAAAAAAAATTTTTTTTTAATGACTTTGTTGATTTGTGTTCTTCTGCAGTTAGATTATTCAACTAACTTTCTTCCGATTTGCCATTTTCATATACAAGCAGAACTTCAATGCGCTGCTCAATATTTAGGAAAACACGGTTCGACATAGTTGCAACTCAGATCACTGCAAACTAATGTAATGAAACTGCCATGGATAACATTTTTGCTAGCAGGTGCAATTCTTCCTTTACTGTACCTATTGTATTTCCAAACAAAGGCCCTAGGATACCTGCAAAGCCTGATTGTCCAGTTCCTCCCTCAGTTACTATGGGTGGTGCAATAGGGATTCCCTATCTGAAGGGTGTGGGGAGAATACAAGAGAGATAAATTGAATGTTTCTAAAAAGGGGAGGAGGCGTGAATGGACTTTGCAAATTATTCCTGGGTCTTATATCCAACCTTAAAACTAACCTGAGTTTTTCCGCTCAAAATTAAAGCACTGAGTGAGTAGATTTTTCCGAAAAATAAAATGGGCAATCCCACTCTGTAGCAGTTTAGACGGGGTCAAGTAGTTGCTGATACAGGTTATTTTACCATTAGGTCTATGAGTCAAAAAATCTGTGCCATGAAAAATTTGCCATTTAGAAGGGTGGTCGCTCAGAGAAGTTTCACTGTATTTAAAATTAGCCCTTATTTCTTTTAATTGGTTTTTAAGAATTAATATGTATAATCTTGGAAGAGTGCTGTAGAGACATCTGATTAGTTTTGTCACTCTTTAAAAATTCTCATTTAAGTGTTGTTAGTGTGCTTTGCCTTAGGTGTACTTGGTTGACATAAATAAAAATTCTAAAGTGTGTATTAATACCAATACATTTATAAATTCTCTTTTAAATCAGAAAAATTACCAGAGCTTTGCTGGCTGTTCAAAATACTATATATTTTCGTATATAAGCAAAGAGTATAATTTTTCTTCCAAAAGTTACCCAAAATTAAAAACTGAAATAGCATTCAAATATGTCACCTAGTAGGTAAAATGGGGTAATGTTTTGCAATGAAATTACTGTAATAATATACTAGACCAACGCTTCTCAAAACTTTATTTACTGAGGTTTCTAATTTAAGTACCACATGGTTAGAAAATTAATTAGACTTTGAAACAAACTCAAGGACATTTCTTAGCACATAGCTGGAAAAGAAATTTCAGCTTTTACGTTTTATTACTTTAAGCTGTTTTTTTTTTTTATTATTAATTTCACAATATGCTGACTTTTCAAGATTACTGTTGTGGTACCAGACATAAACAGTGAATAATTTTTTTTTACTAAGATGCCAATAACAATAATTTAAGGTCTGATCACCCTCTAAAAATAGCTCTATTTGACAAATTTAAACAACGTAAACAAAAAAATTTAAAACTGCTATTTTCAGCGATTTCTCGATTGCTTTTGGCTTATTTACAAGTACAATTTTTAGAAAATTAGCCCATTCGCTATAAATGTAATATTGCTTTTTTTTTTTTTTAGGCTTTTGAATAAACCTATCATTTACTGTTTCCAATTTAGCAACATTTTGTCACAAACAGCAAAACACATTGCTGAGCAGGATATATATTATACCTGTTCCATGGATTTGTATATAAATTGATCTACCAATTTACGTTTATGAAAAGCCTAAAAAATTCTTAACCTGTACATGGAAATATAAGGTAATTTAAGTTAACAGATAATACGGATTTCTATGGCTTTTCTTCCATAATTTATCTGAAAAGAAATCATTAGTGCAGAAAAACTTCTACATTTAATCTAAGTTCTAACGTTTTAAGTTATTTTGTATTAAGATAATTATGGTCTATAAAGAGACTTTAGAAATGTATTCTCCTTAATTTTCTGTATTGGCTTCCAACCATTTGCACAATTTACAGATGTAGACAAATATTGATAGCATATAATGACATAACTCAAGTAAAATTGCATGAAAAAAATATGAATAAGAATGACAAAAATATGTAACTTTTTAGAAATATTTTGTTTCATTAAATGCAAATTTTATGATGAAATTAAAATATATGAAAACAAATTAAAAACATATTTTTGAAACTAATTAAAGTAACTGAAGGTAGAAAATTTTAAAAGTTGAAAACTTGATGTAAACATATATTAAAAAGATTAAGCAGATTTAATAGAGAATATTTTAGTGGCAGTATTAATTTAAAGAGATTAAATAAAATAAGAGTTTATTTACACTGTAGATATTGATGAAATATTTCTTACAGATTGTTTATCCACTATCTTTTTTTAACTTAATCAATAAATTTGTAGGAAAACCATAGCTTATTAGACAACAGAAAAAACTGCAGAATTCTGTTTATATTGGCATAATTTGTCGATCAATCCATTAAAAAAAAACATTGAATAGCTGTGGTGCTGTCTTCATACGTACAAATTCAAAATTGTTTTTAAACTACTTTATATATAATTTTAAGCCATGTTTAAATGTAGCAGTATTTAAAAAAAACTATAAGCTCAAAATTATTTAAGTAATGGTTAGATTTGTCGGAAAGTTTTTAAAAAATCATCTTTTGAGAAGTTGAATTAAATTGATGCCCTATTAAAATAAAAAGTCTTAGAATGTTTGCAACTTTGAAAGTATTTGCTCGATTTTAATAAACTATCAGTATTAATATTTTTAAGTGAAACACTGTACATTGTAATTCTTAATAAAAAGCCCATAGTGCTATCTGTTTACAATTGGGAACATGAAAATTTATTTTATTCAGATATTTTAAATCTTATAGAGTGCTAAATGTGTTTTATATTATTTATGACGTTTGGTGGTATTGAAGCAGTGCTGTCTAAAAGTTGGGGATTCTGCAACAAATCATATGGGTTTGTAATAAGAACAAGTATACAAACGTATTTATATACTTTTTTTTAAAATTATGTTGAGGATTTGTTGTATATTTACATTTTGAATTTTACTTAAGGACTATTAGGCAGTTTATAATTTGTAATTTTGTTGCATTTTTTTCATAAACATTTTTGGCATTAGTAGTAGGAAAAAATATATGTAGGAATGTTTCTGGTCCATCAAAATCCTGAAATTCTGGGGATTTTGCACTATTTCCAGACATCCAAAGAAATAAAATTTAGAATTATTCTCCCTTACTTTGCAAACTATTAAAGGAAATGTTAGGTTCTTTATGCTTCTGAAATAGACTGCTTGACCTCTGTGACATGGCCTACTTGACTCCAAAACATAAAGTAGCGTGTTAAAATTTGTTAGTATACTGTAGGAAGATTAATAAAGAAAGGGTCATTTATAATTTAGGGAGTGCAGTCATAGAGCCTGTGAGATAACATAATATTTTAAAGAAGGTTGACCTCCTGAGCATGTATGAAAGTAGATTCAATGCTCAAGAATGCATACTTGTAATATTAGTTACAAAAGAAATTGGAACACTTATTTAAAGAAGGAAATCTAGGAAAGTCTGCTTTTTCTTTAAATTTTTAAAATGTATTCCTCTTAAATTTGCGTAGCATAATACTTTATATCTTAAAAAAAAATTTTAAATTATTTTTTCTCCCCCAGTCTAAAATGTTCACAAATAACTTGCTTTCTTCTTTCTTAAGGCATATAATTCTAAGATTTTTTGTGACCCCACAAAGACTTCTGCGTAAAACCTCACAAAGGTTTTTCAAGGGTGGGAAAAAATCTTTTTAATACATGTTGTTGAAGCCCCTGTAATACTGTTAATTAGTTACTTCATTTCCAAGGTACAAATGATTAGCAGTAAAATATTACAATTATTCATTTTTTCTCTTCTATTTAATATTGTGTGTTCAAGGGAAAAAAACAACCCTATTATTTTAGACTTATATACTGAAAAGGGGTGAACATCTGATAACAGATGTATGTAAAATGTTGTAAATTTCATTTCAGATCTATTTTGATAATTTTTTTCTGAAAACTATAGTTTTCTTAAATTTACAAGTCACTTGTACTGTAGGCTTTGTTATTTTAACAAAAAATAAAAGACCAATTTATAAAATCATCAATAATTGTTTTGTCCAACAACAATATTTAGCAGTACAAAATGTACTGTTAAATTTCATATCTGTTTTATAATAACTACTAATATTGGATAATTAATTTTTTTAACCTTTGGTGTGTGAATTTCATACTTCTTATTTTTACTAATTTTTTGTGCTTCAAAAGCTAATATTTGTAATATGAATAGATGTAGAAGTGCTGATGCTGAACTGTTCATAACCTGAATTTCAGGGACCCACAGAGAAAAAATTTGGTACTGCAGCAAATTAAAAAAAAAAAAAAAAAAAAAAAAGTCTTTTAAGTGTAAAATTTTATTTAAGTTAAGAATGTGATAAGTATTACTCATTTGTAAATAAAAAAAATCTTATTTACAATTATGTATATACAAGTTACATTCAAATTCTGTCCATCTTTCCCCCCCCCCATAATTTTCTGCTTTCATTGTAAAGGAACTTACTGGCTTCTTAAATATGGCCCTTGTGATAAAATCAACATTAAATTTTTCAGTTTCTTTTCTGGTAATATTTCTAGAAATAATTTTGATTCTCATTATGCAAGAGAATATTTTTTCTGGAAATTTCACTGGAAAAGAAAACTTCTTTACTTTTTCTTGGCTTTTTTTGGGCATTCTAAAGTTTCACTCTCCTTTTTTCTAGTCCATCAGACACAAAATATCACTCACTATTATAAATTTTTCTCATCTGCAGTACCCAAAATTTTACCAAAGTTGTGTAAAAAACCTGCTATAGCAAATAAACATGATCCCTTATGTAGTATATAAATCTTGAAATCAATATTTAGTTATTGAATTCCTCAGTTTACAGCTTTAATGTATATTTACTGGCTAGTCCTATTCCACAAATTTAAGTTCTTAGATCGTCATTTATAAGATTGTTGTGCTTTAAGCTGAAATCTCCACACCTTACCACAGTAAACAATTTGCACATGTTAAATTAATGTTGGTTTGTCTACTCATAGCATTGAAATAAAAGGACAAAATACTAATGTACTTAGTTGTTCAGTTATTAATAGCATTGTTATCTCTTACCTTGGAAAAAGAAAGTTATAGTCTTAGACTTTTTTTATGCTGTTTACTAACCTGGAAAATTTGGTTATATCTATGTAGTAATCATTATTGTTATTTTTTAAAATTTATATGAAGTTTTCTGTCTTTTTAAATAATCATACGGTTGTAGTGGGATATGTGTTCAACGTGTCTGCTGACCATGCAGTAATTTTTGTTTTTCTAGATGTAACAGTAAAACCTTTCTTATTCTGTCCTCTCTTAAGTGGCCAAATGAGTAGGGTGCTGCTCTTCAGTACTAGAGTTAGTGTGTTTGAATCACACTATTGCATAGATGTTTGTATTTGCTTGTAATAAGCAAAGGCAATTGGTCTCAGTCTTGTTAACCCTTGTGTAGCAAAAAGTTGACTGCAGTGCTCCTAATAAACTTTTCAACTGACCTAATCTCATAAAATAAAACTGGTCGTTATAGTTGTTATTTTGCCTCAAAGTTTCCATTTTAGCCCCAATTGTCTCAAAATCTTTATTTATTTTATTTTACAAATTTTTGAGGGAAAATCTTAAAAACGTTTCCATTTTTCTGAATTTCAGTAGTAATGTGAACAAGATCCACTTGTTTTCATTGGGGGAGATGATGACTCTGTTAATGTGACTGAGATTTTACATCTAGCAGAGCGGCTATTTTTAGATATCCCCTAATTAATTGTTTAGAAAATGTATAGGAAACAGTCGATTCTCATACTTCTATCAGTCTTTTGTTAATTGAAGTTTCTCTTTGTGTTACAGGGTTATAAAAAATGATTAATATCTCAAAAGTGTATAGTGAAAAGTTAATTGCGTGGAATACCTTCTTTTAAAAGAATTTAAATCATGGTTATATATTTAGTTCAAGTTTTTGTTTATACTAGTTGAATACTGACAGTCAGCTTGAATAATTTAGTTTCTAATGTAAATAATTATCAGCAAATGAGAAATGCCAATTGCTGTATAATATATAATCTTATATATGTACATGGGTGTATGTATATATTACACACTCACTCTTGAGTCTTTTGGAAAGAATGAAGGCTTGAGCTACCTCAACTCAGTATATAAGAAAAATATATATATTCCTTTTATGTCATTACTAATAAACTTTCCAAAATGTTTTAATGTATAGGTAATCAGAGTTGCTTTTAGATCCAATACTTAATATGACATTTTTGTTCCTGAGCACTTTTCCATAAAGCGTTTTTATGATATGGATTTAATTGATAACCATTTGGAATGTTAACCAGGTAATACTTTACTCAGTTTGAATTAAAGATTGCTGCTTTGCTACTATTCATAACTTTCTCTTTGACAGACGGCTTATGTTCCTGCTGATAAATATGCTGTATAGGCAATCAAATCCTTAAATAGTTTTAACATTGTTAGAATAGTAAAGTGTTTATAAAAAAACAATAGTGGGTTCCCTTGTGAATGATCTAATTAACAATATTTTTCAGCACTCCATTTTGGAGATTGGGATTGTCATTGTGCCTGTGGTATTATTGGTTGTATTGATAATGCTATGATGCATATAAACTGAAATTAAATCATCTAAAGATCTCTAAAAAATGTTTTTATTAGATACAGTAATATTTGCAGAGTGAACATCCTAAAGTTTAGTTAAGCTAAATTCTTAAAACTCATTCTCTGTTACTAGTATATAATAACTCATTTGCATTCTTGCAGTAAATAGAGAATTAGTTTATTAAACAACTACTGTCAAGATCTTGAATATGATTTTAAAACTAAAATAAACAAACTCAGCACTCAGAGTTTTGCTTAGTTCTGTTAAATTACTGGACAAAACTACTTTAAAAAATGCTTAAATGATATATGAGTAAAGAGAACTACTATTTATCTTTATTTAACCCTATACTACATGATCTTTTTTTCTTGCACCCATATTCAGGGGGGATTATGCTTCGGGGGTACCGCAGAATTTTGAGTTTTTTCAATTATTCTTTTGTGTTTAGAAAAAATTTTTCCGGGTTGAAAGTAAAAGGTGCCTTGTCAAACTTTTGTAATTGTTTGTGTTTTGTGGTTCAGTTGCAGAATTTGAGTATTCTCCTACAGTCATCTTTTCTGGTCATCTTGGGGTGGTTGAAGGGAAGAGGTGATTCATTGAACTATGAGCTTCCTCCTTTGCTCATTTTGTAATTTCTTCTCTTTGGTACTGAAGTTTGGGCTCAAATCTCACTGCTAACATTGACATTTGTAGCATTCAGAATGGGCTTTGACAGTAAGTACCAATCTCGTTAGCCCTCGTATAGCTAAAAGTATGCTGTAAACAGATATGCCAACTACTCCAGAGAAATGAGAGAATTTGATAACTCCTGAAATTAACAGAAATTTTGAACAACTAAAAGATCACAATTCAGTAATCCAATACAAAGTCTTAAAAAAAAAAAAAAAAAAAAAAAAATTCGAATATACTACTCTTTCCGCACACTAAGGCTGCATGTTTACACTACAATGCGGAGAAACCGAACATAATTTAGGTCAAATTTGAGTAGACAAACTCTAGAACCCCAGATGACAAAATATATATATATATATATATATATATATATATATATATATATATATATTTTAATCAGGGTCAATGTTGCTACAAAAAAAAAAGGCCTTTTTTGAAAAGAAATTGTTAATGTTAAAAAAGCTGCTTATACATTATTAAATGCATAAATTATAATTTACTACTGTGTATTTATTTTAATTTAATTTGATCGATCTAATTTAGAAACGAATAAAATATGAAATTATCTTTAATTTGTTTAGGTTATTTTGTTTTGTCTATTATATTATAAATTGCATATATATATAGCATTATGCTTCATGGATAGCAGGTTGAATTTTAAATCCTAAAAGAATGTTGCTCCTGACAGAGGTGCCTGAATGGTGGCATGTCAAACCAAATCGTACAGCTACAATAAGATACTAGCTGAATCAGTAGAACACTGTCGCGTGTTTGAATCCTATTAACTGACATAGTTATTAGTAGCTGATCATAATCAGTTTTAAGTAGTAAATTTCTATATTTATAACCATTGTTTAACGAAAAAATAAATCTCAACATTCCAAAACCAAGCCAATTACACATCTCTAAGTCAAGTGTAGATTCAAACCTACTGACTCAGATACCGAAATGAAGCACACCCTACTGATCATTGCCCTGAAATTTTATTACATAAAAATATTTTTAAACTGTCCACTTAGAAAAAATAGCCCTATATATGGTGTATGTTATTTAAATCTAGATTTTTTTAAAACAATTAAAATGATATCTACCGAAAATTATTTTTACTTTACTAAAACTTCTAATTTAGTTTTTTTTTCTTTTTTAACAAGGAAACGTGTATTTATATTTGTAAAACTTATTTTGTTTCTTCTATTTCATATTTTGGTACTTGTTTCTTCATTATATAGATGAAAATAATATATTTTTTTTAATAGGTTTTTCCTTTTTTTTTATTTCTTTATTTTTCTCCTTTTTTTCCCTTTGTTTTTTCTCAAATATTTTACTTCTGTGTCTGGTAATAGTTGAACCTAGCACTTAATGTATAAAAAAAAAACAGATTTGTTGTAAATAAAATTATTTAATATTCAAGATTTAAAAATCCAATTCTAAGAAGGCTAAATTGTTTAAACATCTAATGGTGAAATTCATCAAAAAAAGTTTGGTAAGTTTTGTATTTTAATTGTTAAATTTAAAGCAGTCACTACTTTAATTTACTAATAGTTTCTGCTTGAAATTTTCTAACAATACATTAAATCTAAGTAACATGCAATTATTTGTTATATGTAATTAACTTTATTTTAGTTCAGGGTTTTTGATTACGAATGGTATCAATTTTAATATTTTTTACTTGGAGGCACAATCACCCCTGTATGTTTTATCACTTACATTTTTGGGTGTAGACAATGTTTTAAAAGAGTTTTAACAGAAAATTGTAATTGTTTAGGAATTTAATATCAGTTTCAAGTACTCTTGAAAAATATATGAAAGATGTTGATATAAAGTTGAAACTAAATACCCTGTTTAATTAAAAAAATTCCTTGGTTCAAACAATAAAAAAATACAAGCAGAATATATAATGTAAATATTGGAAAATTACAAACATTTCTTCAGCACTACAGCCTGTTACATGACAGGCTTTTGCAAGCAGTTTCCTCAATCTGACTCTGGAGCAATAGCTTGCTGTTGGTTGGCTTCCAGGTCTATAATATCAAATCTCTCAACAGAATTAATCCATTTGGGGGGGGGGAATCTTCCTCTTTTTGTGTACCCTAAATTTTTGAAAAAATCACTAATTTAGTTGGGTTTGAATCATTATATCTAAAAGGATTGATAAACACCCAAATAAAGTTTGTTCTCAAAGATATAATACTCAAATACTCCCATTTAGAGAAAAACAAATCAGAATGAAATTGATAAAAGGATTAATTACTATCAAAATCAGTGTGAAATAGATGTAATTTTTTTTTTACAGATAATTAAAGTTAAAACTTAATTCATATATATACATCACTGTGCAATGTAGAGTTAATAGGGGATAAGGATAACCCAAAAAATTTTAAAGCTTTATTTAAAAAAAAAATAATAAAAAGAGCTGTTTTTGGATTTACAGACTTTTTCTTTGGTCTGGTCATCAAATGAGCCTAATAAATACACAAAACACTAGGTTTTTAATCTAATAAATCTTAAATAAATGTAATAGGTATTACTATTAACTTCATAATATTTATTGATGAATAAAAATGTATTTTGTCAATATTAGAATGTCCTGTTGCATCTACTATCTAGTTAAATATGGTATAGCTGTTATATTAAACAGCAAATTGTCAGATTACATAAATATTGCTTAAAACAGGCTTGCCTGACATCAAAATCGTTATGGACTACATTGGATATGCATCTTATTCTTGTTGGCTATATTGTGTATGTGTGTATATATACAAATCTGTACTGTCTTGCACCATTTTTAGATAGGCTAGGTTCAAATTGAGTGTTTTATATATTTACATGCCTGCCAATTTTTACATATTATCCTTAAAATTAATGGTTTTCGTTTAACGCAGTCCAAATAAACAAAATAGATTGGTCACACTCATCCATATTTACTATCTTCTTCTTCAGCTGCGCTACAGCCTGGTACAGGCCAAGGCTTTCTCTGTGTGCTTCCTCTAAACGGCACGACTTTTTGCAAGGTTTCTCCATCTATTAATTATATCTATTCTCCGTACTTACTATATTGTGTGTTTATATTAGTCAGGAAGTGTAGACAGTTAAGTAAATATGGTTAAATAACTCATGATTTGAAATTGATGATTTATTGTAGAACATAAGATTTAAAAAAAAATCTAAGCAAGTTTTAAGAGGTAATTTATCAGTAAATTTTTATCATAGTAATTTTAGTATATTTTAAAACTAATACATGTATACTTGTGTAAAATATTGAGGAAATAAAAATTTTGCTTGTCCCGCCCTCTTTTCTATAACAATGTTAAGACTGCTCCCTGCTTTTTTCGATTCAGTAGTAATGTGATAAAAGTGTTGCTACCAATGTGACCCTCAAAGCAAGTAACATTGCATAGCATTTTGCAAGGCTTACCAAAAGAATGATTTTCATAAGCCCTTAGTCTGGTCATATTAAATGCTTTTTGTTTTTATAGTGAAGAGTTAATTTATTCTTCCTGACTTTAAAATATCGTAGGACTATTTCAAGTAAGTTCTGGGTAAAATTAAAGAAAGAATTCTCAGCATTAGGTCTAATTTTTGATAAAATAGAACTTGACTTTTTATGCAAAGATTTGCTTGTGAAACACTTTTTGGCCAAGCTCATAGTGGTAGAGTTAAAATCATCCTTCATATTCTCTGGATCTAGCACTAACAGACTTTTTGTGTTTTTGTAACTGCAGACTTGGTTAGGAAAATAATATTTATGATTGTCAAAGTGAAAGCTTTCCAAAAGAGTCCTATCAGTCTTAGAAATCAATAGCTGTAACTTGTAGAATTAACTAAGTAGTGTGTTTATATAGTGATAATTCTAAAATAGTGGATAATTTTTAAATTTTTATATTGTCTTTTGCCCAGCACAAAGTTTGCAAAGAGTTTTATAGTTATTAAAATTTGTGTTACTTCTTGCTATATAATATAGAAAACCCATTCATTCATTAAATGTGTTTTGCTATAGATATTCAGCATTGGACACCTGTAAAATTCTGCCATCTGTTCATATCATCATATAAACTCAAATTTAAAATTCACCTTTCAAAGTATATTTCAAAAATAAACTAAAGTTTAATTTAAATAAATTGCTGCTTGATCTCATAAAAAGTGGACAAGAGAAAGTTTACTAATCCACTGGTGAAGACTAACTAGTATAGTGTTTTTGTAGTAGTTTGCTTCCCAATTGTCAAAAAACTCTGTGCTAAAATTTATACATTGGTGAAATAATCTCATGCTAGGCATTTATATACTTGTTAATGTAATAAAATCACCTGCTATTGACACTTTCTCTTTGAGTATTTGTTATGTCAAAATATCAGTGTAAAAGAAAATCAGTTGCCAAACTCATCTATGAAGGTAGACAAAGCTTCTAAAAGAAACATTTTGCTCTGAATTTTAACTAATTAATATATAAGGTCTCAATTATTACTTCTGGATTACCCAAAGAGTAAATAGTATTTATTCATTGCAAATGATATATTGCTAGTTGCTTTAAAATCCTTCGACATGAATTGAAATGTAGAATAGTACATATTTAAAGATTTATATTCCTCAATTATTATTACCAGGATGAGTTACTAGTAACACTTAGTTAATTGATTGAGAATGCTATGGTCTACTTTTTAAGGATTAATGAAGCTAGGATCTGACTTTAAAAAACAATGTTGAACAGCTACAAACATACATACCAGCTACAGGATTTAAAACCAGAACAGTCCCCCCCCTCCTTTAAAAAAAAAAAATCTTTTATACTTCATTTTCAATTTGCTCATTCAAATAGGGTTACTTTTTTAAATTGTAGTCCGATGGCTTTATAAGTTATGAATTTCAAGGTTTGTGTTTGTTCAAATAAAAATGTTGAAGTTATTAAATATATATATATATATATATATATATATATATATATATATATAGCTTAAAGAGCTGTTCATCCGACACTTTCATTTTCATCCATTGCAATGGATTCTTCATATTTTGTCTTTGCATGAGGCTCCTTGAATGGTAACAGATACTCTTCAAAGCAGTAAATCTGTAATATTCAAATTTTTCTATAACATTTTTTTTTGTTTCCCACTGTTATTTTCTGGGACATTAACAAGTTTTTTAAAAATTGATTGCAATGTGTGAAACGATGTACCCACCAGATTTGTTATATACATTTCTTTAAATGTAATTTCCGTGAGTAAATGTTTTTAAGTTCTTTTCTACCTTTTTTATTATTTTTTTTTAAATTTAAGTATTACTTATGTTTTATAATTAATTTATCCTCTATTTTCTGCTAATCATCTGGAATTATTCTTTTAGTTATTTTTCTGTTAAAAAATTAAGGAATTTGTTAATCTTTAAATTGTTTTTTAATTTTTACTTTTCATTAACTATTAAATATTAAATTAGTATACTTTAAACAGTTTAAAATGCTAATATGTTTGTGTAAAAGTGCAATGGTGATAATGGCTATTTTTTAAAGTGTGTGTTATGAAAATTCAATTTGTAACTAGTACTAATCTTCTGAAATTTACATATAAGTGTACTAAATAACTTTATCTTCTACTTTACTGATCACTATATACTTTTAAGAGAGAAATCAACAGACTGCAATATTAGCAATCTTTTTTTTAGGTCTGATTTACTGATTCTGAAGATAAATGTCATTTATCGCAGAATTAATTGAATTGCTGAAATTAATTCTGGGATAAATTCTGAGTAAATTAATAATTAATAGGTGTGACTGTAAATTTTATTTACTTTCAAACTATTTATAAAAGATTACAATATTTTTAGTGTATATTAACCCAAATATTTTTAATTGAGAAATCATCCCCTATATAATAATAGCCTAAGTTATCTGTACGTCTGTCCTCGATTTTATAAAGCAGTTGGACCTGGAATGGATAGAGGTAGCCATAGTTAGGAAAATTCAAAGAGATTAATGTTTATCTTCTAAACTATAGATCCGATTCTAAAATAAATTGATATAAATATACTTCATATCACAGTGAAAAATACTGCCTTCTTTAAAACGTTCGAAATTCACCCCTTCCCCTCTTTTCGAGCTTTTAATGCCATTATTTCAACTCCTATTTTCCCCGGTTAAGAGCAGGCGATTAAATTTATTAATTTATCCCATAATAAATAAGTAAAAATAACATTTTTCTAGCATTATGATGTCATTCCTTTAACCATCTCATTGAATCATTTCTTATTTTAAATTATTTAAATTGTGCCTTATTTTCATATGTTTTACCATTGATCTTAGATATGACGTAAATAATTTTCTTTTGTATTTGGCTTAAATAATAGATTAGGCACATATGTGATTATTTTAAATTGAATCATCGATTGTTTTTTGTTGCAAGATAGTTCTCAGCCATAAATCAAACCATTTTTTTACTTGCCTCATAAGGTACTTTACGATTTTGGAAAAGTAAAAATTTTACTAATTCCGTCATATGACGGGCTATATGCTAGTTTTTGATTAATGTGAAACTAGGATTCTTAAAATTTTTGTAACATACCATTAGGTATGCTGTCGAAATAAAATGAGAGGGGAGGATCTTTTAATCGTGATTAGATTTTATTCTTTAGAAATATATATAACCTAACCAACAGAATACTATTTTGAAAAGTTGTTTGGAAGAGCTGCTGAGAGCATATTTTTGCTTAAGTCTATCAGCTGATAGAGAATAAATTAGAGAAAGTTCTGTGGAGAAAAGCAAAATTCTTTAATATAAGATTTATTTTTTCTTATATGGCATAGGGAGTGTGTGAATAGTGTTTCTTTCCATCTAGACTAGTATTTAAGAGAATATGACTGTAATATTTAAAATTGTAGGCCAGCTTGTTTTCAAGTTCTTTAAAAATTTCTTTGGGAGTTTGTTGCTTTTCCTTTCATATTTGTGATACAGCATATTTTTAAATTATTGAGATTTAATTCCTGAAACCATTGAAAATTGTGTGATTACATAATTTTCTGCACTGTCATCCATTAAATGTTTTATTACATTGAAGAAGTTTTATATATATATATATATGCATGCATTTATTTGTATAAATATATTACGTATAACCTGCACAGAGATTATGCCAGTAGAATTTTATTCAATATAGCTCTAAAACCATATTCAATATAAATCTTTTTCAATGGGAGGGCATTAGTTTAGACTTACATTTTCAATTGTAGAAAAATGTACTGGTTCTAATTTCTAATTATTTCAGTCTTGTTATGTGTGTTGCAGTTTTAATAACTAAATTATAGCTTATGATTGAGAGCATTTTTAATGGTAAGTTTTTTATGCTCTATTTCAATATATTTTAATGTTACTCAGTATTACATTTCGTTTAAATTTTTTTGGTAACATTGGAATATTTAATTTTCTTTTTTTTCTATTCAGATCGATTATTTTGTGCTATTTTTACTTTTTGAAAAATATAATTTAATTAAAGTGCCAGAATTTGCTATTGTAAATTAAAAGTACAGTAGATCACCAGCTCTCCATTGTTTGTATCCAAATCCACTAGTTTTGTATTTTTATTTCACTGAATATATGTTGCCTGTTTGAAATATTAAAAAAATAATTAAGTGACCTTTAAATATTTTACATAACCTTTTTATCTCATTGATGATTCAGAATAAATTATGCTTTTTATAAACATAATTTAAATATTTCTCCCTCCCTTGAACGCTACGATCAATTTCTTCCAATACTAAACCATATTTAGCTGTGACCTATTTCTTGAAGCCGAATTTAAATGACCACGAGCATCAATGCTAACAGTGGCATTCGATCTCTTGCCTAAAGGCTGTTTACCATTCATCGACGAATCAAGTATCTGAAATGCTAAATAGTAATTGCGTTAATATCAACTACTATATACAAATTTCTTACAATAATTTTGAGATTTATTCGGGGTTTAGTTTAGTAAATATCGTACCTATATTTCAAGAATTATACAGCTAGTATTGGTTCTTATCTGATTGCTTCTATTACTTTAGCTTGCGAATTTTAACCATTGATTTCCTTTACATTAAGTTACTTTAGTTGTTTTATATAAGTAATTAATATTAAGGAAGATATGTCGTGTGTAGAGAGAAATATTTCTTTTAATTAGTGTAACAATTAAAATTGTCATTATTTATATATTTTATTAGTGTTTTGTTCGCGTATTATTTTGTTTTTAATTCAAAATTTCGCAACTTAATTATTCAAATTTTCAGTTTACTTAATTTTTAATTTTAAATAATTCGATGTCTTTAAATCTCTAACGTATTTTTTGCTTTTATTTACTTAAATCCTTGGTTAGCAAACCTATTAAAAAATACTTAAACACTGAACGCAAAATTATGATATGACTTATATTTTAATATTCATACAGACATCCGAATACAATATTTTTAGTTTATTAATAGAAAATATCTTAAAGATGATTAGCAAAAGACTTGTTTCAGTTTTATTCAGAAGATTAAGATCCTAAAAATTAAATACGATTAATCATATATATGAAAAAAAAAAGAGAAGTTATATAGGTAAAATCTCTTGTTTATTTTTTAGAACGAAACGATTAAATATAACTACGGTGGTCTGATTAGAGCAAACCTAACGATTTCCTATTGGGGAACAGCCGTGAGAGAGGAAAACTAGGTCGTTATCCTGTTGCTCAACAAGCTTAAAATTAACTTACAGAGGAGAATCTTTAGAAAGATTTGGACGTGCCCCAATCCTTTCTGTGTTGTTTTGCTTAGAATGTACTCGTGTATTGTCAAACTGATCAGTACAGACTTACTCACACAGAACATTGCCAGAATGATTGTATTATTTTTATACCGTTATTTTATCAAATATAGTATTTGAAGTAGCACGTTGTGTCAAATTTCTTGTATGGAGAGTCACTCTTCGTAGGATTTTCGTGTAAAGTATATGAAACGTATCAGCCAACTTGAAAATATATTTCACATTCATCTAGTGTAATTATAATTTATAGTCAAATCATGAACAATGTAAAAGAAAGTTAAAATTGTATTTACGTAAGTGTATATGGACAAAAATAATGGTCATCTGTATTTTTTGAATACGATCAATCAGCCTTATTAAAAAAAAAAAAACTTTTTTTTAAATAATTGTTTTTAAAGAAATAGATTCTTAATTAAATTTGTTTTATTTAATAATCTATTTTTTTTAAATAACTTATTAAATAAAAACATTCCAAAGCATGAAACGGCTGCTTTCTGAATATTTTTAATAGGTGTAATTTACTTGAATAAAATTGTAACTGCTAAATACAATTTTGCTTTAAATATCTGACATGTTTATGAAAGCTTAATTGATTGGAGGCTGATGTTCTGTTGTATTTAAAAGAAATAATGCTCAAATTTCTGGTGTGAATTTGTAAAATTTCAACTATTACTTTAGCTTCTGAAGTGATCTTCGAGGACAAAGAGGATGTTAGATACTCTGAAACAAAGTGAAGCTATGATTTCTACGATATCAGAATATGTTATTCAGAACTTTCGCTTGAATCCATTAAGTTGACTGTAAGTACTGCAGTTGTTATTTCTTTGGTGTAATTCAATCTTTTAGTAGAAGTTAAATTGACTATTACTTTTAAACTATAAATATAGGGGATAATTAAGATAAAATACTGTTTCACCCAAATTTTTATGATTTGTAGATGACATCCAATTTTCATGTTTCTAGGGCTTGAGGTTATCAAATATTGCGATATAACCCCAAAATAATATATCGCAATAGTACTTTAGAACAAACAGCACAGAGACATAAATTTCATAACGATATATTTTCCTCTACTATTTTTGCGGTTTTAATTTCCGGGTAAACCGCAAAATTGCCGAATTTAATGTAAATATATATATAAAATGAATGCTGAACATGAAATAGGTTTAAAAATAACGACAGTAGAACTCGACTTTAATTTTGTGCTGCTAAACAAAGGAAGCCCCAAAAGGGGGTCTTCAGTACTTACATATTAAGTTATAATAAATACTGAATATGTACTTACCTACAATTACAATTAAAAAAATTCTTATAAAACCGCATTTTAAACAAAACGCAAGATACAAACAATAATAATAGCCGCAAATGTAATAATATCAAATGGTGCATTTTATTATCAAGTTCAAAATACATTAAAAATAATTCCTTTTCATCTCAAGTTAGTTCTAGTAGTAATAATTTGTAAAAGACTTAGTCTGCATACTTTCCAACAATCTTGGAATTCTCGGTATATAATTACTAATTGCTAATCTTGCTCTAGATCCTAAGTGGTCATCTGTAAGACGGGAATATGTTGTCTTAATTATATTCATCGTTGAAAATGCAAATTGACATAGGTAGGTAGAGCCAAAAAGCGGTATTAAACAATTTTTTTTCTGTAATTAGGATATTCTACTTTGTCCATTAGATCTCAAGTTATTCTTAGGTAACTCATTTCTACGATTGGCATTGCGATGATTGCTTTTTTTCCACTATAGCGGCAGCGGACATATTAAGCATCGTCATGCGCTTCCAGTGAAGATATATATGTTGTTCACACATTCATCAAATCATTTGCTCAAGTAAACTCAGTTGCATCGATTGTGAAAAGCCGATTCTCCAGTCTAGCTGGTGTTGGTGTTCCATAAATGTTCCTTTTTGTATACACGTTTTAGATCTTAGTTTAAAATGTCTTGGTGGCCCACTAGTCGATCGCAATCGACCCAATGTTCACCACTACTTTCCGTTAGTCGACCAAAGTTTAAAGACTACTGCTGTTCATCACAGTATCTAAAATATTTCATCGAGTGAATCAATTGTCTGTTAATGATGAACCGTTATAATATTTGAAAAAATAATTTTTTGAATGAATGTTTTATATTCTCATCCACTAATAATAGTTTGTACAAAACGATTATGATTTTAATAATTCCCGGAATATTTCTCTTTAGCGAGATGTTAATTCATCTCTACCGTTGGTTTCTTTTTATCTTGCTGTTTCCATAACCTCTTATAAAATGATAGTTAAGCAGATTGGTAGCAATATTTACAAATAAATCTTTTTGAAAATTCGATGCGTTTCAATCGAAAATTCTATGTTATAAATCATCAATATTGTGTGCTTTTATCAATATTTTTATTGTAGATCGTCCAGACATGCGTGGGAAACTCTTCGTTATGAGGACTGGTGCCTCAGATCTCGACAGATGCACTCTCCAGCCTATAAACTCTCCATCTCATTTTAGTGCTTCAAGGATGAAGAATTTTCGACCATTCGGAGTTAGGAGGATAAAATCCCCACCATATACGTTAACGGCCATAATAATGTCTAGGAGTCATTCATATGCAATATGTGTAATATGAAATTTGTACTATTTTGTTTGTGATATTATTAAATTAATTTTCGCATAAGTTGTAAGCTTTTTCTGATTATTTTTTAAAAGTTATTGTATTAGTTATGAAGATGGTTGTTAAGTGTTGTGTCCATCAACAAGTTATATGGATTCATGAGCACTTATTACTACCCTTGCCATCTCTACAATCAGAAAATTCTCAGAATCTTCATCATCTCAGAAAAAGTTCTCTTTGTAAAGCTAACACTTCTAACTCTTTCAGAACTGTAAGTATTGCTAGATACGGGAATACTGTTCTGGTGAAAGCGTCCGCCTTCTTTGGGCAATTATTAAAAATTTAATTCTTATGTCCTGGTGCATTCTTTCTTAATTTTCATGCCACCAAAGTGACGAGCTCTCAGTCGTTAGGTCTTGGTGATTTCTCTATTTCCATTAATTTTACATATCTGATATTTAAAGTTACTAAGTATATAACATTAAAAAAGAGAAAAAATCATTATTCAATGTTTTGTTTATAGACCATCAGTTAATTGTTATTAAAAAGAAGGTAAAATTTACTTTCTACGCTCAAATATCGTAGCTTTATACTTTACCTTGTAATTTTCGACCTATTTTTTGTGAGATTGAGTATACACAAGTGTGCACCTATAGGTCGTCATTCCCCTATCTCCTGAGTGAAATGGTGTTACTAATTATGAAAACCTGTAAGAAACACAATAAGAGCTTTGTTGAACACCGAAGGGCTAAGGAAATATTGATGTAAATGCTAAAATAATTTAATAATTGAATTAGCCAAGAAAAAAAGCTACAAGTTTTATAGATATTTTAAGAGTTTTCTGTGCGTGGGCAATTATTTCTCATTTTTAGTGATATGTACTTCAGCTAAACAAATTTAATGTAAAAATGAAAAAATAATTAAAATAGTCTTTCGATTTTAATTACATTTTCTGTTTTTGTGTTCAATATCCCAAAATGAGCTTTAGTTTCTGATCTCAAGACAAAATCCTGGGTAAGTGCGTGATATTTTAAAAATGCGGCAGAATTACAGATTCGGAAAAAAAAAAACCTGCGTAAATAGTAATTTTTATTCATTTTATTATTGATTCAGTCAGCAAGCTCCAACTGAGGTGGGGAAATCCGGGGGGTGTGGCTCATTGAATCCAACTTATACTTCAGGAAATACACACTGTCCGAATCAATTAAAAGTAGAACTCAACAGTAAATGAGATCGTGTATATAACGTGCACCTCGGAAACTGTTTATAATCCACCACATTCACTCAGAATTACATTGCTGTCTGTCAATTTATTAGTATTAGGTTAGGTTTTAATAGGAGTTTGGTACAGTTTGAGAAACGACTCCGTCAATGGAAATACTGATGCTGCGTCGTTAAATAACAAAAGAATTACGATAGTTACGTTCCTGCAGATCGTAATAATTAATTCCAGCATGACAAAGTAGATGTTTTATTTTATATAGTTTATTACATATTCAGTTTACTCTTATTTACTGTTGCGATAATAACATTAATATTTTTTCAAGCGGTGTTATAGCGGCACAATATCCGCTATTTACCTAATGCCTAGTGGTAATGAATTAAAACTACGTGTAAAACATTGTAAATGTGTACGAGGAAATTAACGAGGAGAACGTAAGCAACGGAAATCGGGGTGCTTTAGTTAATTTTCTTTTTTTCATCTGATATAGAGGATACAGTGACCTGAACAGTATTAGGAATGTTTCCAGTTGCCTTGCACCGATATTCTCGTAGGGACTAATGAAGAATTGTGTCATCTCCGAGCATTCATAACTCATTTTAAAACTGAGAATATGATTATTAGTCCATTCTTCCAAATTTCTTTACTGTCCACAGCCAAACTTAGGAAGACAGATTTTCCCCATTCATTAGCTACAACTAAACGTCGGAATGGAAACAACGGCGCACATTGGAGATAAAAATATCCTATCGGTCATCATAAGTGTGAAAATAAAACTGGGTTCCATCGTTCATTGTTTTAGTAATATGTGTTAGCCAAACATTGCGTTTCACTAGTGATCAGTTTTAAAACTGAAAAGATACAGAGCTCAAAGTAATATTTTCGGGCAGGTCGCGGCGCCCTTTGAAAACGTCAAACATGAAAATTACGTACACTTTTTTAGTTTCCATACTCGTGATTCTACAGTAAAAGGGTGCCTTGTAAGCGACAAATAATGGTTGAGTGTTGCCGGCCATTTGCTGCTCATATCTGTTCTTTCCTTTACTCGCATGATCGTCTTTGGCATTTGTTCAAAAACCTTTTTTAAACCAATTGCCCAATGAAGGAAACTTATTTCAATATTAGTCATTGCATTAAGTCTGATTCTGCAACACATTATTATGCATTATTGTTTTATCATGAACATTATAAATTGCACAACTTTTAACATTACAAACTGGTTTCAGGATTTTCAAAGTAATAAACTTAAATTAATGAAAGTTGGCTTCCAAGCTACAATGCATTGTAAACTCATAAATTACATTGGATTAAAAAAAATTTCATGAAAAAAAAAAACTACAAAAGGCATCCCCCCCCCCCCAAAAAAAAAAAGGGCATAAAGTAATGCAATTATTGGGATATAAAGGAATTCTATGAATTTACTAGCTTTCGGACCTTGTTATGTCAAAAACACTAAGAATTATACTATGTTTTTTTACAAAAGGATCTCTCAACACCTCAGATTAACTGATGTTGAAGCTAAGAATGAAATTTAATGTTTTTTTTTTGTTGCCAAAATTGTGGATTCTGATCTGTTGAACGTATATATATATATATATATATATATATATATTAACTCAGAAAATTTTAAGAGCAGTTTACGATCATGAATGTGTCATTTAACTTTCAACAAGCATTTAATGCAATTATAGGTACATTATTACTCAAGACCTGCCCTACAGGAGAAAAAATTAGAAATAAAAAATGCCAGTGTTAATTTCACAGCAATAATTTTATTTAATTTATTTCAAGTAAACCCTTATTATGTCCCTTTAGTATTAAATCCATACTTTTTCTTATATTCAAGGGATACATAAAAAATGGCAACTGCAAATTGAAGGTGCAGTTCTGCATTTGTTTTGCATTCTTTCTATATTATAGTATATGATGAAGTGACAATTGGCATTATGTTTAGAATATGTCAAACAAGACTGGTCAGTTTTTTCCAATTAAAAATAAAAATGGAAAATGTATAACTTTCTATACTAACTTTTGTAAATTGTGTGTAGAGAGTTATAAAATTAATGTTTACTTTCTAAGCAGTTCTTACTCTTACAATTTACAAAGGTTAAACAAGTGCCTAGTTCTAAATTGTTAAACTTTGTATGCAATTTGTTCCCTTTTCCTTATATAAAATACATTGACTGATAAGTCTTTATAATAATCAAGCGTTTTGATAATTTGTGCAATTATTTCTGATGAAACATGATTTAAAGGCCACTATCAAACATTCAGTTTTCATAACACTTAAAAAGTTGATGTTAAATTTTAAGTCCTTGCACATTCTGTTTCTGAATATAAGTTGTGTTATATTTTACTTGAAAATGAAGCCATGTAAGATCGTAAATGAGAAAATTATTGATCATATAACATAGCTACTGTTTAACATAGTTGGTAAAAAATACATATAACATTCATTACATCTGATCATTTTATTGAAATTATTGTATACAATAATCTCATTTGATCTTATTTTGAATTTTCAGTGCTCTCATGTTCAAATGTTAAAGAAATACCCATTACCTTATAATGTTTTGTTATGTAATGGCATTTTTTACGTTAGTTTAGTAGTAGTAGTAGTATTTGTGCTGTAATAATGTAATATTACCAAAGAAATATAGGTAATCCACCATAGTTAATATATTATATATTATAGTGAAGATGAATCAAACACACTGAATGGACAAAATATGATCCTGAAAAAGATGTTTATTGATAATTCACGTGTCAAGGTATTTCCGAATGATCATCAAAATATAAGTTGTCGGACTATTTATTAGGTGATTTTATAGAAATGATCGCAAGATAAACTAACAAGTATAATGAGATGCATCGCAGATATAGTATTTGAGCATTTATACATGCGACGTACAGTTAAAAATATATATAAAGCAGTACTACACTGTCTGAGAAGAAAATTCTAGAATTAAATATTTTGATGGGTCAGATGCAGAAAACCAAGATACATGTCATACCTTTCAAAAATAAACATAAATCGATTACATACTTAAAATACAAGTATGCAAAAGCCACATTTGGTTTATTTACACAACTTACAAAATATTTTTCTTTTGTTCTTTCGGAAAGTTCTAGATTTTTAAACAATAAATATTGACAAGATTAATACTTCAAAATAAACATTTTTATATTTGTCTTGTTTTAATGGTCAAAGCTTGCGGCAACCAGAGGAAAATTTTTCATTTTCTGGGTATTGCAATGAAAAATGCCTAAGAAACAGCAACTAGTATTTGTACAAATTTATAAGAGAGTGAAACTGAATAATTAAGGACTATTATACTCAGGGCAAAATAGAAAAAACACTATACATATGACTAAAATTTGCAATACTTTTAAAAAGTTAAAAAAACAAATAAATAAAAACTGCAACATGATTTTTCAATGGTTATGAGTATAAATGACACCCAAATGTTAATATTCACCCATTTAAGAAAAGCTAGAAAGTAAATAACGTAACCAGTTTAAACTTACTTTCCTTAGCTCATATTCACAGTGGAAAATGAAATAATTTTACTTCTCATAAAACACTTGGAAATTCACCCCTTCTATACTTCAACAAAATTTTTAATCTCATTAAGGCCATTTCTTTAAATGTTATTTTATTAAAGCAGCTCTAGCATATAGTATGTCACAAATAACCTTCCTGAAGATTTCTTTCTGCATATTATCCTAATCTTTAATATTTCCAGATAAATGGACGTAGGTATAACATAGAATAATGTTACCTTTGCTGTAGATATTACCCTACAGTATGCTTTATAAAATTAATGGGTCCTTTTTAAAACTACAATTAGCATAGGTTAAAAGAGCAAAACAAATTTAGTCTTCAATGGGATGCTTAATATATTAATTTTCTATTACACTTAGCATATGGTTAAGAACTTTGAACCCAGTGTCTCCCATAATTATATAAAGCATATAGATTCTTTAAAATTCAAGTAAGGCCTAAAAGTGTCATCATCTTTGAATTACATGCATACATTATACAGAAATCAAATCTGAATCGTTGACTATCCTTGCTAGAGGGATATGGGGAAAAATAAAATATAAATTAAAGGGGGGGGGAAGAGAGAGGATAATAAAAACAACACATTGCTTTCAGCTGATAAAATAAAGAGTTACCCAATAAGGCATGAAGTAAGCCTGAAATCTTGAGTATGGTGCTGCTTACATTAAGCTTTATAAGGAATCTTTAGTTAAAATAATTTACAGCAATAAAGAAATGAAACAATGAAGGAGAATTAAGTAGCTTAATAAGCTTGTCTTAATTTATTAATAAATTTATTTCCTAGTGTACATAAAGTTCCTAGTGTCCAGCATGCCATTAAAAATTCCACTAGAGGTTAACAATTTTACGTTTTCTTCAGAGAACCTGAATACATGTTGGAAACACTGCTCCAATGCATTTTAAAATTATTTACAATGAGGTGTGCTTATTGATAATTTTTTTTTTAACATGTCATGTTTATCAGTTATAATTATTCATAATTTGTTATCTTAAAAAGAAACTATGTACAAACCAAATTTTTATGTTTCTACCTTTGTAAATCAATTTATGTTAATTTGAATAAAAACCTTGTTTAATAAAAGAAAAATATTAAAGCTAGAACAAAATGAATGTAGAAAGGATTGTAGCAGGTGTGGTATTTTTGACTACCAAAAAATTTTTATTTCAAGATTGTGATAAAAAAAAAATTACCGTCATTTCAATTCCATTCTTTGACAAACTTAATAGAAAATAAAAGTGTTTCTATTAAATTTATCAAAGAACGGATTTAAAAATTTTTATTCCTATAAAATTATGAAATTATTTTAATGAAACATAACAGCAAAAAAGGAACTGGAGGGGAAGGTGGTTGAGATTGCCTGGTAATTTTATCAACAAAACTAAAATCTAGAGTAAAATGCATGTATGGATATGGATTCTATTAACTACACAACCTAAGAAGAGCACTATGGTTTATTACAAATAGCACTGATCACTCAGTAAAACTTTGATATTAGGTATACTTCATAAAATTTGGTAAAGAATTATTAAATCATTTAAGTTACATTATCACAAACAACAAATAATCTTCAAACATTTCAAGGATGATTGTAGGATCTGGGGAAAATGCATAAACTGACACTTACTCAATATTGTACGTAACAGGAATAACAATTATAAATTTTGACAGTTTTTTTTTTAAATAAAATATCTATCTAGTAGCTGGTTGAGAAATTCCAGTGTATTTAATGGTAAAAATATCCTTTTGAACTTTTTCTTTCAATCAAAAATCCAGACTATCATCACCCCTGATTAAAAAAATTTAATAGGAGTATGTAAAACAGATCTGCATTATTACGAAGAATCAGTCCTCTTTTCACATGAAACCTAATTTTCCCTTAAAATTGTGTATACTTAAAATGTTCAGTAGAGCAAATACCTGCGTTGAATACAAAATAAGTTAGTTATCCTCAACTCAATATATTAGTTTATTATCAATTATGTAAAAATGTTGAAAGTACATTTTGAAAGTATTCTCTGAATTTACTTAGCAAATCATTCTTTTATAGTTTATTTTAAATAATATCATACAAGTACTATCACATGAATGAACAAAACAATCGCAGCTGCACGGAAAGTAAGGAATATTGATTCTGGATAGCCCCAAAAAAGAAAAGAATTCAAAATAAACTATAAACTAACAACAGAAAGGCTCAATAGTTTCCCTGTATTGCTGTTTTAAACATATGGGCTACACTCATTGAGATAATTGCATGCTAGAGTAAATGTGCAAACAAATTTCTAATTTACTTCTAGCATTACAGATTGTTTCAGTAAGTTGGATATATGATGTACACCTTTTTAACACAGGGTAGCAAAAAGCTACAGAAATTTAAATTATTTACAAAAATGTGATGACACTTCAGATTTTTAAAAAATTATGCAAAATATCTAAATTCAGTGAGTCAAAATGACACCCAATGGGGTATGCTATTTATAATACATGAAAACTTTTCACAGGATTGTGGACTGTCATTTATACATACAAAAAATTTCACTACTAAGGAACAAAATGATGATATAGTCTCGTAAAGAAGCATTCACTTTAATGAATATCTGTATTGAAATAAATAAAATTAATGATTAGATAAGTATATATTAGAACTTTTCTTTAGAATGGTATATAATTTTCATCTACGAACACATTGGAAAGGAAATTCATGTTAAATATTAAGCAAGCTGGCCCTCAAAACACACTGTTCAATAATTACCACACATTTAAGTGAAATGAGGAAAGATTACAAATACACAATTTGTTGTGGCTTTAGGAGCTAAATTTTTCAATTAAGGAAAAAAAAAATAACACACATAAATATATAGAAGGAAAAAATTGATAAAATCTTATATTAATCTAAAATTAGAGGAAAATTTACAACAAAAAGGAATAAGTAAGAAGATGGTTACATAGTTATACTGTGTGTAGAATCTCATTAAACTATTATATATATTTATATATATATATATTTCCAAATTACCATTTGTTTTCACAATTTACAATTTTTACAGTCAAGTAAACTCTGCAACCTCAACTCTCCAGAGGCATTACAAAATAATGGGTTTTGAAATAAAAATGACAGCATTTTGAAGTAACTCTACATACTGAGTGCTAGTCTATATACAGTGATGGGCTAACATCCGTACACCGGAAGTGACCCCTGACAACAGAGACAAACTATCGTGTGCCAGGCAGAAATCAGATTCAACTAAATGAGAAAATCTGTACAGAAGCTGGAAGTCATGAGTAATGTACTGCAATTTTACACACTACTACCCCCCAAAAACAAAGACCACAAAAAGGGCATGTCCAAAATTTTCGTTTGCTGTGAAGCAAATTTTCAAGAGTGACAACTGCAACTTCTGGCAAAAGTCAGTAAAAGCACACAAAATGGTGTGCTACCAAACCAGCCAGTTCAGATGTCACTTTTCTCATTCTGGCACACGCCTGACACTTTTTTCTGATTAAAAGGAATATTGTTCATCGCCACCCCATTTTAAGTTGTACTTAGAGTTTTAGGTCATTAGCAATTTTGGAGGCAATATTCTTGAAGCCTATAGACGTGCCAGATATACGCTTGAATCGCACGCCATTAAGAGACAATCGTGGAAGCTTACATACTTCTATCTCCCACTGAACTAAAGAGTCTGTGTTAGGATCTCCATGAACACACAACAATAAAAACTTCTCTCTTTGTTCATAATCACAGTTATTTTTGTCTAATACTTTGCGTATTTCTTGCATGATTTCATTGGGATCCCTTGAGGAAGTTGTCTTCATACTCCAAGTAAACCTAAGAGATCTAGGCTTCACCTGATCATCATTCATTGTCCTGAAAATAAAAGATACATATCACTCAATGGATTAAACAAACCAATTTAACTGTGAAAAAATATTCCTAAATAAATTCACCTAGTTTTACTTTCTTAAAATAACTAAGAAATATAGGTATGACATGCAATTAAAAGAAATAAAATTCCTTTGATGCATTATCAAATTTAAAACACAAATTCATTTCAATAACAGTACTTGCTTTGAATACACATTTTACTTTAAATTTTGAAGCTTGAAAAATAAATGATAAATATACAAATATGTATATACAAAAAGTGTTAGAGTGGTTTATTTTAAACCATCTAACAATGCCTACCCCATCATTTGCTCCCTGTACACATTAAATACCATAATGAAAGATCAGAGAAAATGAAAACATATGAAAATATGACAAGAAACATTAATTAAAATGTTTAAAAATACAAGCGGTGTGCACATTTCTATATATACTATAAAAAATACAATATACACATTACAGATATGGATATGTTTAGAACAGCTTACATATTAACTATAATTCAAACCAAATTCTTCTCCCTTTTAAAACTACTGAAAACTTTAAATCAACATTGTCAACTATTTTGTTTTACCTCGGGCATTAAAATTAAAAATTATAAAAGTTTATTTTCACACAGAAATTTGTCATTTTTTTAAGCCTGCATTAGTTTGTTCAAAGTGATATGATGCATGCAATAGAAAACTAAAATAGAATATTCTGAGTTAAAAAGAAAGAAAAGTCTTCAGTTAACTTTTAGAGTTTCATTGTAAAGTGAAAGGATTTTAAAATATTACAGCATATGTAAGATGTTTGTAAATGTAATTTATGTGAATAGCAAGGTAGATTGAGTGTTTTTAAGGGAAAATTTGTTCACGTAGATACAGACTACACAGATTTTAAAATACAAAAGACTGCACAAAAAAACATAAATGTGAGTGAAAGTAACCAGACAATTAAATATTTAAAATTCTTTTATTGCAATATAAATAAAAATTCCTATACAAAGTTTATTAAACTGATGAGTTTAACAGCAGGTCTAAGTTTGCTTACAAAAGCATCAATGAGTTAACAAAATCAAAGTTTTCAAACTAACACATACTTTTTAAATTATTAATTATCTGCTGGTTATCCAAGGCACACATTTGTTTTTGCATTTGGCACCAATGAATTTACTAAAAACATAACAAACCACTAATGAAATTAAAAAAAAAAAAAAGTTACTCCTTTTATGTGTTACTCTAAAATCAACTTAAGCATTACAAAATGTAATAAATTGAAACATTAAAACCATAAGGAATAATGTTTTTTATAATTAATTTTAACCACATTACTGGTGATTTAGAATAACACATAAAGCTCTTCACTACATATTATGCTTCATTGCAAATACTTATAAATTCAGAGATTCAACATGCTCAGCATGATTAAATATCACAGAACCACTTCCCATTAGAATTTCTGGAATTTTTTTTTTCACAATATGTACACAGTCACAACTCCTAATAAGGAGGAACTTCCACTAGCACGCTAGGAAACAAATATAAAAATGTGATGCAATCTTCCTCTAATTATAGATAATTACTTACTCAAATTTACACAGATGAGGAAGAAAACCACATGAAATACATTTAAAAAATAACAGGTATGGAGGAGATACTTTCAAAATACAGTTTGAAAAGGCAAGTTTTACAAATAAGTTAAATAAAACTACACATACTTAGCCTTTATAATCAAATGAGGGAGGGATGAAAATTTCATAGAACACATCAAAAACAAAATAATTATACGACAGATCTAAAACTACGATGAAAACTATAAATTGACTGAAAAAAGTTTCAGTAAACAAACTAGTTATCAAAAATTAATACATGCATTACTATCTGAGTTTTATGCCTAAATGTAAAATAATATTTCAGCATGCACTACAAAGTTTAACAATAAATTCACTGCTGTTCAATAAAATTGCAACACTCAAAGGAGAAATGTAAGATTTAGTTGAAAATGACATATACTAATAAGAAATATGAAAAATTATAGCTACATTTTAAACACAAGACTTCCTATTATTTGTAGAAATAACAATGTCAAAAATTCAGCTACTCTGGTGAGGAACAAGAATATGGTTCACAAGTGCAAACACACTTGGTAACAAACATTATAGCCCCGTTTACATGTGCCAGTCATGTACCCTTCTTTTTATCTGGGTAAAGGGATTTTGCTTGGAGGGTCGGAGAAACCCGTTTACATGATCAATTATTTCTACCCTCCATTTCGCCGAGATTGTCACTAGAAGTCACATGATCATACGGAATGGCAATCATCTGTAGGCGCAAAGGATGATGGGAAAGGAGAGTAAACTCTGCTATTACCCGGGTAGAAAGATGGGTTCTTTCTACCCCTCAATTTTTTTCCCTAGCTAGGGATAATTCTTGAAAGGGGAGTACAATTCGCGTATCTACCCTGCATTCTACGTTGCTTTTGGCACGTGTAAACGGGGCTTATGAGTATCTGATGCTTGGCAGAAAAACTGCTGTACAGCCAGAACACTGATTTTTTATATTATAGCCTGAACTGAGCAAAATTAATAGATAACTATAAATACTTTCAGAAGATGACAACATTGAAAGATAAAAGGCTATAATGGAACTATTTACAAAACAAGTTAAAATAAATATGTATGGCACTTTAATCTTACTGCAATATTAGTAATAGCAAAATAAGAAGAATGTTAACCTGTGGAGCAATGTCTGACAGTCATGGTTAGCAGCATTGGGCATTAATAGCAAGGGCTTAGCATCTTATTTGTATTAAGGTTCTGGTGATATATTAGACCAATTTAGCTCCAGGTTACATTTCAGAAGAAATTCTACTGATGGATGGCTTACATTTAAAATCTTCACTACAAACTTTACCCTGTGATAGAATAGAAAAATCTACTTTAAGGAACTATGCATTGTTCAAAACCTTCACCTAGTTAAGTAGTCAAACGGTACAATGACCATGTACTTAACTTCAATACATTAGGAATCCCACATAACTATTTCCTTTCTTTTATTCCACGTATGAAAGTACCTTAAAATTAGGCATCAAGATTTTACAATGTCAAGACTGAAAATTCTAAACTTACATATGTTAAATAATCTGATAAAAGTGTAATAAAATTTATAGGAACAGAAACAGTCAAAACTTGTTTGGAAAATATCGGATACAGTACCCTGGACAAGCTGATATTAAGCATCATAGTATTCATAAACAAACAGGCCTATAAACAGTAATCCAGAACCAGCATCATTAATGCTAAATATTATAGTAAACAAACAAAAGCAGTTAATTCAGAATGCCTACTCATAATTTGAGTCACAAATAAATGCAGTTACCATTTCAATGAACAGCAGTGCTTCATAATTAATTTTCAAAAAAGTAATAACATATTGTATAAATAAGGTACAACTTAGTAATTATGTTTCTGTAACTTAAAGCAGCAAGTGTGTTACATTTAAGATATCCTAATAGCAAAAATCGTATCAATAGAACATGATGAAATCAAATTACAAACTCTCCTTTAAATGTTTTTAAAAAAATTAAAGCTCATTGAACTAAATTTTTTTTATAAAATAATTTCCTTTAACAGTACCGTTATTGTTCAGGATATAACCTAAGACTCAAAGATAAGTACTCTTTTTTCCCCTTTTAATTTTGGTAAGGAAAAACTACTGTCTGAATTCAGGCAATAGAACATGGCAAAACATTAAGTTTGCTAAGAATTCAATTTTTTTTCACTACTTAAATATTTAATTTCAACAAAAAATGTAATTTTTTACAGATTCTACTGAAAAAAATTCTTTTGTAAATTTTTTACTGAGAATAGAATATAAAATTTTTAACATGCTAAAGGCAACGAAACATATATACATATGTATATGTATATATATATGTATGTATGTATGTATATATATATATATATATATATATATATATATATATATATATATATATATGATAGGGAAGGGGCTGTCTATAAAAACAAAATTATGCTAAATTCCTACAACTTTTCCCACCTGACATTTTAATACTAAATACTAAAGCTATTTTAAAATAAAATTAAACATTTTAAAGCAGATTATTTTTTAAGATTCCATATATTAGGCTATTTATTTGCAGTATGACTACTGTTTGCATTTTGAATACCAAATTCAATTTTAAAAGAATTTTGCTTTTTAAAATATATACTATCTGAATTCCTAAAAAAGTATTTATTTATTACTCTTTAACCAAATTCCATCCTTAACATGTAATTAATAACTACAAACAGTAATAAATATAATTACATAGACTTCCCTAAAACATAAGATGTGGAAATTACATGCTAAATTAAACAACACTTTCCTGCTCATATAAAATTTCAAGAAACATTTTTATGACATTTTGTCTTATTAGACCTAAACATTACAGCATCCTTATCATTTATTGCTATAAATTTCAGTTTAAAATACATAACTTTGAAATATAATTCTAACCTTCAAACTAAAAGTCATTTGTTATGTAAATTACGAAGAACAGTAATCTGTTATTTATGAATACAGAATTGATATCAATCATTACATAAACATAACTACTAACTGATGTTAAATTAGAATTTTGGCATGAGAAAAAATTGTCTATTATACATTTGTTTTCTGGCAATAGATAAATGTGAAAAATATATCAGAAAATAAAGTATATAAACCAAAATACCAAAAGAATGTACAACATAAGTCTCCCCCTGTACAGGCAATTTAAAAATAAACTTATAAGAAAATGACAAAAGATCATGCTTTTTTAAATAGTATAAATGAAACAGTGAAAATTTATTTTTACTGGATGTAATACAGTAAATATTGTAACAAATGTTACATAGCAACATCAGTTTAAGACTATATGATATTCTCACTAATATTTGCATTTAATTTCACTCAATGTATTAAACCTTATTATAGAGGAATAATACACATTTGTGCAACTAGCACAGAAGTAAAATCCTTATAATTATTGTAGTTCATCAATTAAAAGAATTAGATTTACAAAGTCATCACATAGTTTTATTTGAGAAGATTCTGATAGTAAACCTTATGGATATCAGAAAATTACTCTAGAGAAGAATTGATGCCATGTTTACCATGGAGATGAAATAGATATAAAGTCACACTATAGTTTCATTAATTTAAAAACTGGTAAATTTAACTATTACACCCAACTTACTCCAATTAACTCTTAATTTTTATAAAAGAGAATTTAAGATCACTTACTCTAAAGATATACACATATGATTTACAATAGAAGTTAAATAAGAAATTTTACATATGAATTTTAAGTTTCACTATTTTTTATTGATCTCAAGTTAGAAGGCTAAAGTTAAATCTACTTTTAGAGTAACCAAGCCTCTATCATTTAAAATAATAATAAAAAAGAAAAGAAAAAGAAATCCAAAACTGCCTATTCCATTCCGCATCATAACAAAATTTCAAAATGCAGTTAAAAGAAGTTACAATTTTTCCATGCAATTTATAAAAGCACAAGCAAAACTTTGGGGGAGGAATAATTGGGAAAATGTACTACTAGCATCCAATAACAGACCTGGTAATTTTTGAGTAAACAAATGTTCATGAAAAATCATTTCATAAATCAATATTGATTCTAATGTCAGAAAATTTATAAAGGTGTACTCAGAAATGTTCCCTTCAAAATATCCTTCACATACTTTTAAATATAGCAAATACCCCCCCCCCCTTCAAATTTTTAAAACTTGAAGGAAGACATTTCTAGGGATTAAGAAAAAACTTGAATCAGTTACTCAGAAAAACATAAAACTAGTCCAGTAATAAAGTTTAACCCTAAATCTATTTACTGGAAAAATTTAAAAATATGGACTTAGCAACTTACCTATTTTGAAAATCTTTAACACAGCTTTGAAATTTGAATAATTAAAAAAATTAGGACAATGAGCAAATAAATACACCGACTCTAAATCTAGTACAATAAACTTTGATTACAGCAGATTTGAGATAAAAATTTGAACAATATACTATTTATAAAAAAAATATGAATTTACTAATTTTTTTAATACCGAATTCTTATAGATTAAGATCTGTAAGCTTTAGCAAAAACTGCATGTTATTTTATAACATTATTAAAGTCTCTAGAAAATTAAAACAAATTTTCCATAGGAGTAAAATAAGCACAACACAACAAATAAAATGTGCTTGTTGCATTGTAAAAACCAAATTTGTGAAACCTAACCGCTCTTAAATTTGGAAATTTGCTCCGCTTTGTTAACCACTTAAATATATAACAAGTTAATTCATTTCATCTCTCTGCAATTTTCTTTATGTGAAGATAACTCAGACTGTCATAACTTATAAAACATAAGTTCTTGGAAAAAATATTTTGGGATTATAATTAAACTATATTAGTTTAATTTCTTATGAGCAATAGAAAAAATGTTTAGCACACATAAATAATAAATAGGTTCTTCACTGGTAAAAGCATGTCGTCTCAAACCTTCCAAGTTATTTTTAACATGGTACCAAAATTTACAATACAGGTAGGAAATTTTTCTAGTTCACAATATGTATAAATATTAAAGTTGAAGAGAAAGAAATTAAAAATTTTCATATGAAAGCTATAAAATAAGTTATTATAGCATTCAAAGAAATAGCATGATTATAGAATTCTAAAAGCAAACTATATAGCTTATTTCTCACTGATTAAATGTTACTAAAAAGGGTCAAAAGACTGCAAGTGGATACTCAACAAAAATTGATGCCTCCATGGTGATTTTTATATAGTATTATATAATACAGAAGCTGCAAGCAAAAGAGTATGAGGGAAATTAAGCAACTCTTTCCTAAAGGACAGTGGAAATGCATTCATGGGATACTTGATTAGGAAATAGAAACACAAAACAAAAATTAGTAACTGTTGCTACATAATGGGCAGCCCATGAAATAGAGGAAATGCTGCAATAGCACATATCATAAGTGGTCATGGAAACAGACCTGAACTGCTTGAAGAGTGAACCAAATATCCAGAAACTGTGCTTTAGATTCCTGAAATAGGTATTCCACATCATATATTGTTTAAAAAATTTGAAATTCTCATTTTACAACTAATTATAGAGCAATATTTAAAGAAGAAAAGTATGAGATAGTATTAAATAGAAACACCCAACTTTTATTTCAAAAGCAGATGCCTGGAAAACTTTTGGTATTTTACCAGGACAATAAATAATAAAACAGGATTTTGATTCTTATCTTTCAATACTAAGAAAAACATACACAAAACCTAGAAGTATATATGATGTAAGCAAGAATATTCAAAACAGGATGCAGTTGCCTTGAAGAAAGTGGAAATTTTTTTTTAGCCCTCTTAATTAAAATATTTAAAAATTAAAATATTTCATTCCAACAATATAGCGATGATTGGTCTTGACTATGAATTTCACAAGTAATCTGTTGTATTCATTGTTAAGTATCAACATAGCTTATACTGATATTAAAAACCAGTACTTTCAATGTATATGGAAGAAATACATTGCTTATTGGTTTATTAATGTAAAAAATTATACTAAATCCTGTTAAAGCTTTTCATTATAATTGAAAAGATAGGTCTGGCTTGATGTGATTTAGTTTAGAAATCCAGGGGCAATTTTTTGCAAAACAAAACCTAGTTAGAAAGCAACCTACTGCTTAAAACAGATTCTGAATAGATGAAAAATCAACATCTTAGTAGAAATTTGTATCTACAAACTAAAGTACTAAGAAACAAACCCTACATGCTTCATCGCTGTAAGTAAGATCAAATTTTCCTAAAAGAATGAAACATTTTTAAGAAGTATTTCAAATCTTAATAAGAATATTTCTTAAGTAAATGCAATTGGTCACCAAAGACACACACAATAGAATGCAATAAATGCTTCACTACAATCAATTTTTTTTTTTTCTTGAAATACTGCTTTTGATTCAAATCTGCTTGTATAATTAGAATTGAATTCAATTTGTTAAACATTACTACTGAGTAATTTAATACTTAACATACATTCAAAACATTTTTCTATCTAGCAAAAAAATATGAATTTTAATTACTTGGAACCACATTAATATAGCAGATAATGTAATCAGCTTGAAATGTGATACTACAAATATGATTATATAGGATCTTCTAACAAGACAAATGGGTGCAGGCAAACTTTAGCTAAAAATGATTTGAAAATCTCCCAATTCAAAGTGAAATTTTATTCTACTCCTAAAATACCATTTTAGAAAATGAATGTTAGCAAACGCCATTTACAAAATGAAATAGTTATATAGTTATTTAAATGGAAGAAGTTTAATAATAAAACAAAATTAGAGGCCCCAAATAAGAAACAGGTCTGAGACAACAAATACAGTGGATAGGAAGAAATATTCTCGCATGAGAGGTTTAACAATATCAGTATTTTCCATCCTCCCCCAGCATTACAAACTACTTAAAGTTTAATGTGTTTTAAATGACACAAAAAATTTCTTTTAATAGTATATTTCCTATAGTTTCTTTTTTCAGTACACCTTTACAAACTTTCTATTGTTATTAACAAGGCAGGATTCTTAAATCCATAAAAGTAAAAAAAAAATACACAATATACAAAAATAATGAAATTTTATACAAGTCTATGCTGAAATGAAACATTCATAAATGATATTTAAAATACTCAACTGAGTAATTACATTAAATTTTTATTATTTGGAAAAAGAAAAATTTTGAGCATTAATAAAGAATAAATATCTGAAAAAGAAAGTGTGATAAAATATGCTGATCTAATTTTTTATATGTTGATAATTTAAACAGTAAATCTTTAAACTGCTAATAAGAAAAAAAATTCTAAATGAATATTTTTTATAGGCATCTGTTACTCCTTAATTGCTAGAAATTTTTAATGTTATTTTAATTAAAAGATATGTATCTAATATATATATATATATATATATATATATATATATATATATATATATATATATATATATATATTGGATTACTCATTAATTCCATTTAATGATCATAAATAGGAACATTTTGGCTCAAAAGATATGACAGATCACAGGGGGAAATAACATAAGAAAACAGATGTATCAAGGAGCTTTCTAATATAGTTTTTACTGTAACAACTTTCTTTTAATATGTTAATATGCTTTATAAAAACAATGAAATGTAACTGAGAGAATCAATTTCAATGGTCTCCTTGAACATGAAGAAATAAAACCATCAGAACTTAATTTCAGTAGGTAAAACAAATGTGTATAAATGAATATATACAAAATAATCCATGTGAATTCCATTGTTCTACAACTGAACTATGCAGAACAATTTTTACTATTGTCTTCTAAAGGAAAATATTCCACAAGTGCAGCACTTTGGAAATTATTCGACTAGCTTGTGGTCCAAAGACTACATGTTCTTATATCCTTCAACACAGACATAGTCAAGATTTTAAAATATGGAATGACTTCACTTTTCCAAATTGTCAACACAAAACAGTTTCTAACAAAGCTTGAAATCTGCATCAAACAGGTGCCTTCAAAGTATCTTGAAGCAGTTGCACAAAATTGTGTGGTGATCAGGAAGCTGTACACATTACATAGCATGTTGATTTCGTCTGTATCCACTATACTCAGGAAGATACTTTTATATAGAATTCACTCAGTTTAAACAAGCATATGCAATATTTCTTGGTTAAAAAAAAATTCTACATAAATAAATTTAATACAAATTTAAAGCATACCTAATACAGACTGCCTTCACTAAAATATTTGAAATTTAGGTGGGCAATCATTATCTCTTTAAAATTAAATTATCAATTACTGATTCTAAAGCAGTAAAAGTGGTAATAAACCTTTTTTTTTTTTAGTAATATAGTTTTCTACATTTTACTGATAATTCATGACTTTTAGCCCCACCTTTAAGAAAGAAAAGTTGAAAAAGATAGAGGAATTTTCCCCTCTAGCTTGAGGTCAAAAGTTTGTCAAAGATTCTATTAACAACTGAAGAGCTTATTTGATTTTTTGAAAAATAAATTCAAGAATAAAATCTTAACATGTGTAATAATGCTATTACTGGGAAAATAGCCATAAAGACCAGACATTAATAATAGTTATGACATCTTTTTTAGCTAGACATAGAAAAACTTTCTTCTTATGCTAAAGAAGACTTATGCTAACAATGGGCAAAACTTGTTCAATATGAATAATTACTGATAAATATTTTTTTTGGCACTTTAAACAATTTTTTCAATTTGAGGAATTAATAATTTTCTAAAAATTTAAAATTTCTTAATATTTTATGTTATGATCATGGATTCAACAAATTATTTCTCTACAAATCTATTAAAATAACATTCTAGTAAATTTTTTAATAACTTTATATTTTTTTTAGACATCTAAGAATAATTTATTCAGTATCATTAAAAATACATAATTTGGCTCCTTTTTAGTGCAATCTAAATTATCTAATGTAGTTCTTAATTATACAAAATGTATTTGGCATTTTCTAAACCATACTAATTATTTCTTGTTAGATGTTATCACATTTGAGCTCTAAAATATGAATCTAAACATCCAAGACTAAAAGGTAGAGGGGGTGAAAAGAGGAGGATTTCAAGTTATATCTGCAAACAATCTACACTAATATTAAACTTTGTGATCAACATATGCTTAGATTAGCAGTGAAAAAAAAATCCTAATTAAGCATGTAGAAAAATGCCAAGGAGAAAAATAAATACAAAGAAGCAGACCACAACCTTCAGTACTTGCAGCAGAAAAATACAAAATATTAACACAAATTATCTATGAACTCTCTGCTGTTCAGAGAAATCTTTATACATTAAAATCAAATACTAGAGTGAAAAATTTGAATGGTTTAGCATTTTTGATGCATGTAAAAACAAAATTCATGGGTTAGTAAAACCAAACCTATGAATTCTAAAATTAAATAAGGAAAAGTAAATATGAAAACTTACTCTTTAAAAAGATAAATTTCTCATTTTTAAAAGTATAATTAATTACATAACAGGTTTAAAAAATTAATTTAAAAAAAACTAAAGCTATTTTTTAAATGCTTTTAAAAACATTTCACAAAAAGAAAAAAATATAAAAATTTGAATGCTAACTCCTAAAATTTAGGAATTTTATTTTTTTACAAAACAGCAAAGAGTTTTACAATATAAAATTAGAATACAAGACCAAAATAAAGAGAAAACATGCTAAGCTAATAAATTCCCATTATATAAAAAGCAATACATAAGACTATAAACCAAAGAGTTAATAAGCATACAAAAATTAAGCATTATGATTTTATGCTAATTATTTTAAAGCCACTTTTTAACATAGTAACAATGTTAAAAACTAGTTTGTAATTAGCAGGATTTTCATAAGAATAAATTTCCAACCTCACATACAAAAAATTTAAGGGGTTAATTCATTTAGATTTAGTTTGTTGTATAACAAATTTGTTGTAACTTCAGAAAATTTAGAAAAATTACAAATCATATACAAAACTAGTTTCTTCTACCATACACAGAAAAAAATGTAATAGTGTACATTACCAAAGAAATACTTTATAATTCACCATTGAATATTAATGAATAAGGCTAAGATCCCAACCAATATTTGATAATTCTAGTACATGTAGTTTCTAACATTTGACATATTAAAAATATTTTTAAAATAAAATATTGCACAGCATTATCAAATTTTTTAATCTCCGGATATTCTTGATTGTGACAACATAATTATAAATTTTGAAATTAAAATAAAATCAAATAAAAATAATTTTAAAAAGTTTAAATTGCAAATATTTTGCAAAATGCATTAGAAACCATTACAGAAGATGATTTCTAATGAATGGATAGTTAATGCAAAAAATATTTCATTACTGAATTTTTCAAACAGGTGATCCTTTTCCTCCCTAGAGAGGGATGAAACATTTTCAACCTCCAAATACTTTAATGAAAGTATATACACAAATGAAATACCAAGGTAACAGGATTCAAACATTACCTTTTGGTGAATTTGAAGGATAATTTGCTGAAAAAGGACTGCCGGCCAGCATGATTCATGGAGGACATATCCTGGGAATTAAGGGGGACCATGCCCTGAGGTCCATTGCAGGCATTAACGTGACGTCGCTCACGTGTCTGCCCACTGTGAAACGTGCTTCTGTTAGCAGTGCCTCTCGGAAATGCCCTGCTGGCAGTCGGCAAGGGAGACAGTGCTGCAGGCTGCTTGGCAATGGCCGCAGTGCTGAGAAAAAAATTTAAGATTAACACTTTGTATATCAAAACCTTCAATAAAAAATTATTTCCTTAAATCTTAGAATTATTTTAATCATGTACAAATAATTTTAAATATAAAAATCATTCATATATAAAAGTAGTACATTATTTTGCGAAATAATTATCTTCATAAAAAGAATTTGAATCTATCTTTGCTAGAAATCTAATTCTTCAATTCTCACTTTTATTCTTTAATTTCAATAAATCTAAAGTTTATTTCAGTATTAATCATGTTTATAAAATGAACTTATAAATGCAACTTTTATACAAAATTTTAGTGTAGACATCTGGTGATTCTAGGAGCCTATTGTATTAACTATATATTATATGACATGCACATTAAAAAATTTTTTGAGATTTTTATAACTATGCACCTTGTACCTCAACATTGTGTTTGATTGATTTTTACATTCTGGAAAGATACATGTTTTACTCCTTTTGAACAAATAATTTTGAAAGATTGGGTTTACAAAACTTTATGATTTTCAGAAAATTACTCAAAATTAACTTAAACATTTATTAAAGTTGCGATTTTTAATAATGTGGCATCACTCCTCGATGTGAAACACTTCCACCATGTTTGCACCTTTCACTCTGTGATATGCAAATTCTACCAAGTGGAAAATGCAAATTTCCAGTGCAAAGATGAAGCCAGGGACTTTCTCAACAGGTATAAATACCCAACTCCAGCTACCAGATGCAAGGCAGTTAGAAGTGGTTAGGTTATGTTGTTTCCACTGATGTATATACTGTAAATATGCTTGTAAATAAAAGATTAGCGGTAGATACAGTTTCATGATCTTTTTCCACCTGAAAAATAACTCCAAGGAATTTCCCCCCTCCTATGTGTCTGGCTACATTATGTGATTGGACTAAAATTTCCTCCAAAATTACAATTTTTCTTTTGATTTTTTGTCTAATCTTTTTATAAGGCTTTATGTACACTATTTTTTACATATTTCCTTTTAAAAATTACACCAGTTTGTTGATAGTGTATGAAATTTTGAAACTTATTAAAATTTACCCTGTTATATAAAATTTCTCCAAAGTATTTACTATTAAATCAGCCACCATCTCGTGTGACCCTTTCTGCTTAGGAAGGAATGACACATCATTTCAAATTGTCTGAGAAATGTCAGGTTATAAAAATAACAAAGGTATTAGAGACATTCATATTTATCAACTGCTATTAATACAATACATTGAAGCAGAAATCTGAAGAGGTGCAAACACTTTGAAAGAGTGTGCAGAATCATGATCCCTGGTCTGCTAACCACATTCCTAAGTGACTGTTACAACAGCATGGAAGATTCCATCCTATAGTACAGAGCTGTCCAACTGGCGGCCCTCCGACACATGTTGTGCGGCCCACCAACTTCTTATTCAGCATATTTCTTTTTTCAAAATTTTATAGTATCATGGGTTTAGAAAAATAAGCTGAAAATTTTCCCTGAAGCTTTGGGACAAAATATCTTATCTCACTTCGCCAGCTGCAGTTGTTTGGCAGAGTGTGAGTAAGTGCTGAATTTTTCTGAATTTTGCCCTGAGTTTCAGACTTATTACTGATGAATTCAATACGAATTTTTCAGATTTTGAGAGCATCAAGAATGACGTGGCTCTATTTAATAACCCAGTCACAGCAAGCATTGAAGAACAACCGGCCAACTTACAATTAGAGCTCTGTGATCTCCAGGCTGACCCGTTCTTTCAAACAAGAACCAAAAGGGGGCCAGAGTTCTTCAAGTTGCTTCCAAGATAACAGTTTCCAAATCTGCGTGATTTAGGATTGAAAATAACTTCCATGTTTGGGATCACATATTATACAAAAGTGCTTTTTCAGAGATGAAGTTTATCAAGAACCATCACAGGAGCTCTCTCTCCGACAGTTCATTGTTAGACCTTTTTCAACTGGCAACGACAAGCATCAATGTCGATATTCCCACCCTTGTAATTTACAAGGGCGGGAATGTCAACATCGACAGTAAAGATAGCTGATCAACCTGAGTTTTCACATTAAAATGAAGCAAATTATTTTATAATACTTCTGTTCCATTGTTTTGTAATTAATAATTCAACTAAATCGTTATTGTATAAGAGGTAAGAGGTTATTGTTCAACTTTTTCAAACTGCGGCCCGCCAGGTGATCAGTGACTGGAATTCTGGCCTGTGGGCTCTTTGCAGTCGGATAGCCCTACGTATATTCGGACAAAACAAATTTCAAACTACTAGTGAAATTGGCTGGCAAAATCTATTTGAAGCATGGACTGTTACTGACGCCCTTGTTAGATAGGAATCAAAGAAAATACAAATTTCCCTGACTTTAAACAGTTAACTGGCCACCTGAAGTTCACCCTGTTCAAAATACATTTAAGTACTGGTATTTCAAATAATATTATTAAAATAAGAAACATATGAAACGTCAATACAACTAACATAGAACTCAACTAGGTGAGCCATGATATATTGCATTTCTGATATTTTGCGAGTGTGAGTTGCAGGAGTCAATAGGAAACATCTTGTCACATATGTGATCTCAACATACCAGATGCTATAGTATAGACCTGTAAACGAAGTTTAATTGGATCTTCAAGATAAGTACTGTGGTCTTACTGCTTTCAGCACTAAAATTGCCACTTTGGTAAGAATATGAAAAGCTTGACGGATTACTTTTAAAAAATAAATAGCATGGAAATTGAAATGTCTGGATTGTTAACATCAAAAAAGATTATGTTACTAATAAATCAATAACTTAGGAGTTTTGAAGGAATTGCCAAAATTCAAAAACAAGTGAAGAGCCCTACACCTTAATTCTGGAGGTCTAGAGGAGCATATGAACCATAAAACCTGGATTGGTTTTGTTTGGAGAGGTACGGTCTGTTGTTTTGCTACACAAGGGAAAATAAGACCTGAAACCTACTGCCTAAAGCCAAATTCAAATGGTTATGAATAACCATACCATGAGCAGAATTTGAACACATGAGTTTAGTATCAAAGCTAGACCACTGTTTGACACCCTGGAACTTGAAGAAATTCTAAATATTTTATTTGGTTTCCCCTATTATGCTACCTGTAATACAATATCTTTAAAAAATTATCCTTTTCCTATTAATCTTTATAAATGGCTATTATGGACTAGTTTAGGCAGCATTTACATAATATGAATATATCAATAGTTGACTGTTTGACAGATCAATATGGAACTGTATATCGAGAGTAACCAAACATTTATTGCTACAGTCACTGTTACCAGTTATGAGTAAATTTTGACAAATCTGTCTTAAAAATGTAACTCCTGTTCAACATTTTTAAGGTTTTTGTAAAAGTTCAATGAAAGTAGAATCGTAAAATACTATAACAATGCATATATAGCAATAAAGAGTGACAAGAGATGACGCTAATTACATAGTATGATTGCTATTAAAAATATTAGTTTGATAAGTTTAAAACTGCAATGGAAAGGCATATCACAAATTAAATCAATAAATGTTTTTTTTTTTTATTATATATCTTTAATAAAAACCCAGTGGCATCTTAGGTAGCACAATGAGCTCCTAAGAACCATATCCAAGGTTCAATCCTCAGGCTGGGCAAGATTGACTCAGACTCTCATCCCTTCAGTAGGTAGGACCAAGCATGCTTGGGAACAACACACTGGGGATTCAGCATAAGGTTGACCACCAACCAGGATATATGCTTTGTAGCCTAGGACCTTTGGTCTAGAAAACAAATGGGCACCATAGGTCATGGCCTCCTAGTTGGGCTGAAGGGCTTGAGAGGGTTTTTAAAAAATATTTTTAGGGCTGAAGATAATAAAAATATTAGTGACGTGTGTATATACATATCTATAAATACATATCTATAAATATATATCTATAAATATATATCTATAAATATATATATATAAATATATATATATATGCATGTATATATGCATACATATACATTTATATACACATAAAGAGGCATGTGGGTAGAGAAAAATCTAGTATATTGAGAGAAAAGTAAAATATAATTCTAATACCTCAATTATACAATATCTGTTTATGTATGTGCATATATATACACATATACATACAAACAAGAAAAATCTAGTATTTTGATCAACACACAGTTTTTGTAACTTGTATGCATTTTAATATGAACTAAACACAGAAATTACTTACATGAGAACATTTTATGCTAGTATATAAAATGGCCTGCAAAAAGGTAATTTTTTGTGGACACTTATACATCATAGGATACAGCAGCATGACAGTTTAAGCAGAATAAAGATTACACATTTTTCAAAATTTTAGAAAACTGATGCAAAAATAGCTTTGATATTAAGCAAGTGGACTAAATTAATAACATAAAGCTGTAGCTAAAACTGCCAGTTAGCTAATGAAATACAAAAAAGCAAATTATTAAATAAAAAAATTAAGCTGTTTAAAAAATTATAGTATTCAATGCACTATTATCAGCACAAAACTGTAAGATTTCATGCCTTTAAAAAGAAAAATATTTAAATATACTAGCATATACAATGTACAAACTTAGCATTTAACCTTTAACTAAACCTTTAAATAGGAGCTTTCCCATCAATTATTAAATTTGTCACAAGTGAGCTTAAATAATTGATTTTAAAAATATTATAAAAAAATTCATATAAACTTAAATATATTAAGCTACAACAATTAAAATTTAAATGAAATAACTACTTTTAAAAACTTATTTGAAAGAATTTTTAAACTTATTTTATATACAGGGGAATTAAGGCATTATAATGTTACAATCAAAATAACATTTTTCACAAAAATTAATAGATAACAAACTTAGAACCTCATGAAAATTTAATTTTAACAAAGAAAATAAAACAGAGCTCTGCATAACCATAATTTTTAAAATTTAATACATCTAAACTTGATCTTATATACAATATGATTATTATATTAATATGACAACTGCATCATTAAACTCTTTACAACGATAGAATTATATAAAATACAATATTAACTTAAGCTTTTTAAATATAATGGTATATTAAGGGGATTGTATTTTATAACATTAAAGAAATGAGTGCTTAAGACTAAGAAAGCAATAGATACATGCTTGGTATATTTTGCATTTTATATTTACTCTACTTTTGAGAACAAAAAATGCTATTTAAAATCAGCCTCACTCTCCCCATCCTTGAGTAAATTCAAAGTGAAGGTTTTTCCCTCTTAACCATTTACAAAACTATCAATATCTTAATCAACTACCAATATGTCAACTTTGTCATGAAGATTTTCAAAGTCCTAAATTTATGAAAATGCATTCAATAGAAAGTTTTCTCAATGACACTAAGTTTACATTGCTCATCTTAATATTTAAAGAAGTCTTTGTACTAATTAAGATACATATAGAATGAGTAACTGAAAAAAGTACTGAGCATATAACTTCCAATTGTGTTTTTTATTAAAATAGCATCTCCTTGGAAACTATTACTGATTGTTTTGTAAAATATTGATTTTTTAAAACATATGCCTACTTGTTAAATTGTCAATGAATGTTTGAACAATGAACTCTGTGATGCAATGAGATAGTTTTATTAAGGTATAATTTCAGATGTTATTGATGCAGATTCAAAATTTATCAGGTACAAACAATGTTAGCACGACATTACAATAACAATTTAAGAAGATACGAGTTAAATGACTTTCATTTTTAAATAATGTGCATGCATTTGAATGTTAATTACACAATATTAATATTCATCATTAAACAAAAAGCCCAGTAAATATATCAAATGATAGTAATGCTTCATGTAAAAATTAAAACTTCAGTCATGGAAAAACTGTAAATATTTTTATTCATACTACATACTGTTTTTATTGTATCACATCTATTATTCCTAATGATCAATATATGAATCTATCAGAATCAATATTTTTCTTTATTCTTGAATCTTTATAGTACAATTTTGCCATAATGATAAAACTCAGAATAAACAATAAGTATATTTTTTCAAAATCTCAAACTTTAGTTCTAGTTTTCCTTAGTTATTTCTAAAGATAACAAAAAAAAAAAAAAAATAAAAAAAAAAAAAAAAAAAAAAAACTAAATTCTCTGGCATCTCTAAAAAAAAAAATTTTTTTTTTCAAATATTTTTCTTGGTCCATGCATCTTTAAAATACTGTCAATATACTACATTATCCTAGTTTTTAATTAAAACAGAACAACAATTGGCAGCTTCAAAAGTTTTTGACATTTCTATTATGAAAAAATTAAACCAGATACTTCTTAAATAAGTATTTCACAACCTCACAAATGCCATCAGGAAAAAGAGTAGGATAATGTATGGTTAGTATAAAATGCAGGAAGTCAATTATGTAATTTTAGCTATAATTTTTTACTTTTAATCTATTAGTGAAGAGATTATGCAGAATTTGAGTTCCTGACAATTTTTTTAAATGTTAACAGTTTTTTTATAAAAACAAGATACATTGTTTCATATATCTTTGGAAAATGATGTATGGATATGAAAGAAATACTTTGTGTATGATCTATGGAAAGGATGGGAAAAGAGCAATTAATACTCACAAATTAAAATATAGCAGAAAACAATACAACTTAAGCATACAGAGAGTGTCACTATTGAACAATATTAATAATTAATGATAGGCTATTTAGTAATAAAATAATTTTTAAAATGTTTGTTTAAGAAAAATTATGCAGAGCTCCAATTCATGCACATAGCTATATTGTTTAAATGAACTACCTTGGTCTTAGAGGATCAGATGAATCAAAGGATGAAAGCTCCGGCCGGCCCGTACATGAAACAGAGGCCGACTTAGTATGTCCCTTAGGTCTAGGAACAGGAGTGCGATCACCAAGTAAGGGGATGTTACTGTCAGAGAGTTAATAGGGTTATAAATGGTTATTTCATGCAAAGTTATTTAGCATTGTTAAGCATTAATAGGGATCAATATTAGGAAATCATGTCAAAAAAATCAAAGCTTTTCAAACTTATCAGCAAGGATACAAAATACATAAATAAAAGTGCATGGCATTAAGTGGCAGCAAGCTCTTTTGAAAGTAGCAATTACGAAAGATCATTATAGAATTAATAAATTACCAATAATTTTAGAAAATTTTAAAGGAAAAAGAACAAACCAGAATGCAAAGTTTCTCATCTTAATGAAACTGAATGTAACAAACCAAAAGATTTTGAATCTGAAGTTGTGTACTTTGCATCCTTTATATTAAAAAAAAAAAAAAATAAATAAATAAATAAAAAAAATAAAAAAAAAAATTACAGAAGTTTCATGCAAGGTATTACACAATATAAAAGATAAATACTAAATACCTATTAGAAGTTTCTTGACTACCAGATTTTTCTGTTGATGATAGTGTTCTATTTTCACTATAATTGTAAGTATTTCTTCGGGGAATACCACTAGCAGATGGAATATGAGTTCTACGGGTAGTTGATGTTATAGCTTTTGAAGGACTACTACCTCCAGATTGTACAGAACCTGCTGGAAATAGAAATAAAAAAATTACCAAATGCAATAGTAGTAGAATCATACAGAAGTGTACTATTTATGAATTTTTCATCAGAAAAGAATATTAGGTTGTGGAAAAATAACAATAAAAATAAGTGATTGTACAAGAATAATTTAAGTACAAATTAAAATTTTAAAATCTAAGTCTTTTTAAATTTAAGATCTACATCAGAATAGTTCAATTTTTAGTTACCCAAGAATCAAATTATGGTACGCGAAAGGGAGGTTCAGAGATATTAAAAATAAATTTTAAATTTAACTCATTAATTTAATATATCACTTTACTGCCATGCACTTTATTATCAGCCTATGAGTTACACCTCATTAAAAATGCTTGTGGGCAGTAGATTGGACCACAAAGATCTACATGATAAAAGAATTAACTACTATAACACTAGGAATTTTTTAAAATTTAAAATCAAAATTCTGACATACATTCTACTTGAAGGCATTTTTGAAATGGTAACTGTTTCTCAACTCAACATCCTAATAAAAGCAGATGTGACAATCAGTCACATTTTTATAATAGCAAAATATTACCAATTCTAATAAAATATGGAGATTCCCCCCCCTTTTTTTTAAGTAAGAAAAAAAAACTTGACACACACACGTAAAAATTTCCCATTTAATAAATTTTGTTCTTTATCATCAGAAAAAGTACTTTCTGATAAAAAAAAAAGTTTTAAAGACCTTCCACATTGAAGGGGAAAAAAAAACAGTACTGTTTTGGAATAATTTTAGAGAAATACAAAGTACTACCAAGATGAGAAATATGTAAATATGCGTGTCAGTGAATTATATAAAACTTACTAGAATTTTCCTGTGTTAATTGATTTGTTTTTGCAGGCCGAGGATTGGTTGAAATAGTTGGGGAACCCAGTGAGGTGGTAACTGGAGGATTCTCTCTAACAGTTGCTGCTTCAAGAGTATTTTGCCTCTTAAAGGACGGAGGAGGACCATTAGTTACGGGCGTTTGATTGGCTGAAATGACAAAAATCATTAAGTAATTTTGAAATAAACATGTTGCACACACAGAGATAAATAAAATTATTTAAAAACTGACAAATGCCTTTCTGAAAATAACAGTAAAACAAACTGAAGAGAAACACATTGCAATAAAACAAAACACACAAAAAATTTTCATTCCAACAAACTTGCAACATTAGATGATTCTTTATCCTTTCCTCTATTTTATACTCATACAAACCACGAAAAATTACACAAGATATAAATATTTTATTTTAAAATGAAAATAAATACAATTACTTTTCATAGTGCATCTCTGTAAATATATAATTCTGAGTAATTTATTAACATTTTATGTATTGAAATAGATGGCATACAAAATATTTTAAAAATACCACAACAGGAAACAATACTTGCGCAGATCTTCAATGTTACACTAGCCTTGAGGATGTAATTATATTTGCTCATATTATGAGCAAATACAATTACATCCTCAAGGCTATTATTGATTTGGAGCACTACAGCCTAATTTTTTGCAACACAAGAGCTAGTGAGACCGGGACCTACTGCTTAAAGCCAATTTTGAACAGCTACAAATATCCATGCCATAGTGGGATTTGAACTCATGAACTCTGGTACCAAGAATAAGCACTGTAACCACTCAGCAATAGTTCAGCCATACTATACTTGGGGTGGTATATTAAATTTGATGAAAACTACTGAATTAAGCATCAGATGACCACGAATCAGTAGCTGTATTTTCCTATGAACTTTTAAAATTTAACTCAGTACAGCATAGCATTTGTTTTATCTTTTAGCATTGTCCTTTACATTCACTTTCTTTGGACTTATGGTCAGAAAGCAAAAGTTTAAAATAACTGACAGCACAGCAAGATTGCAAACTGACAAAAAAATTATAATTAAAAAAAAATAATAAATCAGACACTATATTTTCTTATTCCCCAAATTTTCTTATATAGTTTTGAAATATTCTGAAAGCTAAACAGGACAACAAAAAGTAAGCCTCTCTTATTAAAAACTTCCAGTTATGTGACTGCTCTAGCATCATCAAACTTACTTTATGTTCAGCATTCACACAAGAAAAAATATAAATAAAATTTAGCACAGCACTGCTTTGGCAAATGAGTTTAATTGGTTGTGTAACCAAGATTGCAAGTTAATTTGCACACTTCATATCTTCTCATTAAAAATTGAAGTAAAATCAAACCACCTCCCATAGTCAAAGCAAATCTTTTTTACATTATATTTTTAACATAAGTGCAATGATACAATATATAAAATTTATAGAAGCGAATGTTTAAGAAAAATTTAATAAAAGGCATATAATTTTTTTCCTTAATTTGCTTAAGTTTTGACTTTTTTTTTTATTATTGACACTAAAGCTCGCTCATAACAAGGCAAAAAATTAACCGAGTGATTACTCAGAACTAAAAAACACTCAAGTTACCATATATTATAAATAAAATTCCTGATTTTTGAATTTCAACACATATTTATCTTATAACAATGCTATTATAAATAGTATTATTATAAGATAAATTATGTAATATTTTCTAAATATAAAATTTGCATCTATTCCATGTAAAATTTTTTACACAAAATTATAAACTTTACCATGACATCATTAGAGCACCTATTAATAAAAAGTTTAAGCAACTATTTAATTTCTCTAGAATTAAATATGTCTAATTACTATGGGTATTACTAAAATTCACATTACATCTGAAAAGCAAATTAGCAAGTATCAGAGGTTCTATATATTTTAACTCTACATGATATATACTTATGAGTTAGACAGCTTCAGAATTTTATTGATTCCTAGATTTATATAAACTGGTATCTATAAAACAGTTATTGTTGCTTATGCAACAACACTAGGAATATCTTATTAAAGTTAATCACAAGTTCAGATATATTTTATTTTAATACATAAATTAACACAGCAGCAATCTAAAAATCTGAAACTAATAACCACAGACAATACATGTTTGACTTCTAGAACTAACATTAAAAAATTAAAATACAAAAATACTTTAATATAAAAATGCCAGTTTACAAAGAAAAAATACAATAAACAATACTTACTGTGACTGAAACGACGTGGTTTACTGCTGGCTGAAACACTACGCTGCACTTTTATGTGCGGTGGGGATTGACTATTACCAGTAGTTTCAGAAGGTGCTTTTAATGTGCGTAGTGATAAACTAGAGCTAGACTGAGAATCACAGCTATCATTCTGAGAGGATGAAAAAATTTTTTTATAAGAATAAAATAATTTATTTTATTAAAAGTAAAATGTAAGATATATTAAAATAAAGCAAATTTAAGAAAATGATATGAACAGTTAATATTACAAGGATGCCACTGGTATTAGAAAAAAAAAAAACCTCACGTACACAACACAGTACTTCTTTGAACATTTATATTATTATTTTGTATGATGCATCATCAAAATTACTGTATGTATATTCTCTTCAAAATTCAAAATTTTATCTAAATAGAGCTTTGTCTAAGTTACCATTCTGTCTAAGAAGAGCTTAAGTAATACTATCTGGAAGCCTAAAGCATTAATCCTCATAATACGACTTTCTACTTACAGATATTTCATTTCTAAACTGAAATTTGTTTCAATTGCAATAATTTTTTCCCACTCTGTACTTGAAAGTAACAAACAGCAAAAATTTTAAATTTTCTGAATATTTTTTTCTTTTTTAAAAATGAAATTTTTAAAAAGCATTCTTTCTACTATTTTTAATTAGCATTGTTAAAACTGAGTATGAACAAATTAATGCTTTTTTTCGCTGGATTGTTGTAGATTGGTAGCATTAACAGCAGTTATATTTAATTTTTTTGTTTTATAGAGTGAAAACTGCAATAAAAAATGGAGGTGCACATACTGATATTATTACAGTACTAATTATGTTATTTCAACATTTTAAACCTCGTTGTTTATAAGTTAAGATATACAACATAAATGTTACTCAATTTTTTTTTTATTATATACAGTGCATATTGCATTTAAAAAAGGAAGGGCATAACTAGAAATTATAATTTTCCTAAGTAAAATAATTCCAACATTTTATGGCTAACTGTTTGTGAAATATGCCCAAGTTTCAATACATTATATTGAAATTTTTTATACATAAAATGCAGAGTAAAATTAGATGAGAAGCAAAACTAGATATTATAATAAACTTAAATTTAAGATTTCAACATTTTACAGCTAATTGTTTCTGAATTATGGTTCACACAGTTATATTGAATTTTTTTTGTTTTAAAAAGTTAATCCCAAAAGTTTTTAATTTTAGCTTATTTTTTAATTTTTAAATTTACTTGAATTTTTTTTATCAGCCTGTCATATAGGTCAAGCCTAGATCACTAGAAACATTTTTTACTTTTGAATATTAATAATTAATAAGAAATTTGAATATTAATAAGAAAGTTTTTCATGTTAGAAGTTAATTCCTCTCTCCGAATTTCCTAAAAAAAGTTTTTTTTTTTTTTTCAACCTGCAATTGAACAAAATCTGGGAGACATTTAATAAAAATCTATAAACTGAGAGTAATGATAAAATAAAGATATGTAAGTTTGTGAGGCAACATCTTAAAATCTAATTGCATGCACGCATGCATACACACACAGTTACTAGGTAAAACATTATTTTACATCTTTACAAAAGATATTTAAAAAAAAAAAGTGTCTACCAATAAAGAAATTTCTATAATCATGTGGTACCTAATATCTATAAATTGCAATATAGAGGGATCCTAAGTATAGTAAACTTCGTTAATTATACATTTTTCATGTACTATGACAAAACATACTCACAAAAAAAAAAAAAAAAAAATTGTGTGCATACCTTTATTACAAACAAATCCGTAATTGTTAGTGCAGCTCATATATCTACTACAGAATTAGCTTAAACTAAACAGCTGACATCTTTAAAAACACAACTCAGATTTTAAAAAAATTCTCATGCAGTACGTAATAAAAAATAGTAGACATGAAACCAGCTTTGTTATAAGGAACACCATGTTCATTATTTTAAATATTTACAATAAGTGGATGCATCAATTCTTAACTATGAACATTTGTAATCCACTAATTTATAAAAAGGTTAGATTTTAAAGAAAAGCTACTTACAGCAATATATGAATAATTCATACACATCAAGACTTACAAAAATCTTAAATACAATATAGTGGTATAAAAATTAATATACCTTAAGGGTGATTTAGAACTGTCTATAAAAGATTTGACAAGATCAAATTTTAAATTACATATAAAGATTAATAGAATGCATGATAATAAGAGGAAAATAATTACCTCAGTAGTTCTCTTGCCAAGAAGTAAATAATTAGCCATAATATCATCGTATTTCTTGCTCCTAAGGGAGTCATTAATTTCATCTTGAGTATAACCCATCGATAACAAGATTTCTGTAAAAGAAAAGAAGTGTTCCTTAGGATAGTGAAAACTGAAATGAACCCCCAGTGTATATCATTTAAATCAAGTGTGTGTTTTTACTAGTGAAATACTAGTGATTACACTAGTGAAATTCTGGGACTGTTATGAAATTTTATCATTAAGTTTGTAAATACCATAATCTATGCAGTCTGGAGAAAACTCTTAATGCATGGGAAATCTTTCTGTAACTTTACTAGAATGTTAATTTACTGCAAAGTGTAGCATTTATTATTAATAATATTTGTTGAATCATATATATATAATTTTTTTGATATTTTTTTTCAACTTTAAAGATCTGAAACTGTTCTCATTAAAAATTAAAGTTAAAAGTTTTTTTTCTTTCCCTGTAAAATTCTTTAAAAATTATTCATATTTAAAAAAGCTGAAATATCAGAATTAGGACATGAATATTTAACATGCAATAAATCTTATAATGGCTATACAGTAGTAAATTTTGTGCAAAAATAGCAACTACAGTCAGTGCAATTGTTTGCTTTTGCATGTTAGGCTCATGAACAGTTATATATTGCCATATTATAACATGCAAAATAAGCAAAAGTGTGAAGATATGGAAGTTTAGTAAATAGCTTATGTAGTAACAAATTAGTAACTTAGATGCACTTAATTTTAATTGTTAGATGCACAGATGTGAGGCTAATCAATTTATGCATATAAAAATATCAGTATACTTATAAGGGATAATTCACACACACACAAATATAATCCACATGAACACATTTTACATAATAACACATTAAAGAATCAATTTTTTAACTCATTTAAAATTTTCTTTTATCAACTTTCAAACTAAAACCTCTGAAAGTTTTATATCAAGTTGTTTGCAGATTTTATATATATATATATATATATATATATATATAAAATACAAAAATGAATTGTCCCTTTCATAAGAGTAACATTTCCTCAAAGAAAATGTTTATCCAATTTTCTTAACATTAATGACTTATATTACACAAAGCTAAAGTGCTGCTTTAATGAAACATAAAATTTCAGAATTATATTAATTTAATGTATTTCATTTTATTAGCATTTTATCCGAAACTTACAGACTGATAGGCTATCACATGATTTGAGTCATTTCTCATTACACAAGAAATTTAGAAATTATAGTTTAGAGTTCAAGGCTTGATTTGACTTAAACTGGAGCAATATGGTCTACTTTTTTGCTAAGTAGGGCTAATGAGACTGGAAGCTACTGCTTACAGCCAATTTCAAATAGCTATGGCCATCCATGCTAGCAGCAGATTTGAACCCGTGAACTCCAGTGCAAAAGAGCAGTTTTTTAGAGTCCATACTGAATAGCTGTGTAAAAAAATGTGTGTACTGAATAGAAATTCCAAATATTTTACTACTATCTAACAATAAAGGTATAGGAAGCTGTATTTATAGCCAAATATCATGTAATAGTTGAAAGTAAAGTATGTTTTTAAAGACATATCTAAAACTGCATTTACACTTTGTTCAAAACTAATTAGAATCGCAAATTTTTGAAATGCATTTTCAAATTCAACATAAAATTATCAACAAATTGAATAGCTATTCAATGCATTGTACTTTCTTAATATCATTTATAAGCCAGAATGGCTAAACCACAGACTGCCCAGTAAAATTGTGTTTTGTGGCATAATTAAAAAAATTTGGACCTTAAACAGTGATTGTATTGATTTTAGTAAATATATTTCATAATTTCATTGTTTTTTCACCTCAGAATATAATATATAATATACATATGTACAATATATGTAATATACATAATACCTGAATATAACAAAGTGCTTTTTCAATGCAGTCTGCAGATTGGGCAGGCTTGATTAAAAGTTATCAAATGGAAAGAATTATGTAACTTTCATGCTTTCATCTGTCTCAAAAATACAACTTTGAGTTTAAAAAATGTATTTCTAGTGAAATTCTGAGTCTTTATAAACAACAGAAGTTTAACGGACAAATTTTAAAATTTCCAGTCACACAAATTTTCGGATTTTTTTTTTTTAAGGTTTATTTTACAACATTCCATAAATTAGAATGAGTGAGTAAATTTAGCTGAAAGCAAGCAGCAAAATACAAAATTAGTGAGGAAAAATGGTTAGTTTTAGTAATAAGTAATTAAGAATAAAAGAGAGAAGAAAAAATGCTATCTACTGTATAGCACAAAGATAATTCACCTTGCTTACCCATTCTTCTCGTATCACTAAAATCAGGCTCTGGCTCAACATAAGGTTTGAGCTCATCATCCTCATAGCCTACATTCATCCACTTATCTTTCATAATGGCCTAAAATTTGATAAATTGTAATTTTAAGCATGATAAATTAGAAAAAATTTCACATAATATATAATATAAACAGAAAATATGTTGCTATAACAAGTGCAACTTCTCTAAAGTAACTTTCTTTACCCAGACTCCTTTTAATTACCTCCAAAGAAGCTCGTTTTCCAGGATTTAAAACTAAAAATTTTTTTAAGAGATTCTCGCAGTCAGTAGACATATAGAAGGGAATTCTATATTTCCCACGGAGAACACGTTCTCGCAGTTCCTATAAAATAAAAAAACACTAGATGATGATAAAACATATCAAAACAATTTATGATGCATATATATAATAAATACACACTTAGCATTTTATAACATCAATGTTGCCTTTAATATATTATACAGGAATGAATACTTGGCTAAATTATTTGAAATAAAGAAATAAAAATAAGTAAAAGTGCTTTTAACTTTTTAAAAAAACTTTAAAGAAAAAAAAACTTCCACTAAAACCTATAAATTATTTTTATTGCATATAAAAAAAAGATACCTTAAACTTTGTATTTCATAATCCATAACATCAAAAAATTAATTTTACCTTGAGGTTTGCACCGTCAAACGGCAGAGAACCACTTACGAGTGTGTAAAGAATTACACCCAAACTCCAAACATCAACTTCTGGACCATCATATTTTTTACCTATGAATAGAAAGATATAAGTGCAAAAAGAAAGAATAGAAAGAAATGAGATTACAAAGATACTAAAGCATAAAAGTTGTAATTACACGTTCTTAAAATTTTAGTCAAAGGACAAACCTTGGAACAATTCTGGAGCAGCATAAGGCGGACTTCCACAAAATGTATCAAGTTTTTGACCAGGGACAAATTCATTACTAAAACCAAAATCTGCTATTTTTATATTCATTTCACCATCTAGAAGGAGATTCTCAGCCTAAAAGATTAAAATAAACAAATAATTTTTTTTTAAATAAACAGTAAGAGACATGTCACCCCTATAAATAATGAGAAAATATTTTCTGTAAAGGAAAATTTCCCTTCATAATTCCCAAACAAAATTCCTCCACCCCCCTACTTAACATAGAGAAATGTTTAAAATTAGGGCATTTCAAGGAAAATCAATACAGTGGCAGATATGTGTTTATCACTAAAGATGTATTTTACTATAAAGTTTATTTTCAATCAAAAACATACAATTTCATGTTATTTAAATGAACATTTCTTTGGACATTTATGCTTTATTTCTATTATTTTATTAATGAATTAAGCTGATAATATACTGAATAACTATAATCATAAATTCTCCTGTTCAATCTGCACCTTATACTTTATTTTTTTAGTTCAAGATGTTCAGCATCTGTATGGTGGGAAAATGCTTAAAAAGCACTTATTCCAATGGATTTTTAAGCTTGTGGTACACTTGCAGTCTACTTTCCATATAGTTCTGCTTCGATAGAGCAAATATTTTCAAATTTTGGTCTTACTCAAAAATAAACAAATTAGGAGTAAAAGGCTTATTAACTTTTTTTGTGTGTGTTGGGGGGGGGAGTGTTGCTACATGCTTAACTAGTAGCAGAAATAGAACTAAGGACTTTGAACAAATTTAGAAATGTTATTAAGCTGTATTTAAAATTCTTCAATAAATAAATAAAATGCAGTTAATGAAATATTCATATTTCATACAATTAAGGAAATAATAAATATTTATTTCTAGTTGAAGCTAAATGTTGTTCTCTTTCTTTTTCCCTTTTCTTTTCTTATTTATTATTTTTTTTTTTAACTATTTTAAGCTACTAGAGAAACATTGTGTCAAACTGGTTTTTGTTAATTTTTCAACACAAACTTATGTAAAGTTATAACATACTTATAAACTGTTTTATAGTTTTCATTTACTATAGGCTAAAACATTAATTTATATTCATATAAGCTTAATTTTTTTTTTTTTTTTTTAGCTGCAGAATGAAAATGTTTTTGATAATTGTAAAACACATCAAAAACTTGACAAACCCTGGTAATATATAAATAAGTAAAAGATATAGAATAAAATATTACCTTTAAATCTCTATGTATTATTCTTTTTTGATGGCAATACTGAACAGCAGAAACAATCTAAAAAAAGTCAAATAAAACATTGGTTCTGTGCAAATTTTTAAACTGATAGATAAGTGAATCATAACCAATTTGTTTGTTACCTGTCGAAACTTTGCTCTAGCCTCTTTTTCTTTCATTCTTCCGTGTGCTACTAGGTAATCAAAGACTTCACCTAAAAACCATTAAATTAACTGTTGTAATGTTCCATATTAATTAGCAAAATGATACATACTGCTTCATTTCTGAGTAATAATTTATAAATTGAGTAAAAGTATTTCATCAACAGCATCAATTTATACATACCACCACTGGCATATTCCATTACAAGATATAGTGTTTTCTCTGTTTCAATCACTTGAAATAGTTTAACTGGAAATTAAAAGTAAAATTTAGATAAACATTATACAGAAATAACTTCATAGTCTCTTAAAAACAATCAACAAGAATAAAACTTCAATTATTTTAGATTTAGCACCTATCTTTACCAAATTTTTTTACAATATGTTAGCATGTTTATTTACTGTAAAATTTAGTGTGATTAATGAAATAAAATACTCCTCCACCCACCCTATCAAATAAATGTTTTAAATTTAAATAAAATGTTAATGAAATAAAATACTCCTCCACCCACCCTATCAAATAAATGTTTTAAATTTAAAAAAACTATCATTTTAATTATGATAATTTAACAGTTAATTTTTGCTACCTTAATAAGAAAAAACCACTATTCACTATGAAAATTACAATTGTTCTCTCACTAACCTCATTCAATTCCACATATAAATACTAATGTAAAGTTACAAATAATTATACTAAATTGAAAGGCATATGTGGATTTAGTTCCCACAATTGCATATGTGACTTAATTCTAATTTAGCAGACAAGATTTTCATCACTTTTATGGTGGTTTTCTAATGATATACTTAGAAATCCTACCAGAAAGAATTACTAACTGAATACTACATCATTTGGCATTTGTTTTTAATCTTTCCTAATACTCACTAATCTAAGGTGAACAAAATTAGGTTAAAAGAAAATGCTAAAATCCATCTAACTCATTTTTCTCTTAAGTTATGATTGCAGTCTGCCTCCCCCTCCCCACTCTCTCTCACACACCAATTTTTAAAAACTGCATGTGCAATTTTTTTTAATTTAAATTAATAATAATTAAATAATAAATAATAATTCATGTAAATTGTATATATAAGTCTAAAAGTGATAATTCATTGAAAAAAAATTCACAGTATTGTATTAAAATTTTAATTACACTTACCTATATTTGGATGATCCAAAATTTTCATGATTCTTACTTCTCTGAAAAGCTACAAAGTTATAAAAAAATATTTAGAATTCAATGATTGAGATAGTTATGAATATACACAAAAAATATTTACAATTATGACCTATGACCTATTTAGTTTCTATTTAAAGTATAAATTTAAATACAAGTACAATACATATTTATTTACATATAATCCAGAATGATACCGATTATCATTAGCAAGACAAACTTCTGGCAATGTTACAAAAAATAAAATTCATATTAATATAACATTGTATTGGTAAAAAATTATAAAGCTCTATCAAACTATTGGGACTAGGTTAAGATTTTTTCAATTTCCAATTTCTATTCAAACCAGAAATATTTTCATTTTAAATTAAGAATATTAAAATAAATATAAAGGAAGTTATGAGACTACTATTTCCTTCCTCTTTCTAGATGTTTTATTTTCTGCTTGTTGTCAATTTTATGCTTACTGCAGGCTTGCAACTGCTGAGGTACTTTCAAAAAGGTGAGAAAAGTGACAAATAATACAGAATAAGTGACTAAAAAGTGACTAAACAATGAAAAAAAAGCGATCTTTTTTCTCCTCGATTACAAATGCTATTATTAATATTTTCTATTTATTTTAACTCTAAATCAAATGATTCATGCAAGACATGATTTTAGCGTCAAATACAAAAAAGGTTAAAAGTTTTGTTTAACACAACTCAGAAATGCTTTTTATTCAAGAAAATCTATAAATTACATTTGAATGCATACAATACATTAATTTTATAATCACAATTTTCTGCATATATTAATGATGTTTTAAAATATGTACATAGCTAGATTAGAGTATCTAAACAAAAATTGTGAAGAAAAAGAGAAATGTGTGCTTTGACATAAATTACTTTAATGTATTAAATGCACATTTCAGTACAAATGTAGATTTCAGGAACTTCTTTATGAATTTTTAAAATCACTAAATTCTGGAAACCATATGACTAATTACATTTTAATAAGAAAAAGAAGAGCATCACAATTTTGGTCTTTTATTAAAATATTTTGTTATTAATTCAGATTTTCTTTTTTCAACAACAGACTTTTGCTGTGATACACCATGAAAAAAGGTGACTAAAAGTGACTGTTTACTTAAAAAAGTGACTAAAGGTGAGAAAAGTGACGGAATTGCAAGCCTGTTACTGTTAAAAATCTCTGGATTAGAGGGCTCGGCCTATGGAATCCAGTTGTATCATTAATTTACAGGCCTTGAAAATTCATAGACTTTGAAAATGGCACAGTAGATATAATCTTGTTGAAATTAAAATCCGTAAAGTGTATGATAATGAAAAAAAATTTAAAAATTAAAGCTTGGTAACTTTGACAATAATCATAGTAAAAATTAATGAGCTTTATTTTGGCTTTATATAGCCATTTACAGATGGACATGTAATACTACAAACACACAAATAGATTATTATAATTTTTCTCCAAAATAAGACCAGGTCTTATAATTGTTGCTGCAAAAGACACACTAAGGTTTATTATCAGAGGATATCTTATTTTTCACAGTAATTAATAGTTGTCCATGTTCAGGGAACATTTATTCAGGTTCAAGATTTTTATCTCTAAAATCTTCAAGATTATATCTTGTACTTGATGGAATAGTTCCTTTTACTGTTATTTTATCTAAACATTAAAATTTATTGTCATCTGAACTTTTCTAAGATAGCACAACTATGTTCATTTGTTCATTCAGAAATAATAGCTATCTGTTTGACAATTTGAACTAGGCTTTTATTTTAGAGGTACTCTGAAAAATCCTGCTAAAGCTTAATTTTTTATTAAATCTTTATTTTTGGGAAAATAAACAATTTACTATTAATTAAAATGTTAATATTTACAAAACTTATTACAATAAAACAAATTACCTTCTGCAAACTGGATGGATTTAACTGTGTCTTATCAATAATTTTGATAGCAACCTAAAAATAAAGTTTAAAGGAATAAGTAATATTTCAAGTGTATGATCATATAATTCAGTTACTATATTCAAATTATTCATTAATTTTTTAAATAACTAATTAGCTCAAAACTAAGACACTTTTTATAACACCCCATTTAAAAGCTATTTAAAAAAATAACCTTAAGAAAAGAATAGTTACTTTCTTTACCATCTAATGTGACAAACAGAGAAAGAAAATTCTGAATACTAAGTATATGGGTAAAAATTATGATATTAAGAGTAAATAGTTTCACTATTTAAAAAAAATACTAAAAAATATACAATGCAATTATAACTTCAGATTTTATGATATAGATAATACATTTAAAATAACGAGCATCAACCAAAGTTATGGAAGATTCTAAACTACCTGTTAATAGCTAGAGCTGCTTTTTGTTATCAGATATTAATTAGTTTTTTACATATGTAGAACAAACATACTGCATTTAAATGTTAGAAAAAATTACACATTATTAACTCTAAGTTTTAGTAAATTTAGCTTTTTAATAGTATCAAACTTTAATTACTAATAAATTAAAATCATACCTCTTTTCCAGTAGGAAGATGTTTAGCTAGTTTTACTTTGGCAAAGTTACCTTTACCAATAGTCTTCAGAAGTCTGTAACGACCAATGTGAGGCTCTTCTGAAGTTCGACTCCGAGAGTTTGGAAAACTTCTGTGGCGTTCCCCATCCTACATTATACCAAAATATTAAATGACAAGATAAAAAATAACTTTAGAAAATAAAATAGCAGTCATATTTTCTATAAACAACTAAAATTTAAAATGAATAAAAAATAAAATTGTTTTAAATTGTTACACAAACTGTAAAAGTAAAACTGTAATGTAATCTTTGAAATAAACCCTAATGGAATCTTTACCATTATTTTTCTAAAAACAAAGGAACAACTATATCACGGTTAATGAATGAATGATTCAAATTTGAAAAACAACATAAGTTGGGTGTTTTTCAAAACAAAAAGTTGTCTAGATGAATATGAGCAAATCTGAATTTTAAAATATTTCTTAAGGACTCTGATCTTTCTATGAGTGTACATTTTATACATATGTGTGTGTGTAAAATTTTTCAAAGAAATTTCAGGATAAATATTTTATTTTTCTCATAAATAATTTAACCTAGTAGGTAAAACTGTCAAATAAAAGAAATCTTTGTAATTATAGAGTAGAAGTGACCACAATACAGTTTTTTAAATAGAGAGACACACACACACACACACAAAATGGAAGAATATGGGATTTGTAGCTCGCTAACGATGATTGTTTACCTATAGAAATAAGAATTGCTGAATTCTCAGATGACATGAAGTGGAATTACCCTCCCCCACTCCCTTTAATTCTAGAGAATTTCTTCCTTTCACCCTGGTTATCATTAAAACTCTTAAACATCAGAAATGGTAATTCAATACATTAACTCAATTAAATTTCTTTTAATAAATTACACAAGTAATATAATTAAATTTTACCTTGACTTGCTCAGTTGTGACTGACTCATGAACAGTTTGCAAAGGAGTTCTCACACTAGCAGACATCCTGAATTTCAGTTTATGCTGAAGAGGAAATTTAAAATTCCATAAGAATATTTACAGAACATACTTATTTCACTCAGCTATAAAATAAATAAATAAATAAATAGACCTACCTAGCCACTGAACAGTAAAGAATTAGGGAAGGCCAGTTTTAGAAACTATATTTTGAAATAGAATCATTTACATAACTAACACTGCTGTTATAGCTTCCTTCTACAAAAGGGCTTTTTCAGAGCTTTCTTTTCTTCAGCTTAATTACCATTTTAAACAATTTAGAACAATTATGTAAGACATAACCTGAAAGAAAAATCACAAGCTATTTAAATATTAAAAGTATTACTGACTCTAAACATGCATAAAATGATGAGGAAAACATGAGTTAGGCTTCAAGGTTTTAGGTAAACCTTAATACAGACAGTATTAGAAACTTGCATGAATAACAAGCAAATAACAATTCAAAAACACATAACATGATAAAATACAGTAAATATAATAATAAGAATGCATAGTTCATTTTATAATCTAAAATTTAACTTTATGATCTAGAAAGGAAGTTTTATTAAGAGAGAATTAAATGCAAGATTCAAATGTTTATATCACTTGCATCTTAGAATGCTACCTGTTCCCCTCATTGGCAAAAGCCCTTAAAATAATCTTGACCTTTCCTCCCCTCCATAAACCATGAAAAGGGACGTGAAACTGAGTACCTTAATATGATACTACAGAAAGCATTACTTTTTTTCCAAAATAATTCCACAAGTAACACTTTTTGAACAATAATCATCTCACACATAAATAGTTAGTAGTAGCATTACTCTGAGTTTTATTTTTTTGTGTCATATATATCAATGCATTTTTCATCTAAAATTTGAGCGAAAATTATACTCATTCTTTTACAAAAACTTACTTATGAAGAAAATTTTATTTTTGGTGATTAACCAGAAGGTATAAATCTTATTGAAGCTTAGAATCACAAATATTTTGAAGCAGTGAAAATGATGAATTATCCCTTGATAATAAAGATGAAATATACACGATGCTATAAATGAGTCCACTGAATTTGATAATTGAAGAAACTGTCCACAATGAGAAATTCCAGAAGAACTCTTTAGTTACATTCTCAAAATGTTAAAACTTCAGATTTTTTTTTTTTTTAATACTAAAATTCTTATATAAAACCAAACCAAATAGGGGTGTTATTTTTATGTATGCTTTTCCTAAAGAATCAACAAAGTAGAAAATAGGAAAGGATAGAATTTTATAATTTTACAAAAGTGGACATAGACCCATTAGATTAGCATATTGTAATAGCATGTCTTTCAGTATAGAAAACACAAAGGTTTCTTTACATGTTTATGGTAAATATCAGTTTAGTGAATGCACATATTAAACAGGTATTAATATGGTTTAAAAAACTGAAAAATGTTTATCCAGAAAATATTCACAATAAAACTAAATAAAGATATTTTACTCAAGCGTAGAAAAGGCATTTCACTGTATAAACTTTGCTCAATCAAGGACAATCGTAAGTGAATATTTCAAATTGGATATAAGAAATTAATTATCCAAATGGTCTTAAAGTAAAAAAGAAATTTGTGTATTTTGCTGGCATATTATACACAGAATAACATGCAAGATTTGTTTAAAATTCTAGAGACAACATGAAGAGAACAGGCTAATGTATAACTTTTTCAAAGGGTATCCCTTTTAAAGTTAAACATAAAATGTTATTGGGTCCCAGACTTTGTTTAATTAAATTCTTAAAAATTGATACACTTTAATATGTAACAAATCAATTTTTTTTAATGAAAGTACATGCATATATCTTGTCTTTCTTTGTTTTAAAATAAATTTTTAAAAAATTTTCTAGCATTTTAGAAATTAACAGTATGTATCATTGTAAGATTCAGGATTGTTTACAAGATTTCACACATTGGGAAATATCAAAAAATATTAATATAACTCATTTTAAGATTTGAAACAAAATAAAAAGAAAAATTTCTAAAAAAAATGCTTTTCAGTACAATTATATTTTGCAGCTACTTGTTTACTAGGTATTACTGCAATATCAATTTGTACAAGCAAGAAATTCTTTATGCCCCTTTTTTTGATGAATAATCTTCCCTAATTTGGTGAATTTCTTGTATGTACAATTGAGAAATAACTGTAAAAGTATGATGTTTACTGTTTCATTTTAATGGACTCTGTAGATATTTATGTTAACAGAAATTTAACAAGCTATTAATGGACTTTATATAATATAGATGACAATCTAATCTACATTCACAAAAATTGGCAAACGTTAAAAACCAATTGTAACTTCCTAAAATATTTTAAACTAGACTAACACAATTTTTATTTTGGCTCCCAATATAACTTTGACGTATAAAACATAAATACAACTTAATGAGAAACTTTTATTGAATAAAACTTTCAGGAATACAATACAGATTAAAGTAACTAGTTAATATAAATAGCATTGAGTTAAGCCATGTTACCAGCATCAATTTTCAATTTAACAGTAGCAATTATCATAATTTATTAATTTTAAAGCTAAAAATATTTACATTCCCATAAAATATATATTAAAATTAAGCTTCTTAAATTTACATTTTTATCTATTAAAACAATCAAATCATCAAAAATAAAAAAATAATAAAACTGTGTTCTGCAGTATTCATTCCTTATTCAGACTATAAAACATAACCTGAGAAAATTTTCAATTTTATCTATTCACGCACATTTACTAAAATATTTAGATACAATAAAAACTTAGTTTTGATCAAATATTGTTTAATAATATTTTTATAAAATGTTAGTTTTACTATAATGAAATTTCAATGATTAATTTTTTTTAAAAACCTCTAATACCATAACTTCAAATATACTATGATGGTAATTTAATTATAAGAAAGTGTTAGCATAAGTACTAATTTTTAAAAGAAAACTCAAAAACAAAGTTTATTTAAAAAATATTCTTTATAATAGATTAATATATAAAATCTAATGTGCATAGAGTATAAAGTGCTTTTATTTCAGTATCTAAATAGTCTACACAATTTAAAATTTTTGTTACACACTTTTTTTTAAAATGCCATTTAAAACATTAAATTTTTGTGCATAATCCTTTACACTTACATATTCTGTTTTAAGTACTCAATGTTTTCATTATTTATTAATACAAGACTTTAAAAAAAATAAATAAAACTTCATAGAAAACAACTACTTTATGACCACTTAATTATTTTTGTTTCGTAACACTTCAGTATTTTAAAATTGAAATACTGAGTTCATCTCCAACCAAAAAAAAAAAAAATTCATTATCAAGTCTGCTATTGCTTGATTATGCAAATAAAAATTGTAATAACACTTTCTATTCAACAAGGTATTTTATAATAAATTACTTATAGACAAAGAGTTTATGAAATTAAAGGGCATTGTTAAAACTTTAAATGGCCAATTTGTGTATGACAATAAACAGAGAAATTAATACACAAATTGATGTACAATGAATAAATTTCTGGGCGCATTTCAAACTAAAAACCGTTTAGGATATTTAAAGCCACATAAGTAGTGTTTATAAAAAACATTTAAAGAGACCAATTCTCCATTAATTTCTAATGATTTTAACTAGTTTATGTACACATCCTTATAGTGAATAAGATCAAACATAATTCAAAAGAAAAGAAAGTCTAATAAAACTAATAATAAATGTAACATAATTGCAATAAGTGTTATTTGAAATCAAGCTATTTTGTATATGGCATATTACAGTTGAATTTGTGAAATTATCAATAATGTAAACAAATACTGAACAAACGCCCAGAAATTCTTTTTTGTTACGAACAAGATATAGCTATGAATCTGCAGATTAAAACATGATGTACATTTAATTAAAACGGTAATGATGTACATTTAAAAGAAAATTATAAACTCGTTTGTATCTATCATGTATTAGAGACAAAACTATAGTACCAAAGAGAAATCTCAAATTTCAAATAAAGTACAATAATCTTATAGTCAAAGTTTATAAAAATATAAGGTGCTTATAAATAAAGATACTCAAATTAATACAGTAACAACGAATTTAATGCATGATAGATTTCGATGTTCCATTAAAAAAAAATACATGATTTTTGGCGAAACAAACTTGAACAACTAAAATAGTATACAATTTAATCTATAGGAGCAATAATTACCCACCTTACACACTTGTAATTGAATATTTTTAAAAAAATTACCTAATTATTTGGAAATTTAAAATGATGGCAATTAACGCAGCTGACAGTTTTAACAGTTACTGAAACACAGATCTAATCCGAATTTGCATTAACTAAATACAATCTCTCAAATCAAAATGTAAACAAAGTTTTACAACTGTATACAGTAAAAGCAAAAAACGATGCAACAATTCCAATAATATTGAGAAATTTTTAGTTTAGGCTTACGTGCGAAAAAGAAGACGACATTAAATCCGCAACCCTAGCGAACCGGAATGGCTGAGAGTGGATCATTCCATTTTACTTAGAAACATTCTTAGATAATAAACTAGTGCGTACACATTATAACTATATATGGATGTAGCACACTTTCTTTAAAGCGTTCATTTAAAGGTAAAATACAGATGTCTACGTACCAATATGGCGGTCTGGATAACACGGAATCAGGCTATTGGCAAGGTACAAAGATCTACGTCCAGGGCTTTCGTTAGCACACCACCCCTCGGAACCTCAACTCGCTGGCAGTGTCCGACGGAAGAGCCATCGTTTCGAAGATGACTCATCAGAGGAATTACGTCACTAATGTGTAGGACAGAGGGTCATGAAACTGTCCATGGATAGATGGAGTTAGCAATGCCTCAAGCAAATTATTAAAAAGTTAAATTTCGTTTAATTATCCTTAAGAGATATAGAACAAATATAATTTTACAGATTGAAATTAGCTTTCCTATGGTTTATTCAAATTGTACTCATGTTTAAACGAAACTATTTTATTACTTATTTATTACAAAATTTTAAATAATAAATCAAGAACATTTCAACCAATAATTTGAAATGCTGTCTCTAATTAATACTATTAAACCTTAAACATTTTTTTCAAGTTACTATAATACAGTTAAATGGTACCTCTCAAAATAATTTTATTTGGAAGACCCAAACAACTTCTTACAAAGACATCCAAGGAGTCCTTAATCTTAGTTTTATTGAATATTAACATTAAACATTATTAAAGCATGTCTTTCAACTAGCAAAACATGTGAAGAAAATAAAAAGGACAGTAAGTGCAATGGATTTTACCAAAACTATTTTAAAACTTGAATCCACAAAAGATAAGTTTCGTTTAGTTTTAAATAATTTATTATCTTCTTTATAACTTATTATCTTTTTTATAACTTTTTTCTTTTTCTTTCAGAGAACCTGATTTACAAAAATTGGTGTACATAAAGTTTTTGTAGATTTCTATAATCAGAGTTTCTTTTCTCCCAGCATCTGTCGCCCTTCACCTTTCTTTATAAGTCAATATTTTCAGGACTTATTCATCTTGTTCATCTATGTTTACAATCTTTTATTCATATATATATATATATACATATATATGTGTGTGTGTGTGTACCATAAAAGAGCAATGTATCGATTTTAAGCAACGAGAAATGTAACACATTTTTAAGTGCATATTCTCATGCTTAAACTAATGATTTGTCACTTCAACTAATGATTTGTCATTGATTATTGCATAGTACAACATATTCAAAATATCTTATATGTCACAAATTTAATTAATTACTGTCCAGGCATTTTTCCACTCTTTATAGTTCCTATAAAAAGTTAATATTGTTCTTGGCGATAAAATTATGACACAAAGATACCATGATCTTTCTTTCAATTGTAGAACCTTTAGAATGGTTTATAAAGAGCAGTTGTGCTCCTCTGTGTAATTATTTATTATTGTCTCTTGATGAGCAAGTAGATTTAAACAAAGCAAACTATTGGTTGCTAGTACTATTAAAGCTAAAATACGCTATATTACACTATTAAAGCTAAAATACGTGCAAAAAGTTAAATTTCTCAGTCATTGCACTGTCGTTGAACAAATTCAACAAGATATGGCACAAAACGCTTTTCTATTGTTTGTTGTCTCTTCAGTAAGCTAACTTCTATAATCTCTTTAAACGATGTACACAAGATTTTAGAAGGTTCACCCCCAAATGATTTTTATACCACCTTCTCAAGTTGATAAATATATAATAATAGTCTTTAAATATCGTTATATAATGTTGAGATGCGTTAAAGTATTTTAAGTGCTTTGAAGCTTCTCTTGAAAATTAGAAACTAGAAAGTTCTTTCCTGTTTAGGAGAGCGATTTCTCTCATAGCCTAGAATATTAATTTTCTTAAAAGTTGAATGAATTTTTCTTCTTTTAAAAAAGATCGAATTCTTTTCGAACATATCTTGGGATCACACAATTCATCTTTTACAATATGTTACGATATGTATCTTTTACGATGAACCAGACATTCAGCTCAAATATGCATTTTGCAAAGTTGTTCAAGTCAATTATCATATTATCCATTTTAATAAAACAGTCCTTGTGCAATGCATAATGCTAGAACCATAAAAACTCATAACTTAGAAATTATAATTGAGACATAATCTTCAGTTATAACTCAAATAAGCTTTTAGACATGTTTGAGAACATTTTGAATCAAAATTTTCATTATGCTTTAATGTTTTCCCAATTAAATATTTGATAACTCCCAATTTGCTGCTTACTCTGACGTTTGTAAAGCGTTCATTATGCCATGCTGGAGATTAATCTCAATTTTAGTCATCCCCAGGCATGGGGATTTTCGCCCCGATTCATTACCTCAATCCTGATTGCCCACCTCATAGAGAGATGACCTACAAATCTATTATGCATGTTTTCTAAGCAGGAGATGCTAGTTCTCACGAAACCAAATGCTTTTATATAACAAAATAAGGTAACAAAATTTTAGAATTCGCAAAACATTCTGTCTCCGAGATAAATTACGCCTGCAGAGTAATACCTAACTGTTTTGTAAACTGTATAAGGTTTTTAATTCTATTCTCCAGAGAATAAACTTTTATTATAGTAATCAAACAGATATCTGCTGAGCTATGATAACACCACTATGGGCCTATCCCACCAAAGTTGTTTAACGCTAAGCGCGATTAATCTTTGTTTAAACGGAGAATTGTTTGGGGCCAGGGTTAATCGTGGCTAATCGTAGTTAACCGTTAAACGACTTTGGTGGGATCGGCTCTATAACACTACTGAAAATTTTTCTAAAATATGACCAATTTCTGTCTTAAAAGTTCATAAATTAAAATATAATTCACCTTTAATCACGACTGTAGTTAGATAACTGTTACAAAGCCGTAGGCAGAGGGGGGATTTAGGAGACCAGCCCCCTCCGAAATTCTGCAAAACTATTTCGCGTAAAGAAAATGGACCATGTGTACGGGTGTGTCTTTGCCAAGCTGTGCATAGACAACAGTGTGCTTACAATAGTGACGTTGAGTTAAATAGTAGGTGCAAATTGTATTCGACAAGTAAGAAGAGATTGACTAGCACTTATGGCAACTTATCACAATATTCTTGTACAATAGGAAGAAATTGTGAAAATTTTTTGGCAAAAATTTCACAGAGATCATATTTTATAATATACAGGAAAAAAAATTGAATAGTTTAATTTTCTTTCAAAATTATTCTTTTTCTTTGGTTATACTTCTGTTTTAAAAATTAGAATTTAATACCATGTATAGTTTATAACTTTTCAATGTTCGTTTTACTATTAAATTCCCTGCGTAGTTACTTTGTAACGAATTCTCGTTACAATTAATTCCTAATACAGACTTAACTAAAACCGTAAGAAAAGACGGCATAATGTAGAAGAATAGCAACTGTGCCTTTTGTGAGCTTTTGAACTGAGTTCTTCTTTACCTAGTGAAAGGACGTTGTTTCGCGCAGAATGGGATGCTGAATGAAGGATTGTTGACACCGAGGACCATCTCAATCATTCTGTCGGAGAAATTCATTAGGATGCTGGAAAAGTGTTCTTAGTGTTAGTTTCAATGGCATCCCGTAGAAAGAGTTTCACACGACAGCAGTCCTCTACATTGTAAGGGAAGCAACAATACCTTCCTATCTTGTTCTCCAAGGGATTGTCCAGGGACTGCGATAAATGATCGGCGAGATTGCTCCAGATTTCGGCAAACCGATTAATGGCACCTGCTGGCGCTATGCGCGCTTTCCCCACCACGTCATCAACCAGCTGTCCGGTCAGCTGAGACGGACATTCTTTCGGAGACGACTATATAAAGAGGAGAGTTCGAGGCCCAGAGAGGATTTTTGACCGATTGAGTCTCCTGAGAACTCATCGGCCCAGAACGACGAGGGAGCGACTGGGTGTCCTCCCCCCTTTTTTCTTAGGAAGCTGATTTCCTGCATCGATCATCATTTTCATTTGTAGATATTCATCGTTTCATCTGTATTTATCCTAACTTCAACATTGTGTTTCTAAATAAATATCATAGTCAGTACGTAGGCCTCCGCTATCCTTTTTCGGCCTCACTTAGAGCCCCAGTACGCTACAACTTATATTACTCATTCAAGGCTATAAAAAGAAAATAAATATTTTTGTTCATTATTTCAAATTTTTAAATATTTTTATATTTTAAAACCACATTCTATTATGATACTTATTAGGAGTATACATACATAAGAAAACCTGTAGTTTTATTGACATTCACCTGATCTGTTATTATGCAACATTTCTTTAAAATTTCAAAGCATTTTAGCTTCACCCTTTTTTATTTATTTATTGTTTTGGTTTTAAAAAATACGACAAACCGATGGTGAAGAAAAAATTAAAAACTATCTTTATACACCTGATAAATTATATATTATTGTTATATGTTAAAACAGCATATTAAGAAGTCATAACTAAAATTTACTATAGTACTGTACACACAAATTTCATTGTTTTGAGGCTACAAATTACCTCTTTTGGTAGTTTTATACACATAACATCTTTACCAAATACTATCACTGAAGTATTCATAGGGATCATGTAATTTCCCGTGTATTTTCTGGATATTTTGTAGAACATAGATTCAATTTAAGTGGACTTAATTGTGTTCAGTAAATCTTTTGTCAGCCAACTATACTTTTGTTTAGAAGTAATTACAGAATCAATAGCTCTTTGGTAGCATATTATTATCGCTAATTTGTTCAAACCTTGGCTTTTTCGACACACAACAGATCTTTTTTTAAATTATAAATTTCAAAAATGTACTTATAAATTTTTACTAAGGTACAGAGTCAAGTTTCATGGAAAATTGAAAGAAACAATCAAGAAATGAAGATTTCTTTGATTCATTTTATTTAAATGATGTCAGTCATAACTCCAGTTATAAATTAGATACAATCAAAATTTTAGCGGATTTTGATTGTAAGATTAAATTTTAATTTCCAATCATAAAAATTTCTAAAAATTGATTTTTTAATTGGCATTCACGTTTAAAATTCATGAGATATTGGGGCAAATTTAAATGATGAAAGTATAAATTATAATTCGTGTTCTCATACCATACTGTATCATAGATGATGAACCTATGGCATGCGTACCACTAGGTTGCACGTGACAGGTAATATTAAATTGTCCTTATTCACTTATATTCATCGAAAATATTAAAAAAAACCTTATCTTCAAAATTAGCAGCTATCCAAGGTGGTGTAAAGAACTACTACTTCCCTTTGACTGTAACTAACTACTACTTCTACTAGACTAATAAGAACTACTAATTCTACTACTCTCGTAGATTGTGTTCGGTTTGATAAGTGTTGTGTTCGAAAGTTTTTGCTCCGTTCCATGATGGGCCGATGTGAACTTATTAATTTATAGTTTATTAAAGTGTTCTAAAATATTATTTGTGGAGTTTTATATTTGACTGGCGAGGGCAACGTATCTACCATGAATATGGAAAACAGATAATTCACGACAGTGGATTCAGAAACGAATACGAGCATGAACGTCATTATAACATTTAGTGGAACAGAAGGGAGACTAGTGCCAATACGGAAACGATGCATACGGCAGGATGCTACGAAAAAAATGCTGTGTATAAGTGCCATACGCATTTTCGTAAAGGTCACACACACATTGAAGATGACATTCGGAGTGGGCTCCCCTCCTCTTCCATTGCAAATGAGAATGTTGAGCGCGTTCGAGGAATTTTGAGCTCGAACAGACGAATAACCATTGATGCAATTTCCTCTGAACTTAGAACTTCGCATGAGAGTGTTCCCAACATTCATAATGTTTCTCCAAACTTTCAATAAAGAACTTTACTCTAAAAATGGGCAACAAACGATTAGTTTCTTTTACACGACAATACTCCACCATATCGTCCTCTAATTGTGGAAAAATACCTTGCCAGAAACGGTGTTACCAGTGTAACACACTCCTTAATCTCCCAACCTAGCACCAGCAGATTTTTACTTGTTTCCACGGCTGAAAACGAAATTGAAGGAATACCTTTTTGTGGAATCAGATGAGGTCATCAAAAATGCGAAGCAACTGATGGTCCTGTGTAAAAATCTATTGGAGTGTTTTGAATAATTATACGAAAGCTGGAACAAGTGCGGAAGCAGGAAGACGGTACTTTTGGGAGTCAATAAAGTACAGTTATTGTCCTATTTTTTAATAATTTGTAATTGACCTATTCCTGGAACTTTTTGACCCTACCACGTATGTACCAGATGATCAAAAACTCAGGAAAAACATTAAAAATTGACTATTCGACAACAATTTAACATAAAAAGATGTGAATGGCAACAAACGGATAGAAATAAAACCTTTCTTTTAGTGATAAAAGCAGATGAAGTCTCGAATAGCTTTTTTGTCTCTAGATGACGTTTTTGATTTTCAACCCATCGGATTATACAAAGAAGTAGACTGTTTAAAAGAGTATCTGTATAAGACAATGCAGATCAAAGTTGTAAATGATGCATAAGAATTCTGTTTTTAGTGAAGGAAACTCTCTATTTTAACCGTACTTCAAGAATGAAGAGAGTACTGGTGTGACATTGTGGGCTTATATAGATACATGGGCCGTGAAAAAGATCACTAAGGACATTTAACGTATTCTGCTGTAACCAAATGGATTCAGAAATTTGAAGCTAGAGGTTCTTTAGAGTGAAGAAGATGCTCCTAAGCAACATAGATGAGCCATACCGAGAGAGATGTTGCAAAATGGGGCGTACCGTGTGATGCTTCATCTTACAGCTGTACTGTAATTTAAAGTAGTCCACTCAGTATTCTAGATGTTGTTCTTTCCTTTGGTGTCTACACAATCAGATTATTTTAATCTCCTAATTATAGAAACAATTCTAACCAGGTTATACTATGTCATGTGACTGATTGTCTAAGAGATTCGACCCTAATGTGATATCGAGAAATTGCTGTTGTTATCGAACGGAATCAAACATCAATCTCTACATGTGTGACATCCATTGGTAAAAGGATATCGAGAATATACATCAATGGACTCTCAGGACGATAACTATCTGGAGAGTGAAGGACGCATGTATGAAGTTGCAGGAAGGTACAGGAAGCACAGTATCTTTGTTGAAAGCACATTGTAACGGAGTGCCTTAACGGCGTTGAATTCCTCACAAAGACTTTATTTCTCAAAAGAGTTTGAGAAATGGACTTCGCTTATGTGGAGACAAAGGTGATGTTTTCCCAGGCACCACGATGGCTAGACTTTTGTGTCCTACAGTAGCGAAACAACAGGGCAGACTGCCGGACGCCTAGACTGATAGAAAGATGATCGTAGAAGCCACAAGTCCTCAAGGGAGTGTCGCGACATTGGATCTTTCTCCGACACGGAATTCCGGAGACTCCCAGGTTTGCGGCCGGTGATTGTCTAGCCCAGACCAATCCAATTGGTTGAAGGTGAGATCATCGCCAGATGATCCAATGATGAAATCGTGGGTGAGGCCCTCTCTCTTAGAGGCCCTTCCCCTAAAAATAGACGAGATGAGATTTTTTAAGAAGTAGTTAGTTAGCTAGAAACCAGCTAATTCGGACGTCGTCTGGACCAGTCTGTCCACCGGAGAGTTTTCTTAGCGATAACCCCACTTTGGGATCACTTCTTTTGAGAGTTAGATAGCAGCAGCTAATTCGGAGGTCGTTTTGACCAGTCTCTCCATCGGAGAGTTTTCTTAGCGAAAATCCCACCTTGGAATAAATCTCTTTATGAGATTGTTAACGATATCATATGCCTTAAGTTTTCTTTTATTCCGACCCTCTTCAGGATTGATTGTATATACCTCCTAGGAATTCTAACTTTGTTTTTATCTTCTTCGAAGATACTCATTGCAATTTCCAACACCCTCGTCTAATTGTGTGTGCTGTCTTCATAATTGCTACCGAGAACTATTACGCGAAGCTACCGAATTGTTTTCTTCCGTCGGTTATCAAACCTTTCGTCAGTGCACTTAAGTGTACGTTTCGACTCAGGCTTACGTCTATTGTATCATATACTTGTGGACTGTATTTGTATTATGAGTATATAGAAATGTGTAGATAGTTGCAGGGTGTAAATAAATCATTTAATCAAGAAATACCTGATTCTTTATTGTGTCACCTGAAACAGGGACCAGACACGTTACAACATATTAAAAATTACAGTGCGTAGTCGACAGTAAGACGTGATTTAGAGAAAAATTGGATTTTACTGCAAGCGGGAACTGTGAAGTGTTACCGATACTAAAGATATGAAAATTGTTCTCCGAGCAAAAAAGTGTCATATATATTTCTGTACAAAAGACAGAAAATTCCAAACTGTTTACGAAATGTGCGCGAGAAATGCAGGCGTCGTTCACAGTATTAAATGCATGTTTTCTGTTAATTATATACTGGTTTAAAAATCGTAATTTAAAGAAATAATTACTAATTTTATCTTTCTGTCTCAATTTATTTTTTTGTAAATTTTTGTTACCCCTTAAGAGTAAAAAAAAATATTTGCAGAATATTTTTAAACGTTTGGTTATGTTTTTAGTCAAGTTTAGTCTGTATCTGCCACACTGGATTCCTCTCGCGGAATGGTAACCTATGGGGAAAACTAAAGTTTCTTCTGGCCAGCTGGCATTTAAAGAATTATACCACGTGATAAATGCTATCTTTTTCCCTTTTTTTTTTTTTTTTTTTAAAGTAAAGAGTTGTGTCTGTTAATTTTTTTGTATTTGCTTTTGTAATAAAGTGTACCAAAATTTTTCACAAATAACTTAAAATTTATCACATTTTTCTCGACAATTTTTAAATGAAAAGGTAGCATCCTAGATAATTTGCTTTTCCATCACGAGGTATAATGTTTTTTTAAAGAATTATTATAGGTACTGAGTGGCACACTGAACTCCAATAAGGCAGGTACAGATCGACCTTAAGTAAATCTTCCTTTTTCGAATACATTCAAGGTCAAGATCAAGGTAATTGGGTTTAACGGAGTACCTAGCGAAGTGTAAGTTCTTCACTTAAACCTCCGAACGCAAGCAGAACAAAACATAAATTTAGGCCTCTAGGTAAAAAGTGATCTAAACAAAAATTTAATACACTCCAGCTCACAAGGAAGCGAGGAGGTGAGGACGTTCTCATAAAAAAATATGAGTAACCAACGCGTTGTCTAATTAGGGGATAATTAGACTGTAACCTTGACAATGACCATTAGGTATAGTTAACAGTAATGCATGGATTCAACAACATGAAGCTCAGAAATAATAAAAAAATGTAGTACAATAATAAAAATAGGGACAGTAAAAAAGTTGCAACTTGGTACAACAATTAAAAATAAACAAAAAAGTGACAACACTAACAAAAAGATATATTTTTGAATTCGAATACATTCGTACAATTATGTTTTAGTATCGTTTATTTAAGAATACATTGTGTCTGACAATGCGTATGATAGCAAGTAGCACGCGTCCTCTACAGTTAAATTTTTCTTTTAAGGAATTTACAAGTATTTAAAAAAAGGATAAAGGAGAGAAAAGAAAACAAACATTTTAACAAACAAGGGAAACAAACATTTTAATTTATTTCAAAAAGTACTACGTTTTTATCATTTTGATCAATTTGTAATCGGTGATTTTCGTTTGAGCGTTTATCGTAATTTATTCCCCAGATAAACAAGAACTTCCGCATGATATGTTTTTAAAATGAAATCAGTCGGATCTGTGTGATAAAGAAAGGAAGAGTACTTGAAAATTCATTCACACAATCAACGCAAAGTAAGCGATCCATGGCCGACGAACTAGACCTTGCTTTTTTCTTCTTAACATGGGATATCGGTTGGCTTGGAACGAGCTATGTCCTTGGCCAAACTGATCGGATTAGCGGCATGGAGTACCCTTAGTTTTCCTTACATGTAACACAAATGGAAGCTCGTTGTCCTTACAAGCCTTCTATGAATGCAACACTTTCCCCTAATGAGTGCAATGTGAATTTCACCTATATCCCCTCCTCATTCCCTGACTGCAGCAAAGTGCTTCATAATTCTGGATTTTTTACCAATGCAGCTGACAATGTAGACAAATATCTTTATGTTAGACACTACTGCGAAACTGATACTCATTGAGCATCACACGAGGAGCACGTGTAGCTTAAGGATTTGTTATGGACGAGAGTAACATTTCTCACACTGGGTCCTCGTAATTTAGAGTAAAAGACTAAGTAGAAGACCCTTAGGCTCGGCCTATCACCTCCATAGGTACCGTTTGCGAACTTGTAGAAGGTTACGACCACGAAACCTTTTTTACGTGCTCTAACTACCGTTAATGAACACAGCGGATCTTTGGCCAGTTCGAGCCTCGAATTTATGGGGACCCCTGCTATGGCTCGACGATGATGAATGTAGTATCAGCAGGGATCACCACATATATAACCATTTTCAGAAGGGATTTGTATGGTGCTGTTAAAATAACACAATGAACTTCAGACACACGCATTTATTTAACCCTTTAAAGGTCACGATTAAAAATTCTTTCAGATTTAACGGAATTATGTTATAAACGTTGTCTGTGAAGTTTTTAAATAGGAACCATATGAAAACATATTTTTACATTCCCTTGGAGGATAAAATTTTTTTGGGGGGGATAGTTGTGAAAACTTTTCCTTTTACAGCATGAAAATAACAGTTTTTTTAATTAATTATATTGGATGAACAATGTATAATTATCATCAAAATGATGTAACAAATAGATAACTACACAATTTTTCATTGTTCATTTGGATTCATTTTTGGATTTTGGTCATAAAGAGAAAAATCAAATTCGAGATTTTTCATGTAAAGCAATTTTAAACTAATATATTTCAAAGGGAAAAATAAACTATGCAAAATTCTATTATCTATTACTACATCAAAAAGTGAATAGCACAGAAAATAGAAAACAAAAATCTTTCGGATGTTTTTAAAAAGAAGAGAAAAAAATATTAATAGGTGGTTTCGCTGTGAAACCACTGCCCGTTAAAGGGTTAAGATTATATAAACAATAAACAAACAAACATCAGCTCGATGCAAGCGAGCCTCCGTGCTACCGGCACGCTGATTCTTATGTAGTCATGCAGCATACAGATAATTTGCATATTTACAATGGTGTGCTGCCACAAATAAAACTACAATAATAAAATTTTATAAATATGAATAAAGATCAATTCATATTACAAAATGTCAGGATACATTACATTACAAAATACTTTATAAAGACTAAAAATATACAAACCATTAAGATACGACATATGACGTCAATCATTGCCAAAATTACGTAATCACCACAAACTCAGAATCCTCCAGTCATGTGATTGACGCCTTTAGCGGCTGCGCTATCGTGGCCCCTATCATCATGGATTTTTATAATGTAAAAAGTAGGTTACAGTACCAGGATCAGATTAAACCCCTCCTAGGGACCTAGACATTTTTTTTTAACCGGGTCTCCTTTCCCACCAGAAATAGAACACACACACACAAATAAAACCGAACTATTATATGAAAATCTAAATAATGTGAATATAAGGGAATAAATAATGTGAAAAATTTCTTTTTTTTTCCTAACGCAGCTGGCAGTACAGATACTATATACCTTTAAACTAATACAAGGCATTTAGCACCACTCGAAGAGCACGCGTAGCTTAAGGTAAGCTACGGACGCGAGTAACATTATCCCCGCTGGGTCCTCGTTATAGCAGGAACCAAGTGGAAGACCCCCATGCTTGGCCTGCCACCCCCAGAGGTATCGTTTGAGAACTTAGAGGACATTGTGACCACGAACATATTTTATGTGCCCCAGACGAACAAGGCGGATCTTAGGCCGGCTCGAGCCCCGAACCCGCAACCTTTCGTTTAAAAGGTTAAATTGGGATGAAATATAACATTTGAGTTTGCAATGGTAATTTTTTCATTTCATTTGTACTTGACTTTATTTTCTACAGAGAAACATCTTCACTTATTGGAAAAGTTTTGGAAGGGAAGATCATGGATTTCCACCCTTTTTTTTTAATCTCTTTCTAATGCTATGAGTGGAATTTCGTTGAGATAAGTGAACACTTGGTTGAAAGAATTTTTTTAATCAAAACAAGGATATTTCCAGCAACGAGGCATTAAGTCTTGTTGAACTTTGGGAAGAAGTTGTAAACAAAAAGAAAAAATGCATTATTGATTAATTAGTTGTTATATCTTATTGAAAAATACTGTTAAAAAAATGGTGGGAACTTTGTTACCAACTTAATACATAATCCAGCTATGAGGGAGCGATTAAAGTTACAATATTTGTAGGTTCTTTTTTAAAAATTTCCTTCGCTATCTCATTTCTTGGAAACCTCCTACATAACCCAATTTCTATATGTTCCCGGAAGCATAAAAAAAGATCGCAGGTTGAATGTCCGCTATAAAGCTGGAACAAACATATTAGATCACAAACAACACTAAAGAGGAATTTCTCTTACGGGAATTACAAATATTCTTTTCAAAAGAATAATAATTTTCAAGAATACGCATTTAAATTGATAAAGGTCAGTGATTAAGTAAAGACAAATATAAATATACATATTATATTTCAGTAGAAATTAGAACAAGAGATAAGAAATGCTTACGACTAGTGCCGTAACATTTTAACGTTTCGCACCCCTGAACGTCATATGAGGCTCCGAATTTAAGTAATACATATATAGTTCAAATGAATTTTTCTCAACACTCTTATATTCAGTGATACCTCTTGTACATCTAGGACCGTATGTAGTTTCAAATTGAATTCTCGATAACAGTTGCAACATAAGATTGCAAAGTCAATTTCTCAGATTTATGGACAAAGTGAATACAGAATGAAAACATTTTGTATGCGTTTAGTTGTATTGAATGTAGGTTTGCTGTACACTTTTTCTATTTCCTTTTTATTTATTCTTTTGCAATAACTATTCTGTGATAGAACGGAGGTTTAGGCTATATAAGATCAGATACAAAATAGGTCGTCATTCAAATGTTTTGCCGTTGAGACCCAAAACGTTAGCAAGATAGCGACATAATATACACGGGAATGTAAAATAATTACAAAAGTAACAATAAAATATATAAGAGCGAAAAATAAAATTATTAAAAGTTTAAAATGTAGAAGAAATTCGAAAGATAAAAACAAATTTATAACGAGTCGTACATATGAAATAAGCAAATCTCTGTAAAATAAGAAAAACGCGCCAACATTGCAAAACCTGCCAATGAGAACATACACTGGATATGCACCATTAAATATATAGATTTTATATCTATAAATAAAACAATGTCCGTTTGTATGTGTTTTATTTATATGAATGCATAGGGTTTGTTGATTTTTCCAAATTCTCTGACATCTTCAAATGTTCACAATCTAAATTAAAAGATCTTAATCGCAATCTAACCCGTGGAGTGATAGTCTATTCAAGTACAATTCGAATGTAACAACATATTGTTTTACATTTTTCAAACATTAATCAAAATATGGCTTGAACATTTAATAGCTTCCCAATATAAGAAATCGAAAGGCTCTATAACATAAAATAACTAACATAAAATTGTCGTATGTCTTATGTAGTTTAAGCCTATGTGATAGATATAATAAATTAAATTCTTTATAATGACTTAAGAAAATACAAGTAACATATTGACAATTTCTAAGTGTTTTATTGCATCATAAAAGGGATCTGTATTCTATGCACCAAAGAAAAGAAGATTAAAATTGGGTATGTAATAAAAAAATTCGTACAAAATGTCGTGGAATTTAGCTTCATTACTCTGCGGTGTCCCGGCAATGCTATTGCACGTACATATTTATAATTGGGATTCACTGTTGTTAAAATCATATTTGTCAACAATCTGCAGCAAACGAGTTTATTTAATATTTTTATAAATTTGTTTATCTATAATAGTAGTTTATGACCTTTATTGGGAAAATTTTTGTTACCCAGACCGAAGGCTGGGTGCGAAGCAGCTAGTAACAACATAAAATCCATCCAGTAAAATGTTTTTTAAGGCAGACTATAAGTATAGAACGTGTAGCATCTTAATAAAATGTTGCCTGCATTATTACACATTCAGTCGTCATTAAAATTGTAATGTTGACATTTATGTTAACTATTTCGAAATCTTATAATAAAGAAGAGTGTATGGGTCATGAATCATGATTTCTTCTACAGCTTTGTTCCAACCTCGATGAAATTATGAACTCTAGATCTCCTCGGCGAGAGGAAGATCATTGTCTAATTTAAAATTTCAGGGATTTTAATTAAAATAGATATTAATTAGAACTTCCAGAGAGCTAATTTCTTCTTCCTTTAAAGTATATTTTCCAGGAGTACTTGGTGAAAAAGATGATGTTTGCCAAAAGTTCGGATATTTTAAAATTTACAGCTGTTCCTCCTAGAAGGATATAGACTAAAGATGCGTACTGAATCGTATAACTCGATTATTTCTCCGTCGCACAGTGTGTGTATATAGTGTATATATATATATATATATATATATATATATATATATATATATATATATATATGTGTGTGTGTGTGTGTGTGTGTGTGTGTGTGTGTGTGTGTGTGTGTGTGTGTAAACCCGCGAAAATTAGTTCCGGTTGCATGAATTAGGCCCCTTATTGTATTTACTTGGCCAGGGCTACTGGGCAAAGAGAAGCCTAAGCAACTAGGCTAATGAAGTAAATGCAGTCGAGCTATTCCATAGAAAGAACACGCAGAGTTCGTAGCTTAACTTAAACTTTTATTGAGTTAAGAAAACGACATGCTCTCTCAAAGGAATGGGTCTCAATGGATATGAAAACATGTGTGGATTACAAGGTTGGATATCCCCCCCCACACACACACACTCACACAGTGCGAGACGCTGAGACGAATTCCCAAGAGAGAGTAACTTAGTCAGCGTTCTCAACAGTAAAAAGGAACTTAGATCATTGAAAAGTGAACCGAGGACAGCTGGAAAATAAGGAGAGTGAGAAAAATTTCCATTTATTGCAGAGAAAGGAATATACTGTCAAAATGCTTCGTGTAATCTAATGAATCAAAAGTACTGAAGTAAATTTATAGTCCATAGTTCTCACTATGTCCTTTGAAAAACCTTTCAAATCTACAATCAAGAACAAAAACCCGAGTGTCTCTACTTTCCCTTTACAACCCCCACACAAAACTCACCACTGATGACACAGTTCATGTTGTCAGGCAAGGGGCCGAATCAATTAAAACTTTATAGTTCCCTAGCGGATCAAAAAATGGATGTGTGTTGTCGGAGACAGATATTTCTTAGATTTTCCAGAGATTTTCAGAAGATTTTTTCCAGAGTCTTAGGTTGCCAAATATGTTAGATGATTTGGAAGTTCGATCTGTCTATAGAATGATGAAGTGTGAACCCATCCAACCGACACTGTAGCAATATTCTTTCTTCACTGAAACGCTGTCTTGTTTTAGCCCTCCTACTGGCCATGACTGGAATTTCTCGTCGTTCATTTCATTTTCTGACATATATTATATATATATATATATATATATATATATATATATATGTGTGTGTGTGTGTGTGTGTGTGTGGTGTGTATGTACATATATATTCGTTATCAATATATGTACATACATATACATATACATATATGTACATAAGAATAGTTTTCACTGCTTTCCGTAATCAAGTGATGTACGACGGAAAAAAAGGGTAAACAGTTTAATTAATAGAAGCATTGCTGCATCTATATTTCATCATAATTCCACGTTATTTGTACAAAGAAGATAGTAACACTAATTATTAAATTCGAAAGCCAAATTTACTTTAAAAAAAAATGATTCAATTTTCTGTTGCTCCATTTTTATAGAATGCTGATAAATAAACAAAACACTATTCTTGAGTACAACACTGTGTACAACACCCCATAAAAACTGCGACACTGTTCACGGTCTTCAATTTCAACCCTTCCAATTAAGTCAGATGTCCGATACCAAGCGTAAAGGACTTCATTAAGTATAGAGTCTTTTTTAGAATGCCAGTGAAAGAGCATTGGAGCTTGTTCCGTTGGATCTGCGTCCGCAATCTGGAAAGTCCCAAGTATGTCAAATTTTGGATGCGCGTTGCACACGAGATATTTTTCACCAATTTTTTTTCTTGCAAAATCAAAGTGAGAGTTATACACGAGTAAATACGATATACTTATTTGCTTTTATATTTAAACTAACAAGCGCGAGAACACTTGTAGTGGGAGAAATAGAAGCTCTACTTCTATTCCTCCCACATCCGTATGATGGATAAAAAAAGCTTCCGAAACATATTTATTTGTATAAAATATTATATGAACATAGCTTTAAATTTTCTTACAGAATACAAACTAAAAATCAAATACAATAGATATATAGAAAAAAATATTGTTCACTAAAAAAAAATATTTAGATATACGGATTTATTCTTTCAATCTCATCTCATTTGTTAACACTATTTTACAGGGGAACTACAACAGGAAACTATACTATAGGAATTAAATATACTATGAGGAATTCTTCTAAACACTGAATCACAAATTCACATTTAAAGGTAAAAGACAGATGATTAACAACGGGCCGAGGATTCTTAAAATTTTAAATTTTTTAACAACAAATAGTTGACATTTATTTATGAACTTGTAAAATTATTTTTTATTTATATGATTAAAAAATAAATAAGCAAATATAAAATAATAAATTTTTAAAAAAATATTTATATTGGGATTTCTTTTCAATAACACTATTTTGCAGGGGACCTACAACAGGAAACTATACTATAGGGATTAAAAAATATACTATGAGGAATTCTTCTAAACACTGAATCACAAATTCACATTTAAAGGTAAAAGACAGAGGATTAACAACAGGCCGAGGATTCCTAAAATTTTGAATTCATTAACAACAAATCGTTGACATTTATATATGAACTTGTATAATTATTTTTTATTTATATGATTAAAAAATAAATAAACAAATATAAAATAATAAATGTTTAAAAAAATATTTATATTGGGATTTTTTTTTCATTCTTATTTGTTAACACTATTTTACAGGGGACCTACAACAGGATACTATACTATAGGAATTAAATATATTATCGGAATTTTTTCTAAACACTGAATTACAAATTCACATTGAAAGGTTAAAGACGGAGGATTAAAACGGGCCGAGAATTCCGGCAATTTTAAATTCTTTCACAATAAATCGTTGACATTTATTTATGAACTTGTATAATTATTTTTTTATCTACCTGATTAAAAAATAAACAAATATAAAATAATAAATGTTTAAAAAAATATTTATATTGGGATTTTTTTCAATGTTAACACTATTTTGCAAGGGGACCTACAACAGGAAACTATACTATAGGGATTAAAAAATATATTAAGGAGAATTCTTCTAAACACTGAATCACAAATTCACATTTAAAGGTAAAAGACAGATGATTAACAACGGGCCGAGGATTCTTAAAATTTTAAATTTTTTAACAACAAATAGTTGACATTTATTTATGAACTTGTATAATTATTTTTTATCCATATGATTAAAAATAAATTAACAAATATAAAATAATAAATTTTTAAAAAAATATTTATATTGGGATTTTTTTTCCCATTCTCATTTGTTAACACTATTTTACAGGGGACCTACAACAGGTAACTATACTATAGGGTTTAAATATATTATGGGGAATTCTTCTAAACACTGAATCACAAATTCACATTTAAAGGTAAAAGACGGAGAATTAAAACGGGCCGAGAATTCCGGCAATTTTGAATTCTTTTTTACAACAAATCGTTGATATTTATTTATGAACTTGTATAATTATTTTTTATTTATATGATTAAAAAATAAATAAGCAAATATAAAATAATAAATATTTTGAAAAATATTTATATTGGGATTTTTTTTCCCAATCTCATTTGTTAACAGTATTTTACAGTGGACCTACAACAGGATACTGTACTATAGGAATTAAATATATTATCGGAATTTCTTCTAAACACTGAATTACAAATTCACATTTAAAGGTTAAAGACGGAGGATTAAGAATTGGCCGAGGATTCCTAAAATTTTGAATTCTTTAACAACAAATCGTTGACATTTATTTATGAACTTTATAATTATTTTTTATCTATATGATTAAAAAATAAGTAAGCAAATATAAAATAATAAATGTTTAAAAAATATTTAGATTGGGATTTCTTTTCAATCTCATTTGTTAACACTATTTTACAGGGGACTACAACAGGTAACTATATTATAGGGATTAAATACATTATGGGGAATTCATCTAAACACTGAATCACAAATTCACATTTAAGGTTAAAGACGGGGATTAAAACGGGCCGAGAATTCCGGCAATTTTGAATTCTTTAACAACAAATCGTTGATATTTATTTATGAACTTGTATAATTATTTTTTATTTATATGATTAAAAAATAAGTAAGCAAATATAAAATAATAAATGTTTAAAAAATATTTAGATTGGGATTTCTTTTCAATCTCATTTGTTAACACTATTTTACAGGGAACCTACAACAGGATACTATACTATAGGGATTAAATATATTATCGGAATTTTTTCTAAACACTGAATTACAAATTCACATTGAAAGGTTAAAGAGGGAGGATTAACAAAGAGCTGATGAGTCCTAAAATTTTAAATTCTTTCACAATAAATCGTTGACATTTATTTATGAACTTGTATAATTATTTTTTTATCCATATGATTAAAAATAAATTAACAAATATAAAATAATAAATTTTTAAAAAAATATTTATATTGGGATTTTTTTTCCCATTCTCATTTGTTAACACTATTTTACAGGGGACCTACAACAGGTAACTATACTATAGGGTTTAAATATATTATGGGGAATTCTTCTAAACACTGAATCACAAATTCACATTTAAGGTTAAAGACGAAGGATTAACAACAGGCCGAGGATTCCTAAAATTTTGAATTCTTTAACAACAAATCGTTGACATTTATTTATGAACTTGTATAATTATTTTTTTATCTATATGATTAAAAAATAAATAAACAAATATAAAATAATAAATGTTTAAAAAATATTTATATTGTGATTTTTTTTTCATTCTTATTTGTTAACACTATTTTACAGGGAACCTACAACAGGATACTATACTATAGGGATTAAATATATTATGGGGAATTCTTCTAAACACTGAATCACAAATTCACATTCCAAGGTTAAAGACGGAGAATTAACAACGGGCCGAGGATTCCGGCAATTTTGAATTCTTTTTTACAACAAATCGTTGATATTTATTTATGAACTTGTATAATTATTTTTTATTTATATAATTAAAAAATAAATAAGGAAATATAAAAATAATAAATGTTTAAAAAATATTTATATTGGGATTTTTTTTCAATAACACTATTTTGCAGGGGACCTACAACAGGAAACTATACTATAGGGATTAAAAAAATATATTAAGGAGAATTCTTCTAAACAGTGAATCACAAATTCACATTTAAGGTTAAAGACGAAAGATTAACAACGGGCCGAGGATTCCTAAAATTTTGAATTCTTTAACAACAAGTAGTCGACATTTATTTATGAACTTGTATAATTATTTTTTATCCATATGATTAAAAATAAATTAACAAATATAAAATAATAAATTTTTAAAAAAATATTTATATTGGGATTTTTTTTCCCATTCTCATTTGTTAACACTATTTTACAGGGGACCTACAACAGGTAACTATACTATAGGGTTTAAATATATTATGGGGAATTCTTCTAAACACTGAATCACAAATTCACATTCCAAGGTTAAAGACGGAGAATTAACAACGGGCCGAGGATTCCGGCAATTTTGAATTCTTTTTTACAACAAATCGTTGATATTTATTTATGAACTTGTATAATTATTTTTTATTTATATAATTAAAAAATAAATAAGGAAATATAAAATAATAAATGTTTAAAAAATATTTAGATTGGGATTTCTTTTCAATCTCATTTGTTAACACTATTTTACAGGGGACCTACAACAGGTAACTATATTATAGGGATTAAATACATTATGGGGAATTCTTCTAAACACTGAATCACAAATTCACATTTAAAGGTAAAAGACAGATGATTAACAACGGGCCGAGGATTCTTAAAATTTTAAATTTTTTAACAACAAATAGTTGACATTTATTTATGAACTTGTAAAATTATTTTTTATTTATATGATTAAAAAATAAATAAGCAAATATAAAATAATAAATATTTTGAAAAATATTTATATTGGGATTTTTTTTCCCAATCTCATTTGTTAACAGTATTTTACAGTGGACCTACAACAGGATACTGTACTATAGGAATTAAATATACTATGAGGAATTCTTCTAAACACTGAATCACAAATTCACATTTAAAGGTAAAAGACAGAGGATTAACAACAGGCCGAGGATTCCTAAAATTTTGAATTCATTAACAACAAATCGTTGACATTTATTTATGAACTTGTATAATTATTTTTTATTTATATGATTAAAAAATAAGTAAGCAAATATAAAATAATAAATGTTTAAAAAATATTTAGATTGGGATTTCTTTTCAATCTCATTTGTTAACACTATTTTACAGGGGACTACAACAGGTAACTATATTATAGGGATTAAATACATTATGGGGAATTCATCTAAACACTGAATCACAAATTCACATTTAAAGGTTAAAGACGAAAGATTAACAACGGGCCGAGGATTCCTAAAATTTTGAATTCTTTAACAACAAATCGTTGACATTTATTTATGAACTTGTATAATTATTTTTTTATCTATATGATTAAAAAATAAATAAACAAATATAAAATAATAAATGTTTAAAAAAATATTTATATTGGGATTTTTTTTCCCAATCTCATTTGTTAACACTATTTTACAAGGGACCTACAACAGGTAACTATACTATAGGGATTAAATATATTATGGGGAATTCTTCTAAGCACTGAATCACAAATTCACATTCCAAGGTTAAAGACGGAGAATTAACAACGGGCCGAGGATTCCGGCAATTTTGAATTCTTTTTTACAACAAATCGTTGATATTTATTTATGAACTTGTATAATTATTTTTTATTTATATAATTAAAAAATAAATAAGGAAATATAAAATAATAAATGTTTAAAAAATATTTAGATTGGGATTTCTTTTCAATCTCATTTGTTAACACTATTTTACAGGGGACTACAACAGGTAACTATATTATAGGGATTAAATACATTATGGGGAATTCATCTAAACACTGAATCACAAATTCACATTTAAGGTTAAAGACAGGGGATTAACAACGAGAGACAAGAATAATGAAAAAGAATAAAAAAAAACGACAATAATAGTGATTAATTAGAGTATAGGGAATAGTCCCGCAGGGCCGGATTTCGGCAATTTTGAATTCTTTTTTACGACATAATCATTGACATTTATTTATGAACTTGTATAATTATTTTTTATCCATATGATTAAAAAATAAATATGCAAACATATAAAATAATAAATTTTTAAAAAAATATTTATATTGGGATTTTTTTTCCCATTCTCATTTGTTAACACTATTTTACAGGGGACCTACAACAGGTAACTATACTATAGGGTTTAAATATATTATGGGGAATTCTTCTAAACACTGAATCACAAAATTACAATTAAAGTTTAAAGACAGGGGATTAACAACGGGCCGATGAGTCCTAAAATTTTGAATTCTTTAACAACAAGTAGTCGACATTTATTTATGAACTTGTATAATTATTTTTTATCCATATGATTAAAAATAAATTAACAAATATAAAATAATAAATTTTTAAAAAAATATTTATATTGGGATTTTTTTTCCCATTCTCATTTGTTAACACTATTTTACAGGGGACCTACAACAGGTAACTATACTATAGGGTTTAAATATATTATGGGGAATTCTTCTAAACACTGAATCACAAATTCACATTCCAAGGTTAAAGACGGAGGATTAACAACTGGCCTAGGCTTCCTAAAATTTTGAATTCTTTAACAACAAATCGTTGATATTTATTTATGAACTAGTAAATTATTTTTCATTTATATGATTAAAAAATAAATAATGAACTATAAAATAATAATTGTTTAAAAAATATTTATATTGCGATTTTTTTTCCAATCTCATTTGTCAACACTATTTTACAGGGGACCTACAACAGGATACTATACTATAGGGATTAAATATATTATGGAGAATTTCTTCTAAACACTGAATCACAAATTCACATTCCAAGGTTAAAGACGGAGGATTAACAACTGGCCTAGGCTTCCTAAAATTTTGAATTCTTTAACAACAAATCGTTGATATTTATTTATGAACTTGTATAATTATTTTTTATTTATATGATTAAAAAATAAATAAGCAAATATAAAATAATAAATGTTTTAATTAATTTTAGGTAATCATAGTCGTCAATAATAATCATGTTATCTTTTATAATAAATATCCATCGCGTGAAAGGTATCGAAAAATAAGAAAATAAAATCTCTGGAAATGGAACCCAGGACTATAGCGCTGCACGTGCGTATTATACTCTAAATTAGCATTTGCTGTGGTAAGCGTACCATTGGTGGTACGCGATGGTCGGTGGTACACGAAAAATAATCAGTAATGGTGGACAAAAAATTTAAAAAAAAAAATTAAATCAAAAAATGTCATACAGACACAATTTTACAAGTACAACTTAAACGACACAATCAAATTAAGCATTGATAAAGAGTATGAACAACTTCTTGAAAAAACTTATTATTACTAATTCGGAATTAGAAGACAGAAATTTTTCTTCCTATATTTTTTTTAAATATATGAAACTTTGACAAACGCATACATACGTTCATATATATATATATATATATATATATATATATATATATATATATATATATATATATATATATATATATATATATATATATATATATATATATATATATATATATATATATATATGTATATATATATATATGTATGTATATATATATATATATGTATATATATATATATATGTATATATATATATGTATATATATATATATGTATATATATATATATACATATATATATATATATACATATATATATATATATATATATATATATACATATATATATATATATATATATATATATATATATATATATATATATATATATATATATATATATATATATATATATATATATATATATATATATATATATATACATATTGTAACGCTAACTTACATGACCCTAGCGAAAGAGGAGCGGAAGGTGACCTTTCGCAGCGGACAATTACGATTAGCGGCAGGTAGAAACGGGTGGTCAATACACGTTTCTGTACTAGGTCCCGGACTTAATTGTAAACTGTCCGTGTGCTTTAGCCAGATCGTATGAGACTTTTTGAGACTATTTAAGTGAAAAGACTAGTGGAAATGATTACAAATTGAGCTACATGTGCGCCCATTAGCGGTAGCGAACAAGGAAATAAAGTTGTTTGGGTCGGCTGATTTAAAGACGGCTTTTCGGCCACATCTGGAAACGAAATAGCTGATTCAGGCGGGAAGTGACAGTAAGGTTGCATCATCCTGCTTCTGGAAGTTTCCAGAAGAATCGCGAAAAGAAAACCGGGACCGCTTCAAAAGAAGAGTGGCGGAACCAAGACGGGGCTTTTTTCTTCTTCAGGCTTCTTCTTGAGAGTTGCTTTTGGAGCTGTTGTGTGGATCTCGAGAGGAGTTCATTCGTCTCTCCCATTTCCGAAGTTTACTTGTTTTAGAGACCGCTAGCGTCTCTGTTTGCTAAGAAGTCGACTTTCGACTTTGGGATCCCATTTCCGTTCTCTTACTATTTTTTTTTTCTACTTCGTGCATAGAAGTAGGTAGCTGAGCGTAACACTTGCTCTCATTTTGGATTGTCTTGCATCCCAAGTTTCCTTCATGAACTCCAGCGTGATACGCCCTCTGAGCGTTTGAACCTTGGTGTGAAAGTCGACTGTACTAATCGTCAGCCCGGAGGTTATAGTGTCCGCTTTTCGTACCGGCACTCGTTAGCGATCTGATCCAGTGATTTAGAAGGCCTGGCCACATTGTACCTACGCATCGTAATTGTGTGAATGATATCTCACACAAGATCCCAGAAGATTTAGAAATCTACTGACATCTACTGTACATAGCTGTACATAATTTGTTCACCTGAATAAAATATTTAGTCTAGATTAAACAGTTTTCTAGCCTGTTTCATTGACGGCTTCGCCTACCATATCTCCAGTACGTTACAATATATATATATATATATATATATATATATATATATATATATATATATATATATATATATATATATATATATATATATATATATATATATATATATATATATATATATATATATATATATATATATATATATATATATATATATATATATATATATAAGGCTTGTTCAAACAATTTTTAACCGTGTATGGAAGTCGTAACACACCCAATCCATCTTTCTTCCTATCCGTTTTTACATTTACTGGGCTTAATGGAATAAAAGTGTTTTGGTTTCGGTTTGGGTTCTGTTTATATATATATATATATATATATATATATATATATATATATATATATATATATATATAGATATATATATGTGTGTGTGTGTGTGTGTGTGTCAGGTATAAAAATGAGGTTTAATAATTAAGCGAGTTATAATTAAAAATATTTAGAACTCATTAACTGTAACCTAATAGGAGAAAACACCCTAGAGCGAAACTGTACAGAGTAAAAAAGCTGATGCGGAAGTAGACATAGGAAATATGCTTAGGTAACAACGACAAAAGAGACAGTTCTGAGCGAGAAATTGGGATGATAACATCCTCCACGCTTGTCGTGGAAAATTATGAGATCAAAGGATATCTAAATGGCATAGCTATGGAACAGAAGGATTACAATAAAGAAGTTTTTGTATATGAAATCAGATGTGTCGTCCATACCTTAACCACTTCTCCGTGCCATATATATATATATATATATATATATATATATATATATATATACATGTGTGTGCGTGTTACAGTGAGTTTATAATAAGGCATGACTAGGTGTGTTTCACTGTAATTTGTATCAATATGGTATGAGAATACATGGCCACCCTATAAAATGCACAATGCACATAAATAAACGCAATTGCAATGTTAAATTTTACGAAATATAATTATTTTTACAAAATGGTTCAATTTAGCATAATCTACCACCAAGATGTGAGTGAGCCAAAAAAGGTTGGGAATTTTTTTTTAACGTTAACATTTAAACTAGAAATGTAATTGAGGGTTGGGGTGGCTTGAGCAGGGCAAAGATGTGCTGTGTTCCTTAATGTTACTGCACAGATGAATCACTTCTTCACGATATCCTTCAAGCTTGTTACACGGCTTCTTTGGTCAGCTGGGAGGTTTCGGCTACTATGAGATGGAATTGGGGAAGGGCTGAATTTCATACGTCACCCTCTTTTTTAATGCATATTTTCTTTATTCCTCTTCATTCTAGAAACTGTTTGTAAGGTTGTTGTAAGAAAATACTGTTTTGTGACGATGCGTGAATAAGCCGGAGAAGATATCCAGTTATACTTCAAAATTATCTTTGGGGACTAACTCTACTGTGAAGAAATGTTTTTACTTTTTCAGAATTGAGAACGATGTTTCAACACTTGCAGTGGAAACTAATAATGCACACACATTTTAATAAGTTTTAATAAAATATTGCATATCTTAAAAATATTTAGGGGAGGTTTCAGCACATCCCACTGTAAATACATCCTTGTTGCAGCCTTCAAGTAGTGCAATAGTGGGTAAAAAATGAGAACCATGATTCAAGTCGGAAATTTTGTGTTCTGAGTGACTGATTAGTTTTAATAGAGCTGTTGAAAAAAAAGAATTGCAATAGTAATGAAATATAAAAGACAGATACACACAGTGATCCCTCATTTTTGTGGTTAATGGGGACCAGAACCTTCCTCGAAAACTGAAAAACCGCGAAGTAGGATCTACCCCTAGGAATTTTCATGTATGTGGGTACAAGAATGTTTTAAATATGTAAACAGTATTTATACTTTACACATTCAAGACAAAAATTACAACAGTTTACGTATTTACTTAAACGTGTCAGTGCTAATTAATTACAAAACTTTATACAGTAATAAACATTAATCAACATTGCTTTCTGAGAGAGGCGAAGAATCTTGTATTGGTGGCGGAAGAGAGGCTCTTCAAGGAGAACTTAAAAGTTTCAATTTTTCACTGATGGTCATCATCTTTTTCCTCTTGGTCCCCTCGGAGGAAGCTTTTGCAGGGGCACAGCGCTTAGGAAGCATTATAAAGGCTTAAATAATAAAAAAGTTATCGCCAATACAACACTAAACTACAGTGTGCGAGACAGTCAACATCATGATCAAGACTGACGAGATACAACAAGAGAATATGCTAGGTGAGGTTGCGCTGATGCGCAGACAATCAACTCACAGGGATAAATTCACTCTTACTCTCATTGATGGATGTCGCACCAGAAACCAATCACGTGACTTTATGACAGCCCTTGGTATGTATTGTGAGTCAACTCTTCATTTGACATGCAGGGATACTTCTCTCTTGGGCATCAACTTAAAACACTCCTTTCTACAATGTGGCTGTCGACGTGGTTGTATTTTTCCATTTCATTTTGTGGTGAAAATTTTGGAATAACCTGCGAAGCACTGAGGCTCAAAACATGAAACGCGAAGTGGTGAGAGAACACTGTGCTTTGATTAATTAAGATTTATCATAGCATCAAGCGGTTTTATAATCATTTATTACATACATATATATGTTATATATATATATATATATATATATATATATATATATATATATATCAATGGTGTGCGGTAGGTTTTCATGCAGGGTGCGCAGAGAACATGGATTTTCCAATAAATCTTTAATTGAGACATCTGAGTTCTCCATTCTGAAACGGGTTATTTATTATGAATATAAATTTAAAGATTACAATAAATAAATTATTTACCTACGAGTAGTCGAGTTATAACTATAAAAACATCTAAACTTATGAGAATTGTACTAGCACTGTAGGAAAAACCATGTCTTTTGTTGTATGGTATCATATCGGCGTCGAAAAAGCAACGCTTCGATGCCGAAAAACTTATATGTTCGAAAAACTTACATGTCCAGCAAACATAGCACCACATGGCGCCCGCCGTTGCGGTGCCTCATCCGAATGCTCATGGGTGCCGACAAACCGAACGTCTATTCCACGTGCAGAGGATTTCACTGCACGCTGGCACAATAGAGCGAACTGTTTCTCGTTCGGTCAGTGGATTAAATTATACTTATTAATTGTTTTTAACATTTGAAAATCATATATTCTGCGAAAAATGACAATTTTTAAAAACATAATCAAGTATGAAAACATAATGTTTTTAAGTCTTCCTTAACTCATTTGAATGGAGTCACCTGAAGAACTTTATAATACGCTTATCAGGTGATAACAGGAAGCAGTAAAATTATTCCATATAAAACATACACTTTGAGATTTGGCTTTAATTAAAAAAAAAAAAAAAAAAAAAAAAAAAAAAAAAAAAAAAAAAAAAAAAAAAAAAAAAACATGTTATTTACGAGTATTTGCAAAAATGATTTTATATAATTTTTTTTTTTCGATTTATTTTAACGTTTAAAATTCCCTTGACTATTTCAGTCATCAGTTGATTTATCTCGTTGACGGACACATGCGTCTATAGTCGTCAAAGCGAAGGCATGACTGCATGACGGCAATAGCTGTCCGAAACGAAACAGTCGTTTTTAGACACTACGGCTATAGCGGCACAAATGTGCATTTACCGGCGTACAAGTAGAAGTCTAATGTCATGTTTTGGAAACAATATTTTAGGTTGAATGTCGTTTTCCACCTGTTGCACGACTTGCTTCAGTATGCACGTAATTGTGAAGGAAGTAGTCCGATCGTGTTCCCTCTTGAATTTATTTGTTTGTCATTAATTTATTTTTGTTTGATTATAAACTAACATTTCGTGAAAAACTCCCAAAAATACTTTGCTGCACACAAAAAATTGCTTATTTGAGTCATTAAACCTGTCATTTACGTTTTTAAATTTTTGCTGTTATAGCCGACATCGTCCCATTACTTAGTGTCTAGAGTCCGCTGGCGCCATGACGGTTATAGCCGCAACCTAATTAAAGGTGCTGAATTAATCAAAATTAAATTTATTTAAGTTGAAAGAGTGAAACTATACTTCTAATATTCTAAAAGTTACAAAAATTTGTAGTGTTAATTCCCGAACTTCACTTGTTTCTACTGTCGGTCAAAGAGTTAAATTATGTTAGTATTATCCACCAACACCTGTGTTTTAATGAAAAATTTTCAGGAATGTATTTGATTCTTTCAACGTAAACGTTTCAAAGATTTGAAAGCTTCAGATTAATTCTATATTGATTGATTCAGCAACCTAATTAAAGGTGCTGAATCAATCAAAATTAAGTTTATTAGTAGAAAGAGTAAAACTATTCTTCTATTATTCTAAAAATTACAAAAACATGTAGTGTTAATTTTCGAACTTCACTTGTTCCTACTGTCCGTCAATGTGTTAAATTATGTTAGTATTATCCACCAACACCTGTGTTTTAATGAAAACTTTTCAGGAATGTATTTGATTCTTCCAACGTAAACGTTTCAAAGATTTGAAAGCTTCAGATTAATTCTATATTGATTGATTCAGCAACCTAATTAAAGGTGCTGAATCAATCAAAACTAAGTTTATTAGTAGAAAGAGTAAAACTATTCTTCTATTATTCTAAAAATTACAAAAACATGTAGTGTTAATTTTCGAACTTCACTTGTTCCTACTGTCCGTCAATGTGTTAAATTATGTTAGTATTATCCACCAACACCTGTGTTTTAATGAAAAATTTTCAGGAATGTATTTGGTTCTTCCAACTTAAACGTTTCAAAGATTTGAAAGCTTCAGATTAATTCTATATTGATTGATTCAGCAACCTAATTAAAGGTGCTGAATCAATCAAAACTAAGTTTATTAGTAGAAAGAGTAAAACTATTCTTCTATTATTCTAAAAATTACAAAAACATGTAGTGTTAATTTTCGAACTTCACTTGTTCCTACTGTCCGTCAATGTGTTAAATTATGTTAGTATTATCCACCAACACCTGTGTTTTAATGAAAAATTTTCAGGAATGTATTTGATTCTTTCAACGTAAACGTTTCAAAGATTTGAAAGCTTCAGATTAATTCTATATTGATTGATTCAGCAACCTAATTAAAGGTGCTGAATCAATCAAAATTAAGTTTATTAGTAGAAAGAGTAAAACTATTCTTCTATTATTCTAAAAATTACAAAAACATGTAGTGTTAATTTTCGAACTTCACTTGTTCCTACTGTCCGTCAATGTGTTAAATTATGTTAGTATTATCCACCAACACCTGTGTTTTAATGAAAACTTTTCAGGAATGTATTTGATTCTTCCAACGTAAACGTTTCAAAGATTTGAAAGCTTCAGATTAATTCTATATTGATTGATTCAGCAACCTAATTAAAGGTGCTGAATCAATCAAAACTAAGTTTATTAGTAGAAAGAGTAAAACTATTCTTCTATTATTCTAAAAATTACAAAAACATGTAGTGTTAATTTTCGAACTTCACTTGTTGCTACTGTCTGTCAAAGTGTTAAATTATGTTAGTATTATCCACCAACACCTGTGTTTTAATGAAAAATTTTCAGGAATGTATTTGATTCTTTCAACGTAAACGTTTCAAAGATTTGAAAGCTTCAGATTAATTCTATATTGATTGATTCAGCAACCTAATTAAAGGTGCTGAATCAATCAAAATTAAGTTTATTAGTAGAAAGAGTAAAACTATTCTTCTATTATTCTAAAAATTACAAAAACATGTAGTGTTAATTTTCGAACTTCACTTGTTCCTACTGTCTGTCAAAGAGTTAAATTATGTTAGTATTATCCACCAACACCTGTGTTTTAATGAAAAATTTTCAGGAATGTATTTGATTCTTTCAACGTAAACGTTTCAAAGATTTGAAAGCTTCAGATTAATTCTATATTGATTGATTCAGCAACCTAATTAAAGGTGCTGAATCAATCAAAATTAAGTTTATTAGTAGAAAGAGTAAAACTATTCTTCTAATATTCTAAAAATTACAAAAACATGAAGTGTTAATTTTCGAACTTCACTTGTTGCTACTGTCCGTCAAAGAGTTAAATTATGTTAGTATTATCCACCAACACCTGTGTTTTAATGAAAAATTTTCAGAAATGTATTTGGTTCTTCCAACGTAAACGTTTCAAAGATTTGAAAGCTTCAGATTAATTCTATATTGATTGATTCAGCAACCTAATTAAAGGTGCTGAATCAATCAAAATTAAGTTTATTAGTAGAAAGAGTAAAACTATTCTTCTATTATTCTAAAAATTACAAAAACATGTAGTGTTAATTTTCGAACTTCACTTGTTGCTACTGTCTGTCAAAGTGTTAAATTATGTTAGTATTATCCACCAACACCTGTGTTTTAATGAAAAATTTTCAGGAATGTATTTGATTCTTTCAACGTAAACGTTTCAAAGATTTGAAAGCTTCAGATTAATTCTATATTGATTGATTCAGCAACCTAATTAAAGGTGCTGAATCAATCAAAACTAAGTTTATTAGTAGAAAGAGTAAAACTATTCTTCTATTATTCTAAAAATTACAAAAACATGTAGTGTTAATTTTCGAACTTCACTTGTTCCTACTGTCCGTCAATGTGTTAAATTATGTTAGTATTATCCACCAACACCTGTGTTTTAATGAAAAATTTTCAGGAATGTATTTGATTCTTTCAACGTAAACGTTTCAAAGATTTGAAAGCTTCAGATTAATTCTATATTGATTGATTCAGCAACCTAATTAAAGGTGCTGAATCAATCAAAATTAAGTTTATTAGTAGAAAGAGTAAAACTATTCTTCTATTATTCTAAAAATTACAAAAACATGTAGTGTTAATTTTCGAACTTCACTTGTTGCTACTGTCTGTCAAAGTGTTAAATTATGTTAGTATTATCCACCAACACCTGTGTTTTAATGAAAAATTTTCAGGAATGTATTTGATTCTTTCAACGTAAACGTTTCAAAGATTTGAAAGCTTCAGATTAATTCTATATTGATTGATTCAGCAACCTAATTAAAGGTGCTGAATCAATCAAAACTAAGTTTATTAGTAGAAAGAGTAAAACTATTCTTCTATTATTCTAAAAATTACAAAAACATGTAGTGTTAATTTTCGAACTTCACTTGTTCCTACTGTCCGTCAATGTGTTAAATTATGTTAGTATTATCCACCAACACCTGTGTTTTAATGAAAACTTTTCAGGAATGTATTTGATTCTTCCAACGTAAACGTTTCAAAGATTTGAAAGCTTCAGATTAATTCTATATTGATTGATTCAGCAACCTAATTAAAGGTGCTGAATCAATCAAAATTAAGTTTATTAGTAGAAAGAGTAAAACTATTCTTCTATTATTCTAAAAATTACAAAAACATGTAGTGTTAATTTTCGAACTTCACTTGTTGCTACTGTCTGTCAAAGTGTTAAATTATGTTAGTATTATCCACCAACATCTGTGTTTTAATGAAAAATTTTCAGGAATGTATTTGATTCTTTCAACGTAAACGTTTCAAAGATTTGAAAGCTTCAGATTAATTCTATATTGATTGATTCAGCAACCTAATTAAAGGTGCTGAATCAATCAAAATTAAGTTTATTAGTAGAAAGAGTAAAACTATTCTTCTATTATTCTAAAAATTACAAAAACATGTAGTGTTAATTTTCGAACTTCACTTGTTCCTACTGTCCGTCAATGTGTTAAATTATGTTAGTATTATCCACCAACACCTGTGTTTTAATGAAAAATTTTCAGGAATGTATTTGATTCTTTCAACGTAAACGTTTCAAAGATTTGAAAGCTTCAGATTAATTCTATATTGATTGATTCAGCAACCTAATTAAAGGTGCTGAATCAATCAAAATTAAGTTTATTAGTAGAAAGAGTAAAACTATTCTTCTATTATTCTAAAAATTACAAAAACATGTAGTGTTAATTTTCGAACTTCACTTGTTGCTACTGTCTGTCAAAGTGTTAAATTATGTTAGTATTATCCACCAACACCTGTGTTTTAATGAAAAATTTTCAGGAATGTATTTGATTCTTTCAACGTAAACGTTTCAAAGATTTGAAAGCTTCAGATTAATTCTATATTGATTGATTCAGCAACCTAATTAAAGGTGCTGAATCAATCAAAATTAAGTTTATTAGTAGAAAGAGTAAAACTATTCTTCTAATATTCTAAAAATTACAAAAACATGAAGTGTTAATTTTCGAACTTCACTTGTTGCTACTGTCCGTCAAAGAGTTAAATTATGTTAGTATTATCCACCAACACCTGTGTTTTAATGAAAAATTTTCAGGAATGTATTTGGTTCTTTCTACGTAAAACTTTCAAAGATTTGAAAGCGTCAGATTAATTTTTACTCACATACGCAAAGAGAGTTGGAATGACTCCACACACGTTTGAACCGATAAGCTAATGCCTCTGATAGATAAAAAGGCTTTACAATATTACTATACTGATTATTTGCACAAATGCATCTGTTGTGTTGAAGCTTGTAATCTACAAATTGTGTCATCTGAAAGCCGAAACGTGAAGTGTATTTGGGGGTTTAGGGTGAACAATTTGTGTTGCAAGATAAGGAATTTGACATTTGCTATCAGTCAAATCGCATTCTAAGCTGATATCAATATTTTGGAATTAATTTCATTTCTTTTGAACACTGTTTCTCAACTAGAAACTGGCTGCAAACCAATAAGATACATACAAGTCTCCTAACTATATTATCAACTAGATTTCTAAGTTTAAAAATTTACACTTTTCCTAACTGCTTATACTTCTGATTAATGGATCCAATGGATATTTTTGAAAATTCTGAACCCCAGAGAATGCGCGAAGCACAAAGATGCGGATTTTCTAGATAATATCTATTTTTTTTCCTTTTTTTATATCTAAGTTCTAGAATCTAAATTAATGAGATAGTGTTTAAAATGAACTATAAAATTATATAAATTTTGAGGTTTATACCAGGATTAGTTTAATTTTTTTTCAGTTTTTATTTGGCTTATTTCTTAGTTTTAATGTCATTTCACCATTTTTTCAAAACTTCAGATATATTCCTTTTCAAAGAATAACAGTGATCATTTGTAAAACATAAACTATTTAGCATTGTATTATGTCACCTGCTTAGAACAGATGTTACAAGGATTAGAAACAATCAGTGGTTAATTGTTAAACAAATGTACGGCAGCAAACTCTTAATTATGTATCTTGATATATCTTATTACTCTTGATTTCCTAACCGACTTTGGGGTTATCAGGTCTTAGGGTGCTACCGTACTACAGTCGACATATGTCACTGGTGACGTCTGAGTCATCATGATGTCAGAGAGGGAGATTTTTAGTACCAAATTCCCATCGTTGGCGATTTCTGACGTCATTATGACTCGGAAGTCACCAGTGACATGTGTCGACTGTAATATGGTAGCAGATTTAATAATGCGATTTCAAGCAGCAGGGCACATCTCAACTTATGACAATTCTGGATTTAATTTCAAACGGAAGGGCAGTTTATTGTTTGTCTGTTGACTGTTGTAAACATGAAAATGAATGGGTAGGGCATTATAGTAGTTCGTGTCGTTGCGACAAATTGCTCTATACTTTTATTTTATAGGTACTTTGATTTTCTTTAAATAATCTTGCAGTGAAGGTAATTTTTTTTCTTTACTTAAGTACATCGGTAAAATTGCCAAATACAGTGTTTCTCATTTATTTTATTTTATTTTATTTTATTTGTTTAGTTTATAATGAAAAATAAAATAAAGTATTTTGTTCATTTTACTAAACTAAGTTATTTTATTATCGAAACTTTTCATTTTGCTGATGTAGACTAAAAACTACATTACATTTTGAAATAAATATAACCTTTCAATAATGAACCTTAACCCTCTGACATACAATGACGTCTCTGAGACGTCATGTATTTCATGTGCCCTGGTAGTCTTTTACGTCTACGAGACGTTAAGAACTCTCTTCGGCGAACACCGGGCATTATAACATTGTTATAATATTTAGCAACAAGCACTGTTTAACCCCTTGAATACAATGACGTCTCTGAGACGTCGTGTATTTCATGTGTCATGGTAGTCTTTTACGTCTACAAGACGTCAAGAACTCTCTTCGGAGAACACCGGGCATTATCAAATTATAATTAGCAAAAAGCTCTGTTTAACAACTTGACATACAATCACGTCTCTGAGACGTCATGTATTTCATGTGCCATGGACTTTGACGTCTACGAGACATCAAGAGCTCTGTTCGGCGAACACCGGGCACTATAATTGTATTTGATTATCTGTTTCAGTTGTGCATCCATGATGTTTTATTTTAGACAGTTGAAGATGTTTTACCTCTCTCAATAATATCGATTAAAAATGGCATCGGCAAGCAGATAAACAGATATTCCACACTACATATTCCTAAATGCTTTAGATGTATCATCCGTTAGAAAAGCACTAAATTATTTTATAGCATTACTTAATACATTATTGTACACTAACACTATATATCACCCTTACTAAATGCTATATAACAATGTAAATCCGAAAGTAAGATGTCCTGTTTCTGAGCTTGTACAAGAGCCTTTTCACTATTGAGTCAAATTAAATGGTATTCTACGAAAGCGTAAACGCGCATTTTATTCGTATGTCAAGGGGTTAATACTAGATCGAAGGGTGAGCGCAAAGTGGCTAGACTAGTCTATATTATGTTTATATAAAAATGAAATCTTTTTCCTTTGTCCTTTATACAAATCCATAATTTTGCGGATTTGAACGTTAACATTCCTCAGTATACTATATCGGTATTAAAAGAACGTAAATCAGCATTATCCTCTCGTTCAAAACACACCCTTAAAAACTACTATTTTTTTTCGATCCATAGAGAGTTTATTATAAGGAAATATACAAGCAATTTTCAAATGCAAAAACAAATTTTTATGCCATTATTTCATAATCGCAGGAGATAAATTTTTAATTATTATTTATAAAATTATAATTTAGCTGAAAATAAAATTTTTTTCTTACCTTTGCTTTACCCTGCTTATCATCTGCTTTTACCCTCAAAATAAGATTTTCTAGGAGCAATTAGAGGCTGTATATTCCAGGAATCATTTAAAAATTTTATATATATACTAATTTTAAATTTATTTCTACATTAATTTTTGTGGCCGAAGATCAGGCGAAAAGGTAAGTTTTAATTTGGAGTAACTTTTCTTTTCTTCTGATTTTGTCCCAATCACAAATAATTTTCCAAGTTTAGTTTTCCATCAAAACATAATCATTCTAATACTAAAAAATTAAATAAATATCAATTTATTTTATAAAACGATGCATGATAATTTTTTAATAGTTTTCCCTTTTACTAATCATGTTAAAATGCTTTATTCTTGAAAAACAGATTGGTTAAAAATGCTTAAGGTTTATTTTTTCTGTAAATTAATACTCTTTACATACTTTTAGAGCTCGGTAACTCAATCGGCAAAGGCACCGCTCTTAAAAGTCATTGAGTTTTAATCGCGACTATGCAAACTTTGTCATCTGGAAACACAAAAATACTTTTGTAATTCGACCAAGTGCGTAACCACACACAATAACACCATCCTCTTTAATTATCACTAAATCTCCTATTTTTACATTATCCTTGTTAAAGCACAATTTAGATTGTTGTATTTATTACCCACTACTCTCCACTCTCTGACCTTGGCACCTTTGACAACTGAGCTACCGCGGTTTCCTATTTGTGCTGATTTAAAGACTAAAAAAAAAAAACAAAAATTTTAACTAGTATTTATTTACATTTATACATTTACCTTTGGTAGACATTTAATTAAATAAATCAATTATTTTTAATTTCTAAACAAACTGTTCAAATTTTCCTGGATACCCTAAAATTTATTATTGTACATTAGATAATATTTATTAATAAAATTTTAAAATCTGTTTTAGTTTTTCGCATTATAAACCGCGGTACCTCAGTCAGCAAAGGCAGCGATTTCGTAACTGAAAGGTTGCGGGTTCGGGGCTCGAGCCGGCCTAAGATCTGCCATTTTCGTTAAAGGTGACTGGGGCACGTGAAATATGTTCGTAGTCATCGAATAGAGAATGTGCGCATGACGTCAGGTGCAGCAAAAATTGCAGCTCAACTTCCTCGTTGGCAAAACATTTGAATTTCCTACGGATTGTGCTTGTTATTGCGGTTTTAATTTTGTCAATTATCTGAAAATGGTAACAAGCTGTTGTACGTATGTCTTTACTAAGCGTTTCAAAAAAGGTGAAAATATTGGATTTTATTGCTTACCTAATTGCGAATGCTTCGGATAGAAGCTTGAAAAGGCAAGACTGGACTCCAAGTTCTTCGAGAATTTGCGGCAAACATTTTCAGAATGGTAATAAAACGTTAACCTTACTGCAATGTAATAGATTATATAAAATTATTATGCTCTAAATTTTTTTTCATTATTACTAAGTGCTTTTTCATATTTCTAATATATTTTCTAAGCTTTTGTGAGAAGTACTGTACCTATAAATATAATTATTCTTTGTCCTTAAAATGATCAAGTTTTGCACTTATTTATTAGATTCTTATTTATGTAATAGTTTATTGTGCTTGTTAACATAATCAAAGTAGTTATACTTTGATTATGATACTTAAGAGTACTGTATAAAGTGCTTAATTTTTATTTTAAAAAATATATATAATTTTGCAACTGCTAAAAAAATCTATTTTGAATTACTTGGCGAGTTCCTGATGTTTCCTTCCTCTTCCCTTAAATAAAACTTAATTTTATTGTATACGTGATCCATTTCGAAGCTCATCGGATAGAATGAAAATAAGCAATGTTTTGCCAACGAAAAGTTGAGTTGTAGTCAGCTCTCGTATTTGTTTACAGACATGCCCTTTCTCTATATCCTCCAAGGTTTCGATCAATACCTCTGGGGTGGCAGGCACGGATCTACTGCTTAGTCCATGCTTATAAATTACGAGGACCCACTTGAGCATAAGTCGTACTATCACCTATCGGTGTTCGTTGAAACGAAAGCCTTTGCCCTTTGCCATAACACATTGTGTGCGGGTACATTTCGCAGCGGAATTGTACCGGGAGCGGGCGTTTTCCACGTAAATTTAGTTATTCAGTTAAATCTCAATAGATCGAAAATTATTTATTTTTTTACCAACTTTTCGTATTTTATATTGAAATATATAAACATATATAGAAATACAAATATATATATATATAACATATAAATATACATATATATATATATAATATATAAATATATATATATATATATATATATATATATATATATATAATAACCATAAGATTTTTGTAAACAAAAAATATATTTTTAATAGATAAATTTATGCTATTGTAAATATGAAAAATCAAATAGAAATAGTAGTATATAGTTTTAATTTTTTCGAATTATGTTATATATAAGCATTTTTACATTATAAAAAAATGAAAAGAGCAATCATAAAACTAATAATGTAAAAACTAGTTTTTATTTGTCTAAATTTTTCCAGAATCTATGTAGTAGACAAGAACATTCGGCTTCGTTTTCCTGTATATACCGTTATTTTTGTGCCCACAAACAAACCATGTTGTTACACTAACCCGTACTAGTACGTGACCCGCGCTCAAGTATCAATCGTCAGAAAACGTACTAGTACGTGACCTGCGCTCAAGTATCAATCGTCAGAAAACGTACTAGTACGTGACCCGCGCCCAAGTATCAATCGTCAGAAAACGTACTAGTACGGGACCCACGCTCAAGTATCAAATCGTCAGAAAACGTACTAGTACGTGCCCTGCATACAATGTGTTAATACGAGTAGCGTATGGCTCATTCTTGCTTGGTTTGACCAAGTGTTATCAGATACAACAACAACATAAAATTTTAATTAAAAATTGTTTATAGCTGATTGCTTTTATACACTGATACTTTTATACACGTAAAAGATTGTCTTTCTGCATATAAAATAAAGTTGGTAAGTGATAAGATAATAATGTTGTATATACCAAAGCAATAAAACAAATTTTGAAATGTAACGAAAAAATGGGTATTTTTGAAAGGCATATCGTGTATTGTAAATCTATTACATGTTCCGCTCCTCCATTATTTTCTAACTCAACAAAAAATTTATAGATAAATTTGTTTCTCTTTTTTTTCTATATTTTCAGCTATTGGTGACTACTGGAAGGCATTTAGAAACTCTCCCAAGGCCGGGTGTCTCATATATCTAGTAGTTAAAGAAATCACTGGTTCGCATGCGAAAGGATTGTTCTTTGTGTTTAAATACAATAAAAAGCGTTCAGATAGAAAGAAGAGGTTTCAGAGGTTTAACTCGCGGTTATCTGATACCTGAAAATTTATCTCTTCACTTAAATGCACTCTCGACATTTTCAGTGGATTTCACTAGCAACAAACATTTATTCTATAGGTTTCAAATCACATATCACTGTAGAGCTTAAAACTATCAAAAATCAGTCTTGCAAATAATTTCCTCTCCATAGCGATGAAAAGATTTAGGAAAAGATGTCTAATCTTTACCTTTGGAATACTTGCTAGCTTTTGTTCCAAGGAATATGAAAAGAAGAAAAAACAGTTTGTTTATTGTCATCATGTACTACAAGGTTGGAATTCCCGGCTCCAAGGACTCGGAGTTATTTTAACCCGGATGCACTCGCTCCCAATTTGCAACGTGAGAATTTGCGAGGTTATTTTATACCTAACTAGCATATAGCCCGTCATATGACGGGACAGTAACATTTTTAATTTTTCAGAATTGTAAAATACCCTATGAAGCAGGTAAAATAATGGTTTGTTTTTTGGCTCAGAATTATCTGGTACACACTCAATAATTTATTTATCTTTACTGACCGTATGTTAGTTGACAATTTTAATTTATCTTTTCATATTAAGTGATAGGATGTACAGTAGAGGTTTTAATATGGACAGTGATTATTTGACGGTATATATGAATGATGTCCAAAATTTAGCGAATCGACCGCAAACCGTGTGGTTATCTATAAAAAACAAACACAGAAACGAACAAACTTCTTAATTTTTAAAGATATATAACTTACACGCTAGATATTTATTAGTCCGTGAAATAGACTCCTAGACTTTTATGAAGAGAATTTGTTGTTAATACCGATGATAAAAGTTTCATTGCAATAAAAAATAATCGACGATTAAATTTAAAATTATCACATATGTACCTAATTTATTATTTAATCCAAATATATAAAAAAAAATTATTTACGTAACATCTAAGTTCATTGATAAAAGTATGAACATAATGCAGACGATATTTAAATAATTTAAAATAAGAAATGTTTAAATGAGATGGTGAAAGGAATGGTGTCATAACGCTAGAAAAAAAAATGTTATATTCCTTTACTTATAATGTGATAAAGTGATGAATTTAATCGCCTGTTCTTAACCGGGGAAAATAAGGCTTGAAATAATGGCATTAAAAGATCGAAAAGGGATAAAGAGGTAGATTTCGAACGTTTTCGAACTCGCTTTGAATTTTGCTAACCCTAACTCCTCAAGAATCCACCATGGATGCCTCTATCCATTCCAGGTCCAACCGCTTTAGAAATTCGAGGACAGACGGACAGATAACTTAGGCTATTATTATATAGGGGATTCGATTATTCTTAATTTAAACATCATCAGAACTACTAACATGGATGTATTTATAGGAGGGCAGGGGGGTCTGGACAGTCCCGGAATATTTTTAATATATACGTTTCAAGATCTTTTTAATTTATTAAAATTTGTGAACTAGCTTCTATCCACGCAAGTGGCCACATTTTCAGGCCAGCCGATGAAATAAATAATATTAAAATATGCTAACTAAAGCTAAAATTAGAAAAGATTTTTTAGTGAGAAAAACTATTTTTTTTCCTATTCTTCTGGAATATTTGTCATAAACACGGGTTATTTTTTCTCGAATATTTTTCTTTCATTCATTATCATTTAAAAGAGATTGATTTTTAATACATTAAATCATTTTTAAAAATTTCTTTCTTTATAAAATCAGAAACGACAACTAAAATATCCATACAAAGTTGTGAAAAGAGATCAAATGTTAGTAATGATACATAATTTTGATACCAAACTGTACTATCTCTTTATCTCTTTAGATAGTAATATTAAGAATTGAAAAGGAACTGTTTCCGAATTTAAAATTATCAGATATTATTGATAAACTGACAAATGAGAAAGCAAAACAAATGCATTTTATGTGTGTATTTTGTAACTTTTGTTTGTTCTGATATCAATTTTAAAATCCTTAATTCATAATGTATACATTTTTTAAAATAACTTTCGTTCTTAGTCAATTTATATCAAGCAGTCATATAAACATAATAATAGGTTTCTATATATTGGGCTAAGTTATAAATTTACTATAAATCTGAATTGGTAGGGATCAGCCAAATACTATTTTGCACGCAGGCGGCTTATACCCCAGAAACATACCTGATGTTGACATTATCTAAGTTAATTGTTTACTGTACATAGTAAAACATATTTGAATATTACAGTCTGCTCTCATTAGCAGTGATCAGCTACCATTTTAAGCATCACAGATTTGGTATGGTTTGGTTTCAAGCGCTACGGTCTACTCTTTTGCTACCCGGGAGCTAAAGAGACCGGAATCTACTGCTTAAAGCCGACTCTGAACGGCTATGAACATTGATGCCCCCAGAGGATGTCGATTTGGTTTAGTTTAGTTTGGAGTGCTACGGTCTACTTTTTGCAACACGAGGGCTAATGAGACCGGGACCTACAGCTTAAAGCCGACTCCGAACGGCTACGAACATCCATGCCACTGTGGGATTCGAACCCACGAACTCCGGTACCGAAGGCCAGCACTCTAACCAATCGGCCATCGTTCGGCCAGAGGATGTCGAACCCGCGGACCGAAGAACAACGCCCTACTATTCGGCCATCGTCCGGTTTAAACATCATAGGATACCAGTTATAAAAAAAAAAGGAAAACAATTAGTGGTAATATATTTATTTGGAAATTTTACATGTAAACATTTCTATAAAGTGAAATTTTATAATATATAAAGCTATTTTCACGATATTTAGTCGTACGAATACCTGCCGAAAAGTAAATTCACTCGAGAGGCTCGAAAATCTTAAAATATCGATCCAAATGATAAAATTATAAATAACAGCATATACTCGAAAATTTGGGAGATTGTTTATAGGATTTCCTTCTACCTTTGGTGAAAAAGGAAATTTGTTTCGAGGAAACACAAAATATATTTTAGCTGATATGGTAGGTAGGTCATATACACAATCAATAGTTTTTCTTATAAGAGTCCAAAATTGACCTCCGAACATTTTAAGTTTGGTTTGGTTTGGAGCTCTACGGTCTATTTTTTGCAACACGAGGGCTAATAAGACCAGGACCTACTACTTAAAACCGATTCCGAATGACTACGAACATCTATGCCACTGTGGGATTCGAATTCAAGAACTTCGGTTCCGAAGGCAAGCACCCTAACATTTAGCCATCTTTCGGCCCGAACATTTTTAGGAGTCCACTTGCAGTGCCAGCTGTAACATTTTTGCCAGCGAAGGCAAATCGCTTGAATTCCACTCCTCCTCCAAGTTAAAAAAAAGTTTTAAAATTTAAAAGAAAAAACAGAAATAAAAAAGAAACATGTTAACCATAAAAAAAGACATATAGATTTAAGGCAATAATACTAATGCATATTTACTGAAATGTGTTTAGTGGTTTAGTAGCCCCTAAATTTTGCCTCCGTAAGCAGTCGTCTACCTTGCCTACCGTCAGAGTCGGCCTCGATATCGTGCTTCCATTTTGGAACTGTCTTGGTGATGGAAGCTCACTCCTTCCTCGTCGCTTACTGCTCCCATGCCAGTTATGCTCACTATGCCAATGCATAAGGTGCTTATAATTTGTGGGACAATGAAAAATTCAACCATAATTTTTGTGTAGCTTAGAGATGGAAACTGTTGTTGTATGTATTCAAGTCCTTGTCCTTTGTCCATCACTTTAAAAATATTCTTAATAATAAATTTTTCATTTTCTGTAATGAATTATATTATCGAAGAAAAATCTGTCTCTATACTCCTGTTAAATGCTACACTCAAGAGCCAAAACATTATGACCACCCCTACATTTTGCAATGAACTCGCCTGGATGACGTGGAAGGCACGTGATCAAGTGGAGGTGGTATTTAACTGCTGCTGGAGAGTCTGGAGAATCATTCAGTTACATCCTTACATGGCCTCTGTTTTTCCAGATGGAAATGAAATGTTCCAACAGAACAAAGCCCCGTGTCACAAGGCTAAAATTGTGTTGGAGTGGTTCTCCCCCCCCCCCCACCCTCCGGACACCCCCCCACCCCTCCCCCCCCCCCCCCCCGACCCCCCCTGCCCCCCCCCCCCCACCCCCCCCTCCCGCCCCCCCCCCCCCCCCCCCCCGAATTCCAGTTAATGTCCTGGCCGCCTAACTCACCGGATCTCAATCCGATAGAAAACATTTGGGATGTCATGGGAATGCAGCTCAGAGTTCAAAGACCACCAATTATCAATATCTCTGATTTGCGTAACCGTTGATAAAACATCTGGTACAATCTGTCTCCGGCCATCTACCAAGGACTTGTGGCATCCATGCCAAGGCGGGATGAAGCTGTGTTGCGCTCCAAAGGTGGGCCAACTCGTTAATGACAGGTGGTCATAATTTTTTGGCACTTGAATGTTTTGGCTATTGCAGTAATATGTGAAAAAGATGCAACTGGTGATCAACCACATTTTAAATGAAAATGTAATTCAGTTAAAACTGCTACATACAAGTACTTATATATGGAAAAATTAAAAACTAAATTCCTTAAAAGTGGAGAGTGATGTATACATAATTAACGTAATTTTTTTTCTTCGACGCCCTGAAATCTATAAAAAATGCTCAATGAAAATAGAGGAATAGAAAATTCAATAAAATTTGTTTAACATTGTTAACTTTGAGTGCCAAATTTTCTACTTCGGTAATCGTCTTACAATCAGGAAATAGCTTGTATGTCAATTAATAGATTCGCTTTATTCAGGAAATAAAATGTTTTGTACAATGCCATCCTTCCGTTTTTCAAAATTTATGTCTATTGAGAGCTCTATTATTTGCATTTGAAAGAGAGTATACCAAAATTTCTAACAAACAATTTAAAATTAAATATATTTTTCTCGTTTATGTATTTTTTTATTAAATAAAAAGAAGGAAAAGTAACCTCTTAGAGAATTTTTGTTCAATCACGCGGTGTTATTTTTCAAAGAATTCTTAAAATGAGAGGGTAATTTTATTTTTCCCATAGGTTAACATGGAGAAAAAGGAATCCAATGGGGAAGTTACAGACCCACTTTCGTAGAGCTGGTGGTGGACATCCCTTCATTGGTTGATTAGCTTGCTATGCAGTTGGTCGTCCACGTTACTCCTATAAAATTATCCGTTTTAAGTTTTATTTTGATTACATTATTAATTTCAGACTGATTTCAGGCTATAGTCTCTTCTTGCCATTTGTCAAAATTAATTCAAATAAACTGACACTGTTAATTGACCGACTTCACAATTTACCTGTTTGAGGATACAATAGCTTTAAAAAAATTCAAGCTTTTATATTTTGTAAAATAATTAGTATTATAAACTAAACTCCTCGGCGCAACAGCTCCTAGGGGGCCAGGACCTACGGTGCCAATGTCCGTTTGCGTGATCAAGGGCCCTGGGGTGCGAAGCATGTGTTCCGGTTCGGTGGTCAATCTTACGCGGAACCCTCAGCACGCTTGGTCCTCAGTTCACCTACCCACTGAAGGGATAAAAGGCTAAGTCAACCTTACTCAGCCCGGGGATCGAACCTCGGACCTATCAATGCGAAACGATACCCCAACGCCACTGAGCTTCTATTAGTGTTGTAAAAGCTTTAATTATTTTGCTGACTCTTTAAAAAAGCTATTTTCTATTTCGGTTCTCGTTTTCTCATGTTTATTTTTATATTTAAAATGTACAAATAATCCTAACCGGTACTTACGTATTAACGCAACCAGTCCAAAATTCGCATAAATCGCCAAATTTGGCGACCATGCATGTTATACGTGGTTTTTCGTAAAGAAATTATTTTGCTTACTGGTTAGATTGAATGCCGTAAAATACTTTAACTATGGGTATTTGGGATCTGCCTGCGAGTGAAAAAGATGCTGTTGAATTGTTACAGGGATATGGAATTATATCGAACGAACGTACTTGTAAAATTCTTTAAAATGAAATATATTTTGGGCAAATCTTCTGGAAATGTAAGTAAGATGCTGTTAATAATTTTCAATCAGTGCATAGCCTTTTTCCGCGAATAATTCTGAATTATTCAAATTCGAAACCGGAAGGGTTTAATTACAATTTTATATTTTAAAACAAAATAATATAAAAAAACTGTATTAAAAATTATCTGTAATTAATAAATGTACATTTTCTTTCTATTGATACTTACTTACTCTAACTTACAAATCGGGCCAACCTGGTTGCGGTAATACGTAAGTACCTCCTAATCTTTATACATTCATTTTATAACACAGGGCTTTAAAATATTGTTCTGGGTATAGAAGAAGCATTCATACTGCTTCCCTCAATATACTGTATCTAATATTTTATACTAGCATATAGCCCGTCATATGACGAGATCAGTAAAATTTTTAATTTTCCAGAATTGTAAACTACCCTATGAGGCAGGTAAAAAAAAAATGGGTTTTTTTTTGGCTGAGAATTATCTTGCAGCAAAAAATAATCGTTGATTGAATTTTAAATTATCACATACGTACCTAATCTATTATTTAAGAGAAATATAAAAGAAAATTAATTACGTTATATATAAGTTCAGTGATAAAACGTGTGAAAATAATGAAGACGATATTTAAATAATTTAAAATAAGAAATGATTAAATGAGATGGTTAAAGGAATGACGTCATAATGATAGAAAAATGTTTTTTTCATCTATTCTATAATAAATTGATAAATTTAATCACCTGCTCTTAATCGGGAGAAAATGGGGCTTGAAATAATCGCATTAAACTCTCGAAAAGGGGGGAAGGAGTGAATTTCAATATTTTTGCTGTGATATGAAGCTTATTTATACCAATTTATTTTAGAATCAGATCGATAGTTAAGGAGAAAATAAACTTTACTCGCTTTAAATTTTGCTAACCCTAACTCATTAAGAATTCAATATGGAGCCTATTTCCATTCCAGGTCCAACCGCTTCAAAAATTCGTGGACAGACGGACAGATAACTTAGGCTATAATTATATAAGGGACTAGACTTTTGAACTGTTACTATTATGTTATTGTTATTGTTGTGTAGTTAGTTGTAAGTTGAATTTTAAGATAAAAGTTAACTTAGGTGGGAGAATGTCAAATCGTCTGTTAAAATTGATGTTCTACCCACATATTATCTTTTTTATTTTATTTTTTCTCTGTAAGTTGCGAGTGGCAACGAACGATTTTGTTTAGTGAAAACATGGCTATTCTTTCGTATGCGAGAAAAATGGCTCTTGAGTTGCTTTTGTGCTTTAATATGTTAATATTATTTACGCCATAAATTCTTCTATGTGACATTTTCTGTGCATTTAATGATCTCGCATACGTAAATATAATAAAAAGTGTTTTATATTAAAAGGGCGTCTGTTTTGAGCAATTAATTAACGCCATTGAGAACATTCTTCAGTATCACACTTCTGATTTCGAAACCCAAACGGGACAGTGATTATTTGGTGGTATATATGAATGGTATCGAAAATGATAAATTTAATCGCCTGCTTTTAACGGGGGGAGAATAAGGCTTGAAATAATAGCATTAAACGCTAAAAAGGGGGGGGGGATGGCTTAGATTTTGAACTCGCTTTGAATTTTGCTAACCCTAACTCATAAAAAATTCAATATGGATGCCTGTATCCGTTCCAGGTACAACCGCTTCAAAAATTTGCCGACAGACACCTTAGGCTATTATTATAAAGGGGATTTATAAAAAATAGTGTACTGTATTTGGATTCCCTCTTTTATGTTTTTAATTCGAAACCGGAAGGGTTTAATTGCTATTTTATATTTTAAAACAAAATAATATAAAAAACTGTATTAAAAATTATCTGTAATTAATAAATGTACATTTTCTTTCTATTCATACTTTCTTACTCAAACTTACAAATCGCGCCAACCTGGTTGCGATAATACGTAAGCACCTCCTAATCTTTATACATTCATTTTATAACACAGGGCTTTCAACTGTTTTAAGCAGCTAAAATGACTAAATTTTGGTGTTAACGAAATATGCAAATAGTCATAAGCCTTTAGAAATATATTTTATAAACACGGGATTTTCAACTTTTTTATTCAACTAAAATTACTAAATCTTGCTTTTAATTAAATTGTTAATATTATATCATATAGGTATCTCTGTTTTCAGGGCCGTAACTAATGGCAAAAAACTGGTCAGAGCCCCTACCAACAAATATAGTGAGAAAATATATAAACATTTTGATCTTTTCTATATCATATATTCAGAATAAACAAAATATTTTGTTAATTTTTTAAATTTTCCTAGTATATTAATTTTTAATTTTTTCTACTATTTTTACCTTATTAATGATATTTAAAAATAGTTTTGAACACTTTGGGGATATTATTTTCTTGATAAACTGAACAGTGTACGTGAGGAGAATATTTTTTATTTAAACATTGAATTTTCATAAAAAAATGGGCAAATTTCTAAATTTAAATTTAGTTTTATTAACTTTAATGTATTCAAAATTTAAAACGAATACTCGGATTTATATTAAAGCATATTAGGGAATATGGTAAATATTTTGTAAGAATCCATAACAAGTTTATTCTTTAGAAACAGCCGAACGAGGGCCGATTGGTTAGGGTGCTGGCCTTCGGTACCGGAGTTCTTGGGTTCGAATCCCGCAGTGGCATGGATGTTCGTAGCCTGTTCGGAATCGGCTTTAAGTTGTAGGTCCCGATCTCATTATCTCTCGTGTTGCAAAATATAGACCGTAGCACTCCAAAACCAAACCATTCTTTAGAATAAGAAAAATAAGAAAATTCACTAAAAAATAATTTTTAACACATTGGATTTTATAATTAGAAAAATAATTTTTCAACTTTTCCTTATTTCTACTCGGGGCGAGTCGTCCTCTTTCGGACCCCATTTTCCTCACGGTGCGACGCCTCTGAGACTGATACGCCCGTGGCAAATGCCACATTTGCCACTCCCTAGTTACTGCCCTGTCTGTTTTACTTGCAGAATTTTACGAAAATTGGTTAATTGTGAAAGTGCGGCATGCAATTATGCATTAGGTTTCCAATGGGACACTCCAACTTTTAGAAGTTGGTAACCCCTGACTCAAACTAATAAGAGAAATAAAATTTTGTTCTGGCTATAGAAGAAGCATTCATACTGATTCCCTCAATATACTGTATCTAATATTTTATATTTATAAAAAATACTGTACTGTATTTGGATTCCCCCTTTCATGTTTTTGCTTCCTATTTGGAACAATTAATTTCGAGCTTATTTCATCAGCGATTACTTTCAGAATTTCCATGCTATGTTTTGGGAATTTTTACAAAAGTTGCTGTATACCAGGGATGGACAAACTTTTTCGGCCGCGGGCCAAAAATCGAAAGAAAATAAGTTTGGCGGGCCAAGATAAATTTTTCTAAAATTTTAAAAACAATATACAAGTACCTAACGGTTTAAATACGTTAATGAGATGAATGAAATTGCGATTTCATTTTTAAAAGTTCTTTATACTGAGGTTCGAAGTGAGATGTACTGATTTTAAGGAACGATGCTAAATGCTCATCTGTCAGTCTACTTCTGAAATTATTCTTTCTAAGGTTCAAAGTTGAAAACACTTGTTCACCTATAAGAAGCAAATATACCGCTGATTTTCTGGGCGTCAGATAATAAATTTGGGATATAATATTTAAGCAAAGTAGAAAAGGAGATGGATATAAAGGTATAAATATATATAGAATGGATATATAATGTATAAATATATATAAATATATAGTTTGTCCATCCCTGCTGTATACATTTAGCTAAAAAATTATAAATTTTCTATTTTGATTGCATTTACGCTTGCACATAGAACTTTGTTGCTGTATTTAACAAAAGTTGCTATATTTAGCTAAAAAGATATAAATTTTCTATTATGATTGCATTCACTCATATGAATAGAACTTTATTTTAGCAATCTTATTCAACTTTCATCCAATATTTAGTATTTTTTAATTCTGATATTAATTATACTTATAAAAAATACTATATTGTATTTGGATTCCCCCTTTCATGTTTTAATTCCTATTGGGAACAATTAATTTTGGGCTTATTCCATCAGCTATTACTTTCAGAATTTCCATGCTATGTTTTGGAAATTTACACAAAAGTTGCTGTATACATTTAGCTAAAAAATTATAAACTTTCTGTTATGATTGCATTCACGCATGTGAATAGAACTTTATTTTAGTAAACCTGCTCATATTTCATCCAATATTTAGTATTTTTTAATTCTGATTGAATGGTATTGTGCACAGTGTTGTTTGTTATGCTTCCTTAAAATAGCATTATTTTATATTGGTTTGGTTTGGAGCGCTACGGTCTACTGTTTTACACACTAGGGCTAATGAGACCGGGACCTACTGCTTAAAGCCGATTCCGAACGACTACGAACATCCATGCCATAGTGGGATTTGAACCCACGAATTCTGGTACCAACGATCAGAGCCCTATCCAATCGGCCAGCTTTCGGCCTTATTTTATAGTGAGATCTTCACACATTATAAACAAAACACTTAATGAAATTTGGGATTATTCGCATAAAAACCTTAATTTCTCTCTGAGTGTAGGTAATTATCCTCACAAAAATAAACATATATTATTACAAAAAGCCTCCAAATCATGTGCTAAATTTTCAACGCATTTCAGATATTCGTTTTACAGGGTTATCTAAAACATATTCATTTTTCATACATTTCCTGACGGTCCCCTATGGAGATTCTGGAAAACATCTTCGCGAAAATATATGACATCTGCTATGCTCTTTACACACCCAAAGATTCAAAATAATTTCGCATTTATCTTTCTAGATACTCAAAGAAATTGAAGTAATATTTCATCATTGGCCACAAAGTATATATCAGGGGTGGCCAACCTGCGGATCGCGAGCCACATGCGGCTCTTTGAAGGATTATTTGTGGCTCTCGATAAATGTACCCGATATCGACGTGGACCAATAACACAAACACAAAAGTAGACAATAACATTTGTCTTTAAACTTATTTTAATAATCATAATGCCAGCAGCAACGTGCGGCCATCACTCGCAAAATTCACTTTTTTAAACTACAAAGAAAGTGTTGCCACAAAAATGCAACTAAATTATGCTACAAAAACAAAACATAGCATAAAACATAACAGTATGACACACTGAGCATAAAACATAACAGTATGACACACTGAGCATAAAACATAACAGTATGACACACTGAGCATAAAACATAGCACACTGAGCATAAAACATAACAGTACAAAATGTAAGACATTGATTTCGAGGATAAACAACAAAACAAAATACAAAACATTAATAAATGATTCAAACACCGAGTTCCCTTTTCATTTTTGTGTTATATTTTTAAAAAATATTACAACTGATGGAGCTTTTGCAATGCTGTTAAAAATTGGTTTTATTGTCCTTTTAAGAGATGATTCTCAAATTCCACAATTCAACCCAATTAACTGCTTAATTCACCGACAACATCTCGTTACAAACTATTTAAAATATCCTGATGTTATGAAAACAGTGTAACACATTGTAAAATACACTCGCACCAATGCAAAAAATCATCGACAATTAAAAAAATTCCTTGAAAAATTAAAGGACGAAGAACTTTCAAATGACATTCATTAAATATAATTTCTGTTAAAAAAAATTAATACCGTTTATGCATACCTTTTAAATACGTATTTAATTGCGGCTCACGAAAAATTTCAAATTTTGAAAAATGGCTCTGTCTATCAAGGAGTTTGGTCACCTCTTGTATATATAGTACTTTCGATTACAGCAAACATTCCCGTCAGCAACCAGAGGCTTATGCAAGGGGGGTTGGGATTTAACCCCTCCCCCTTGAGTTCAGACAAGATGGCAAAAATAAAAATTTTAGTAGAAATTATGCGGGTTATTAGTTTTCAGAATTATGAACCCCTCATCTTGAAAAAATTCTGCGTACGCCACTGTCAGCAACGATCATCTTTGCATGATAAGATGAGCTCTCAAGCTTACAAATAAGAACGTTAATATTTTATAATGTTCAAGATACATTTTATATTTGACACTTCACAAATAAATGATTAATGTGGATACTTCCGAATGTTGTAGTTTCATCTAAAGTGGTATCAACAAAATGTGACAGAATCAACTTAATAAAACCCTATTACGTTTGAAAGATGGAGAAATAAGCCGTTTACGCTACGGCTGGAATTATGAATGCTGGAATAATTCATTTGATATGTTGTCATTAATCAGTTTCTATATTTCATCACATAGTAAAATATTTGCCTAAAAATATATTACACTCCCATGTCTCGAGATCTGGGGACTACTATTCCCAAAATACTTAAGCACTTTATCTCGCGAAAAATTTGTAAATCATTTGAAAAAAAATTCTTGAAAAATCCCATCCCTCAAGTTATTATAGTGTACGTTTTCATTACAATATTATATTCTTCCTTCACAGAATTAAAGCCCATTATGTAATGCAAGTATGTCTATATATTTTTGAAAATTTAAAACTATAGACATCTTATTAAGTTAAAAGTAAAAATTAAAGTTGCAGAAGAATGAGGAGTTTATATATATATATATATATATATATATATATATATATATATATATATATATATATATATATATGTGTGTGTGTGTGTGTGTGTGTATATAAACTCCTCGGCGCAACAGGCCCCTAGGGGGCCAGGGTCTACGGTGCCAATCTCCGTTTTCTAGACCAAGGGCCCTGGGGTGCGAAGCATATGTTCCGGTTAGGTGGTCAGCCTTACGCAGAACCCCCAGTGTTTAGTTCCCAATCATACTTGGTCCTCAGTTTCTCTACCCACTGAAGGGATGAAAGGCTGAGTCAACCTTGCCCAGCCCGGGGATCGAACCTTGGACCTGTGACGTGGAAACGCGAAGCGCTACCCCAAAGCCACTGGGCCTCATATATATATATATATATATATATATATATATATATATATATATATATATATATATATATATATAGTGTGTGTGTGTGTGTGTGTGTGTGTGTGTGTGTGTGTGTGTGTAAGAAAAATTCTCAGTTGTTTTTAAATCTGAAGTCAAGGGCTAAAAATTCCCGCGTCCTTTTGCATTCCCCTTTTTAACCCCTAACCTAAATTGACCACTAGGGCTACAGTTTAAGCCCTCAGAGAAGGGGGTCTGGCGATTAATAACTCTACATTGCCCTAGCGGACAATTTAGGAAATTTCCAAACAAAAAGGATATGCACTCTGTCGGAGGCAGATTTTCCTAGTGATTTTCCCTCAGGTGTTGACCCAGGTGTTAAGAGTCTTGTACATATAACTTCATTCTAGCTGACCCCTCAGTTTGTCCTGTCCCTATGATGAAGTGGGAACCCGTCCTCCAATGTTATCTTAATAAAGGTCTTTAGCTAAAACGGTGTCACTTTTATAGCCATGACTGCAACTACCCATCGAGAAGTCCGTCTTATTACACACACACACACACACACACACACACACACACATATATATATATATATATATATATATATATATATATATATATAGTAAGACGGACTTCACGACGGGTGATTGCAGTCATGACCCATAAAAATGACACCGTTTTAGTTAAAGACCATTATTAACAAAGCGTTGGAGGATGTGTTCCCACTTCATTATAGGGACAGGACAAACTGAGGGATCAGCTAGCATGAAGTTATAAGTAATAAGCTTACCACCTGTGTCAACATCTCAGTGAAAATGTGTTTGAAAATCTCTAGGAAAATCTGCCTCCGATAGCGTGCATCTCCTTTTTGTTTGTAAATTTCCTAAATTGTAAAGGGCAATGTAGAATTATAATTGGTAGACCCCTTCTACGAGGGCGTAAACTGTAGTCCCAGTGGTCAATTTAGGTTAGGGGTTAAAAAGGGGAAAGCAAAAGGACGCGGGACGACTTTTTGTCCTTGACTTAAGATTTGAAAAGCCCTGTAAAAATTTTGTAGACTTAAAAATTTTATGTTTTTATTGTATATGCAAATTACGTGAGCTAAAATTTTGTAAGTTTTCCATTATTTCACAGAGTACCCGCAAGTATAAATACCCAAAGATTTGTCAGTCATGGGTTTGCACTTAAAAACTAAAAGCAAGTTTGCAAAAATGCAGGTCATTTTGCAAATGGAATTCCCCAATCAGATGGCTAGATTTTAAGAACTTTTCTCAAAAATGTTCGCAATCGTAAAATTGAGCTTTTTGATTGGTGGATTCCGTTTCCGAAATGTTTGAAATATGACCTGCATAATAACATATCTTTTCAACCCCATGGTCAAATAAAAAAATAAAAAAAATGCTTGTTGCATTTGCTGCTGTTTCTCTGGGCGGGTGGGAAGATCCGCGTTATTTGATAATTTAAATTAGTATGTTTATTTGTATGTTTTTACCAGTAAAATGAAACGTTCTTATAAGTATCCTTCTGGACATTCAAAAGGTCTGAAAAAAATAAAAAAGATCAGCAAGAGAAAAAGCTGCAAAGTAATATAGAAAAATTTTGCTTTTCTGCCTGTACAGAAACTCAGTTTCAGTCAACAAATAATTTGAATGATATAGCATCGGATAATAATACTAATGGATTAGACGTAGCCACAACTTCAAAGTCCTTGAAAGCAAAAGTGAAACATGTTCAGATGGGAATGCGTTTCCTTCCATTGTCACAAAAGCAGACTCAAATGATGTTTCTACTTTAAAATAGAATGATATCGATTTCATACTTAATAAAGATCCTGCTGTTTGGACTAATATTTCTGATGTGTTAAAAGAACACTTTGTGAGCCACCCACCTAGGCAAAATAATGTAAAGATTAATTTAACAGAAAAAATAATTGGAAATACCAAAAGATTCCTTTTTTTTTAATTTGTATTTTTTATCTATTTGCTTTGATCATGCCTACTGCACCTTAATTCTATTTTTATTGTCAATTAAATGACTATGTTTTCAGACAGTTTTTTGAAGTCTCGTACTTTCTTGTAAATTTTTTTTTCTATATCTAAAAATGTAAGTGCCTTATAGAAAAATCAAATCGATCCTAATTCTTTGTGTTAAAATTTCTTTTAAAATTTAATGTCTTTAATTGAATAAATCAGTGTTCCAACACTTCAGGAAAACTTTGAAAATTTTGTGACAATAATCATTATTAAAAAGGATATGCAATTCTTGTCTGAAAACCTAGAAAAGTCAATGAAAAAGGAAATTTTCCCCTAAGGAAATTGAATTTGTTGTGTAGTTAACTTGCATTTCTGATACTCTCAAGTCTTGCCTCTCTAAAAAATCTCATATATTAAACTACTGGAATAAATTTTAGACAATAAATGTGAATATAAATTTTAAATAATAAATCTGAATAGATTAAATATTTATTTTTATAGAAATGGCATGATTGAATCTTTAAATTTTTTATTTCATTTACTCTCAAACAATTGAAATATTAATATAAGTATTTATTTTCAGTACTTTTAGAAATATTTCTTTTAATTACTCATGCATCACTAATGATAAATACAAGTGCAAATGAAGTGTTTGTCCATGTTAGTGATCAATGCCCCAGTGGCAGAAACACTGCGACATGGCGACATTGTCACAGACAATGATGACCTTTTGCAAACAGTTTTTGTCGGCACAATTTGAAATTTTTCTCCACAGTTTTCAAACTTTTTGTTTTTGGAAGCTGTATCCAAATTTTTGATAGGGAGAATACTTTTATGCATATGATGAGTTTTATTTTTAGGGAGGGAGGGAGGCTAGATTTTGTAGCTTCACACTCTAGTTACATTTTTGTAAATTATAACTACTTTATTAAAATAAATCGGTTCTTTTAAAAATACTAATTTTATTTGTCATAGAACTGGCTGGAGAACTTAAGGAATTAAGAAAATAACGAGATATAGCATGTTTCAAATAAAATGATTAAACATTGCTAGTTTAATACCAAATTTTTTCATTAAAATTGTATGTAAATTTTGCAGACAGAGTATAAAATTCTAATATCTTGTTGCAGACACCTACAAAATTTTCTACCACTGGGCTCAAGGCAAGAACTAGAGGAGGGGCATGTACCCGGGGTACCAAATGAAGATTAAAGGTGTATGGGATAGATATCATGGGGGTTTAGAAAAACATATACTTCGGGTGATTCATAGTTTATACCCTAGTAATGTTAGTATATACTATGTACCCGTCATCGATGCAAATCTTTCAGTTATACATTAATAAAAATGTAATAATATTCTATAAGGGCCCAAAACATATTCTCTGCCCTGGGCCCAAAATCTTGATAATCGGACCCTAACGGTCTTGTCTCTTAATATGCACTTCAATGGGTAAGCCAGTGTTTCTCGAGTCTAAATCTTTAGGTAATTCTTCCTTTGTCGCCACAAAGTAACATTTTGTCTGGAGGATTTGGAAACTTCGCACTTCCTTAGTTGAACTAGATTTTTTTTGCCATATCTGTTACCCAGTTCAATTACATAATGGAGCTTGCCTATTTTCTTTTTCACTGTCTCAAAGTCCCATAACAATTGGTTATTTACATAAGATAGAGAATGCACGAGGTCTCTCCCCCCAGCTAGCACGGAAACGTTGGATTTTCGTTGGCTATAAGTTGGCTGTTGGTCTTTGGTTGGGTAAACGTTGAAAAGGGGAAATGAAGTGATGGTAATTGGTTGGCAAAATGTTTGGTTGGCCATCGGTAATTCTGAAACGTTGGCCAACCGTTGGGCCAACGTAAGAGATTTTCTGTTTACGCCTCTTGCACAAATATCGGCATACCATTGGCTAAGAAATATAAAAGTAACCGCCTATATTTACGAGCAAGTGCAGAAGCTCCACCAAAAGAGAAAGTTGTGTATCAACCGTCATCTTTAGGGTTAACGCGCCATCGCTGCAGGATTTCAAATTTGCAAGGTAAGTTCTCTTGATATTTTTGTGTTCTATCATATATATATGATATGCCCTCATTATTATTAATTTATTCCTGAAGAAAACGATGTTTGGCTATCTGAACTGTAGTTTCTCTTTTGTGTTTTTTAATAGTAACATACCATTTACAAAAGTATATACACGGTGTTTTGGTACACTTTAGTCTTTAATACCTTTTAATACACTTCTTTAGTACAGATTTAAGAAAATAGAAAATTTTAAGTCAATTTAAGATAGGTGACATAATTTTTTTTAAAGCATGCTGATTTAAATTATCGTTAGGTTACTTTTTTGTATTTTTTCTTAATAATAATAATAAAGTTGTATAATGATATGTAAATATTATGGATTTCACTTTATCATAGTTATGAAACTTGTTTACTTTTATAACTTAATTTTATTTATTAGATGTAATTATGTTTGCCTTTACTTTTTTACATATTCAAATCATCTTTGAATCATTTTAAAAAGGTAAAAGGATAAAAGGAAATGTTTGTGGTAACATTAAAACATTTTATAATATATACTTTTTGAGATACTTGTGTTTCAGATGCCATGAAATTGTGAATCCAGAGAAAATGTAGAGAACTTTGGTAGATGGATATGGTGGCCGAATTTAAATTTAAAAAAAAAATTGTAAATAAAAGAAAAATAACTAAAATATGTATATATATATATATATTTTTTTTTGTTTAACCTCTGTTGTGTTGTGCTTTTCTTCAATTATCTATTTTTAGCTCTCAGAAGGGGAAATTTTCGTTTTTCTTATTTACGAAACAGTTTGTATCATTAAAAAAATTAATACAGATTTCAAAGGAATAAATGGATTGCCGCAGAGTAAGTATTATATGAAATGTGTGATGTGGACTAAAATAAACTATGTCATTCTTTTTATATCTATTTTCTATTTTTCAACTATTGCAAAATTTAAAAATGACTTATGTTATAAAAACATCAGCTTATTTCAAAGTAATAGCACATGCCCATTCTATATTATACACTATAGCAAAATAATAAACAGAAATATAAACGTTGGTATTCCGTTGGCCCATCGTAGTATTACGTTGGCCCACTGTAGTATTGCGTTGGCAATATGTAAACAAACCACCATTAGCCAACCATTAACCAACCGTTGGCCAACGGTTGGCCAACGTGTCATATCAACGTTCGCCCAACGTATGCAGTACAACGTTGGCCCAACGTAACGTTGCTAGCTGGGACTGTTAAATTCCGATTGGAAGTTGTGTATAACATGAAGTTGAATTCGGCTTCTTTATCGCTGGTGAGCGTAACAAGTCCAGTTTTGTTCTATTTAAGTCCTAAATATAATTCTGATTGTTTTTATCCAGATTTAAATGGCGTAGCTCTGAACCGATTGAATATCTTTCGAATTTGTCAAGTATTGAGGAGTGTTCACTAGACGTAGATTTTAATTTGTTTTTGATAGTTTGAGCATTTCTTTTAGCCAACCAATTCGTTTCTGGGTGCTCTGGAATAATGAAATTTTGAAAAATAGTGTTTCCCACAAAAAAATTCTCTAAATTCAGCTCTTTAAAATATAGATGCATTATCAGAAACCAGTACTTCGGGTAAACAATGAACACTGAAAAAAATCTCTTAACAGGCGCATCGTTAATTCGCTGGTAGTAGGATTCGTTCAGATTTCTGGCCATTTTATCCATAACATACTGTAAAATATGATAATCAGTCACCCTGAAAAGAAAGGGAGATGTATTGGTGCGTTGACTCATAATTTTTTCCCCTCCTTTTCTACAAGATGCTCTCTTGTCGTCGTCGTGAGATTTATATATATGGCAACGGACGTAATTCATTATCCAGTTTCTACTATGTGAAGACAGTAATACTTCTTAATTGTTATACAAACTTTAAATTACTAAACAAGTTCACGTTTAAATTTAAAATTCCAACAGTTAAGTATTCTAAATCCATAATATCTCCACACATAAATATATAATTTGAAAAGATGAATTTAAGAGTGTGGATAAAAGGGTACTTTTCGCAGGAAAATCAGTACCGGAACCCGTTTCCGCTAGCAGCGATCGTACTAAGGACACATGCATTAGAAGTTTAATTGTTCGGCTTAAGCAATATTTTTCAAGAAGCAATTTCCATCTAGAATAAGCAAATATATTTAAAGAATAAGAGGTTAAAAGGGGCTAAACATTGTTTCCCCTTTGCCGTCGAAGTTACAGAAGTAGTATATTCAACTACAGTTTACTATCCTTTACTCTTATAACTAAATGGTAGTTTATTGCTAGTGAGATGCAACCAAATGAACTAGACTTAAAATAAGTATACTGTTTTAATATCTCAATGTGAAGTATAAAATTCCTAACAGAATGTTTAAATGAAGTTAGCTACGTTTAATTTTGGTAATAATGCATACTACAATGAGCTTAAGTTGCTAATATTGTCTCATTTATTCAGAAAGTATAGTAAGATGAAGTATGTTGTATCAGTTATCCAATCAATTTCAGGCTGAATAACACTGCAAATGACCATTATAGTTGAAGGGCTAGTTACTTTCGGTTTCTCTTTCCAAGTAAAAACCTTATAACTTAGATTTTTATTGACTGTCTATCCTGACGAAAAAAGTGCATTATAAAATAAGCTTTTCTCATTTAATTTATTTTTCAAGCTCTTACAGGCCATATATGATTTTTATTTTCATGAAATTTAAAATAGAGTTGAAAAAAATTGTACGTAATTGAAATCAATGAAGATCGAAGAAAATTGGATATATATTCATTTATGATACAAATATATTTATTAAAAAATTTTTATTTACTTCCAATTCTATACATTACAGTATCAAAGATTATAATATCGGTTCATACTGTATATTTTCAGGATCTATCCACTTCATCTCTTTGCCTCTACCTATTTTTCTACTATCACTTGTCGTCATCAGCTGAAAATGGCGGAAAGTGAGTTGAACGTAGATAGTATAATTTCAAGGTTATTAGAAGGTAAGCTGAATTATTTATATATTTGGTTATCATCTTTCAATTAATAATATTTTTGTGAGTTATAATCCCATTTAATGATAGTAATTGAAATTTGTCATACACAACAGTGTATTTGTGTTCGAGAAGTATAAACAACTGTTATATTTTTGTTTATATTCCTTTTGCATTATTGTCTGTAATCTTTTTCTTTGTAAAAAATCCCAAACTACTTATTTTAAATATTACCGTTTTGGTTAATTACTCCTTCACACTTCTCATTTAAATACCCATAATTCGCAATTGACATTTATACGATCTAGGTGTTTGGAATGTAGGTCTCGCAATTGGTGTATTTTATATATTCGGTGTTTTGGTTCGTTTTGTTAGTATTTGTAGTAATCCTTATTCATTTTAAGTATAATAGAAGAAAAAAATTATGTGTATAACAACTATATTAAAAAGCATTCTTTCGAAATAAGTAATATAGTTTATTTATGTGGTGTTTATTTTAATCTTGTTGCGTTTTAATACAAAACTTCGTAAATAAAGCATGAGATTCTTTAAAGTGCGTAATGATGCGCCCAGTATCCTCAAGACATTATTAATTGAATTCTAACATATTAAGAATACCACATTCATTTTTATTAACGATAGTTAAGTTTTTTAACGCTGTATTTTAAGTGCTGCTCGTCATTTCTTGAAATACAGCCATCCTGTAAACACATATTTCTGTAACTTTCATTTATATAGCGAAGAAATATAATTGTATCATTTATTTGATAAAATTAATTTCTATATCGGAATTTATTAAATATATTTACTCTGATTCATATCAGGGTTGTTTTTTGAATATAGCTTTCAACGTTGAACAAGTTTTTATAGAATTATTAGATGTTATTTTTCTAACATTGATATATAAATTTACCAATTTTCTTTTTCGTCTTATGTGTATATATATTTCATCTAAATCTACAAATTTTAACATATATTACTTCTAAGAACATGATGTTTATTCCTAAAACAATTTGTCAATATCTCTGAAATGGTCCTGGCTCTTTTAAAATAAATTTCAATAGCATTTAGTCAATGTTAAGTTTTTTTGTAAGCATTTTCTGTTACATACTTAAGATATATGAAATATCAGCTCACAATTATGTATATTAATTTTTTAAATTTTCGGTTTAAATAAACTTGCTAAATATATTGTGGATTAGATATAGTCATACAATGTGTAGAGTAATTTAAAATAAAAAGCTTGTTAGTATATTTCAAATTCTTTTTATTAGTGTGTTTTTAGGTTTTATCACATTCAGTTAGGAAATTTTTTTTTACTGTTATTCGCTATTACATATTGAGACTCAGTAAAATGTAAAACATAAAAATTTACCAAAATATTTTAGCCCTAATGAATTGTCATATATAAATGGTTGAATATATAAACATATGAGATAAAAACAATGTAAAAAGAGACTAAAATACTGATACAGTAGCCCAAAAGTAATGAATAAAGTAAATATTTTAAATGAAAATATAAGTAAATGTATTTAGACAAATATTGTCATAAGTTAATATATCAAAACAAATATTTAAACAAATAACCTGTAGCAATAAGATTTTGCTGAAGCAGACTGAGCTGTTTACTAATCAATATCCCTTGTTTAACTCATCAGTTATATGGAATTTGATGTTTCAGATTCATTATTTTACCATACTAAATTATCTTAAACAGTAATTATGCTAATCAGATTTTGATGATAGTATAAAAATATAAAACAATTTAAATATGAACACGAAAGTGTAAACCAAATATAACTAGAAAAAAATATAAACTCTTAAATGCCATAACCTGAACTGACCTAACTTATTAGCAAATTAACTGGTTGCTTTTTGCCGTTTAGTCTATACTTTAACAATCTAGCATCTTGTGTCTTCAAAATTGGGAATCAGCATACAACTCTATTGCCATTTTATTGTACAGTAATTTCCTTCTTAATCTTAAATGTGTGATTTGATTTTTTTAAATATCTTTCCTGATGTTTTGAATGATTTTATTGATATTTTACCATTTTCTACTGTAATTATGCCAAAAAGCATTGCTTATCTCTAAGACAAATAAAATATAAAGTATTTAAAAAATTACTTGTTTAATTTTCATGCTTTGCTGAAGGTGAAATAATCATTAGCAATAAATATATGAAATAACTAATACTCTCTCTTATTTATTAGTCTTATGAAGACTATGAAAATCTTGTTCAGACAGGGCCGTCAGATATCATGGTAGTTTTGAAAATGTCCAATATTTTGATAAATGTCAAGTCAACCTACAATATTCATATTTTTATGTGTGATATAAACATCATTTGCTTAACATAAAATTTCTGTTATAAAGTTTTTTTGTATTTGACAAAAATTGTTTCAAAATACTTAGTTTCTTAAAAGATACAATTTTAAGAAAAAAAAATCTTGTTTTAAATGCAGTTGTTTTCATTCAATCTATAAAAATATTAAGTTTTTAAGTGTCAAAACAATTTTATTGCTTAAATTTAAAAAAAATCTTACAAATTCATAGTGAACTTACTGGTTTTTTCATTCCCCAATTGATCACGCAGTTTTGACTGAATGAATACAAAACTGGAAAATATTTTTTCTGGTACAGCTTTTCAAGTAGAAGCAGAAAATAATTGCTTGGCTAAATTAATTGGACTTTTTTATTTGTTTATTTATTTATTTATTTTTTTAATTTTAGTAACTACTCTTGGTGAGGTGTATAGTAGGGTTTGGAATCTGAAATAGATTATGACAGATTAGTTTTGATGGGGGTAACAGCAGGTTTAGTCTACAAATGAAATTCTTGACATGTAGGTTTGAAATTAGTTTATTCTATCAGAAAAATCGACAAAAACTCATTGTTAATAATTTGAAGTAATCATAAATATTGCACATTATTATATTTTGAAGATAAGTATTAGATATACTGTGTATAAAGTGAGAAATTTTTTAGCATTTTATAGACGTAAAGTGGGGGATTGGCTTATATAATGATCCAAATAATATATTTAATGTTTCTTGGTGATAAAAAGTCTCCAAATCAACAAAAATTAACAAAATTGTTTTTAATTGAAAATAATGACAAGAAACGGCATATAATGGCAAAAAATAAAGTTTACAAAAATTTTGAAATGAAAAAAAATTAAAAATTGGAAAATAAATTTACAATTGTTTTTACTTTTGTTATAATTGTGTCAAAATAGTAGTATTATACCTGTAGCAGTTCATGTAATCTTTTAATAAACACAGTTCTATGTAAGCCAGGAGCAATTTATATATTGCCAAAAATAGCCCTTTTTAAAAACTATAAACTATAAATTTAAAAACTATAAAGTTTATAGTGTTTAAATTTTTAAAAAAGTGCTGTCTTCAGATAGGGTTACCAGAGTTGAAACTATTAGCATTTTAGTAAAAATATTATTAGCAGTATGGTCTCGAAACAATATTCAAAGAATTAGATGTCGTGGCAGTAATCATAAGTTAGTTATAAAATTGTGAGATTGATAAGGACAGCATAAAATTACTTAAGACTTTAACTGTAAATTATTTTTGCCAACATGCTACAAGATTATTGATCTCAAGGTGCAACCAAACCTGTACCTTTGCAGTACTTTAAACTTGATGCTACAGCTAAAAAAGTTTGAGAAGCATTGGTCTAGCATTTTACTCTAAAGCAATTTCATTCAAAAATATTTCTTCCATTTTTACCTTCTTGGCAATATTTTCGGCTTTTTGGCAATATATTTGAACATACCAGAAAACATTATTTTTCATCTTGGCTTATATATAAACAAATCAATGTATAATAAATAAATTTATTTGTATTTATTAATAAATACAAATTTATTTTTATTAATAAATTTATATAATTATAAATAAGTGGTTAATTTTAAATGTTAAGTATTAATTATTTTGGAACTATTAATTATTTGAAAATGAGCTTTTTGGAAAATGGTCCATGTCCATTTCTTTTACACATCGTCATTTTTATTTATAATATGCATTTTAGATCTTAGAATAAAGCTTAGTTCTAATCATACGCATTCTAGGAAATAGTAAACGGAAAAGGAAAATGTATTGAAAATACCCATTTCTCCTATACCAAATTTTTCTAACAGTTCTTTTAAATTCAGAAATGCATTTCAAAGCATAACAATTTCGAACTTTTTTCTTATAAGCTACAAGATAAATAATAAACAAGTTTCAAATAGATATCGCTGCTAGGAATGCAATTGGAATATTTGAAAAAATCATAAACAACAAAAAATTTCTTTCAGAAAATTAATTAAAATTATCATTAATTCAATTATTATAAATAATTTAATTGCATCATAGGGCAATTATTCATTATAGGAAGAGAGGTAATAAAAAAAAAGCAATTTTTATTCCTCGTTAAACTGTTGCCTTTTTAACCTTTTAATGCCCAAGTCATTTTTGCCGATTACATTTCGGAGCCTATCTTAAATCTAAGTTAATATGGACTGTATAGAACGAAAAAAATTTGAAGATCAAACAATTTTGAATACTAGAGCATGTCACGGTAGTGATCAGTTATCGTTTTAAACATAGTGACATTTATAAAAAAAAAAAAAAAGGAAAAACTTCCTGAAAAAAGATTTATTTGTTATTGCAGGTAAAATAATCTCTGCAAAATGCTGTAATGTAATGGAAAAAGCAAATTTGTCATGATCTCAGTCTGTACCTGCCGAAAAAGTAAATTTATCAGCGCTGATCGAAAAATCATAAAATCTAGATCTAAATGAAAAAAACATAAATAATAGAAGTTATTTGAAAATTTAGTAGATTGTTTATAAGATTGCCCATTACCTACTCTCAAAAGGAAAATTTGTTCTAAGAAAACATAAAAACTCTACAAGCTATTTTTTAGCAGTATCTAAAATGATACACCAGGCATTAAAGGGTTAAGAAACATTTTAAAGGACAAGTTTTGAGACAACAGGCTGATGGTAATTGGGAAAGTACCCCTATTTGATATATGAGCAAATGAGGAGATCTGTGCAAGAAAATTTTCTGATATTTTCATCACTTTTGTTAGATCTTAAATATTTTTTCAAACTCTTTTATTTTTTGTTTTATTGATGAAAAGTGGAAGGGGATGAATACTTTTAAAAAATCTGATGAAAGAAAGGTTGCAATAATAATAATAATAATAATAATAATAATAATAATAAAAGATTTAGGAACCACTTTGGCTAGAGTTATCTGTTGTAGCTATATCCTAAACTTGATGAGAAATTTTGTTTTGTTATGAATAAATTAAATGTAGTGTAGTATAGTACAAATGCACTTTAAAATAAACCAATCATTAATACAAATAATCTTATATTAACCAGTGTTTGCAAATGTGCAATATTAAAGTTATGCAATAGGTTTCATATTAGTTGTTGCTTTTATAATGTTCACTTGGTGCATTTTAAGTGCAGAAAATCATAATTTGAAAAAAAAAATTTTTTTAAACCAAAACTATAGGTTTTTTTTGTCTTTGTTTCTAAATTAATAACCTGTATTTGTTTCAAGAAACGTTTCTTTATATTTTATCTAAATGTTCTACTTGATCATTTTTCAATGAAATCAACTTGAATCTAATATAAAAGTCGAATGTTTTTATGGCATTTATCACTAGTAATGTTACATAAACCATGCAGCTGAAGATACTTTTCTTTCAAATTATTAAAAATATTATTCATATTATACATATTGATTGTAATTTATCAATATATAATACAGTATTCTTGTTTGAAAATTTTAAAATTGTTAAGTATGATTGCTTGTATTTCATTATATAAAAATTATTATAAAAATGTTACAGTTATTGAATGAAAACACTTAAACAATTTAAATGTAAGAGTAATACAAAAAAACTATTATATGGTATAAAAATTCAGTCAGTCTGGAGTCTGATAGAAATGATAGTTTTTGTCATAAATGACAAACTTTTGCTTAATATTTTGTTGATCTGTTAAAGTATAGCTAGAACGCCGATTTCAGCTATGAACTGAATTTGAATACTGATGTTACAATTAGACATATTTTGTATATTTAACAAATAGTGTAAATGTGCAATTGTTCGATAAAAGAATGTTCCATGAAAATTTTTGCCCTGGTAATGACAATGAATCAACAATCATTTTGCCTCCGAAGTAAAAGTGATGAATATGCTATAATAAATTCTGAAAACAAAATAAAAAAAATTACCAGAAAGTGGGTTTTTTTTTGTCGAATGGGTTAACCAAAGAAACCTGTGCCCACTTTCGAAAACTGGAGAACCATCCATGATTAGGGCTTCATAATATGACTAATACTTTTTATAAGCTTCTAGGCTTTTATAAAAATTAGTTCTAGGTTTTATTTATGTGTTTATCAAAACTTAACTATTAAATAAAAATCATGTGATCTAATTTATTTTTACTTTTACTCAGTTAGGGGATGTCGACCAGGAAAAACAGTTCAACTCACTGAAGCTGAAGTACGTGGATTATGCTTGAAGTCAAGAGAAATCTTTCTAAGCCAACCTATACTGTTGGAACTTGAAGCTCCTTTAAAAATATGTGGTAAGACTGTTGTTTATCAATGTATTAGACCCTTATACACATTTTAAAGTTATGCTCTTATTTTAACTTAGACTTATTGAAAGGTAAGTCATCTATTGAACAGTGAATGTTGGCAAGCTGTAATTAACTTCTTTAATGGAAGAAAATTCGTAATATTGATTAGAGATGAAATGGATATTTGGCAACGCTGTGGTATTTGGCCTATCTAGCCAATTTTTAAATATTCAGAACCCTATCTAGATATCTGCAAAAAAACAGTTGGGTATCTGGCTGTTCAAACTAGATATCCAGAGGAGAAATTTAGAAAACAAACTGTTTGAGTTTAGAAAATACACTGCAATTGAAGGATTCCTATCTGCAGCCATATCATATTACCAAAGCTATCTCTTTTTTGAAATCCTAATAGCATATCTATGGGAAAGGGGGAAGGGGAGATCTTTCATCTCATCTGGGCAGTCATTTTCCTGGCCGATGTGAATGTTTTGATTAGAATTTATTAAAGGAGCGTATGCCTTTTGGTTGAGGATTTGGTTTCAAAGGATTCTAAATCCATAAATCCTCATGAGGAGAGGGAACATCCTTTGTGTATTAAAAGTCATGCTCATTGACACTGCAGTTTTCACATCTAGTCATAGAGGAAAATTAGGAATTTCTTCCAATGATGGTCTTATTCTTTTTAAGTACCGGGTGACCGAGCTCCGCTCGGAGAAAACAGGTATCGAAGCTAACTCGAAGATTTAAATTTTCAATTGTGATTTATCAAAACAATACATGCCATAAGAAAATTTGTGAAACCATTAGTGAAAAGATAACCGGTTAAAGTGCACCATTGTAAACTATTCTAAACAAAGTTGTTTGGAAAGGGAACTATTCTATACAAAGGTAAAGTTTGAAAAGTCATAGAAAATAAAATGTAATTGATAACAAAAAATTATACAATTAAAGAAATGGTACAAAGTGAGCAGTGTAAAGATTGAAGTGTGTTGAATGGAGAAGCATTCTGACAATGACGATATCTTCTAGTTGTCCATTTGCGGGTATAATTGAGTTGATCGCTTGTTGTTCCAAAATTCCGGCTCCTTGAAGCATTTCATGTAGAGGTGCGTTCTGCATGTTGAAAATGTAGCTTGAAATCTGATGAATGTTAAAATGTCGAACTTTGTTGACGGTGATTTGAAATCGAAATCAGTTCCTTAACACGTTCGCTGCCACCGACGCACTGGCGCGTCAGAGCGGCACCTCCTGGTAAGCAGACGACGCACTAACGCGGCGACGGACTTTGATAAGTTATATGCTCTGTGTTTAGTGTGGCTTTGGAAAATGAACGGCGAGGTTGTTTCGGCACATTAGTGAAGCATTATTTTTTAATTTTTTGTGGTTGGTTTTCAAAATTTTTGTTTGCATTATTTTTTTTTTTTACTATATCGTTTATGTGTTATATGTACTTTGCTACATTAATTTAATATTTAGAGTTGATAGAAAATAAAAATGGAAACCAATATCAAGGAATAAAGATAAATCAATAAAAATTTTATTATTATTATTATTAATTCGTCAGAACTACAGCCAATCGATTTCTCGTGGTCGAAAACCCCCGGGTACCAATTTTCACTCGGTTTGGACGCATGGGAAAAAAGTTTGCCCGCACCGGGGTTCGAACCCGGCCCCATCTGTAGCGCCGAACTACGTGACCTTAGCGCGTCAAAACCGATGCCAATCGATTCCTCGTGACCAAAAACCCCAGATCCCCAAGTTTACTACAGTTTATTAATTCTGGGGCGATTTTCGACTTGACAACCATTCCTCGTATTATAGTATAGGATATACCTGACATGAAGCCCATTTGCTTTGGGGTAGTGCTTCACACTTTTAAGACACAGGTTTGATCCTCAGGATGGGCAAGGTTGACTCAGCATTTCATCCTTTCAGTGGGTAGACAAACTAATGAGCAAGCATGCTTGGTAACTAAATGCTGAGGATGCTGCATAAGGTTTACCAAATAACCAGGACTTAATGCTTTGCATCTCTGGGCCCTTGGTCTCTAAAATGGAGATTGGCACCGTAGGCCATGGCCTTACCTGTATGGGCTATAGCACCGGGGAGTTTAGTTTGACATGAAATGAGGGAAGGGGGGAAGGTGGATGATTGTTTGCAGTTCTTACTGATAAAGGGAAGATTCTGTTATTCAGTCTGGAAGGTTTCTTATTAGGTCCACTTTAGTACAATTGGCGAGATTTATTAAAAGAAATTCTCTTTTTCTTGGCTTAGTTTCAACTCTGAACCTGTAAATCTTTGAAAAGTCACCCTTTCTGACAAAAGTTTTTCATTTTAACGATGACATTGCACACACATTACCTAAATATTCTCACTAATGGTGGATTTCAGAAGTCAGTTATTACAACATACTAGTTTTGTGTCAAATTATAATCTGGAGCTAAGACCAGTAGTGGGTAGATTACTTATTGAGTTTGGGTTCTCCTATTGCTGATGAAAGTTGATTAAAGCTTCAAGCAGTGTTTCACTTTATATGGGATTCGTGAAAATACAAAACTTATAGACTATTTCATTGATAATTCGGATAATCCAAGAATATAATGGAGAAGTAGAAACAAAAATTAAGTGTTAATCAACACTTCAAGTGAATAAAATGTAAAATTTAAAGAATAATAAAAGTCGTAATTTTAAATATGTGTGTACTAATTTTATATCTATTAATTTAGTAAATCAAAGTTATTCAGATTAGAAAGTTTATTTTTTATTTAAATAATAAACATGGAACTATGTTTAAAATTTAAAATAAGAGAAAACTACTTTATAAAGACTTGCTGAAACCAAAACTTTCATTAACAACAGTAATTACTAAAATAATGCAATCATATTATTCTTTTGTGGTAAACCCTTTGTACCACATTGTAATAAAAACATGAAATAGCTAAGAATTAAAATTTTTTTTGGACCATAACATGTCTTATAAGATTGTTTTTTAAAAGCAATTTTTCAGTGTGTAAAGATATTTTTTATTTTATAATTAGAAAATAGTATATATGTAATTTATATTAATTTAAAATTTTCCTAATTTCTATATTATATTTAATAAAATATAGTTTATTTACTAAATTGACAAATTAAAAATTACTTAATAATATGTTTTCCATTATAATAAGAAATAGTTAAAGTAGAACAGCCAAGAATAACTAACACATACCCCTCATTTCATGTCATTTAGTTCATTATATCTTTTTCTATAACTACTCTCATGTGTCATTAATTTCATTATTCTACTGGTATTTATCTGAAATAATCTTGTATAGCATTAAATGTAGATCATACTCTTCAAACCAAATTATTTGATTTAACGTTGTCTTTGTATCATTAAACACTCTTCAAATTCAAAGTAATTTGTATGCTTAGTCCTCCTTATGATGAGAAAAATACAGTAAAGCAAATAACTGTTTCATAGCCTTAAATGAACTATGATTTTTTTCCCTCAGCTATTAAGTCTTTTTTATTACATGCACTGAAGAAATAGTTTCATTTAACATTAAAGATAAATAAAAATATTTTAAATATAAACATGGATATCCAGTAAGACAAGGAGTTCCAGATTTCCTAGTAAAACTACTTTTCATTCCATTACTAGTTTATATAACTAATATCTACCTTGACTAAAAAACTTGTCCCAAGAAAACATAGAAAATCTACAATCGATTTTTTACCTGTCTTCAAAGCAGGATTCTAGGCATTCATAGGTTAAATTGTGATTTCGATGTAGTTATTTTGTACACAAATACTAATTCATCACAATAAAATATCCAAAAGTAGCACAGTAGAAATTAAAAATCATGCTTGAACATGTTTTTAATTTGTTTGTTCCCAAATGCTTTATACCTATATTTGTGTAAAGGCCAAGAATTTTTGGTGCTTTTTAAAAACGTAAAGTGGGAGGTGGGTGTCAGCTTGTATGCGGATCCATGGTACAGATGCATTGCACATGTGTTTTCTCTTGGTAGCGTTTTTTGCTGTTGGTGACTTTTTTGCTAAATTGGCAAAATTAAAAAAAAAAAAAAATCAAAAGAGAGAGAGAGAGAGAGAGGAAATGCATAATTGTGAAAAGTTAATAAATATCTTGTAAAAATTTTGAAATGAGAAAACATAAAAATTTAAAATAAATTTAAAATTACTCTTATCTGTGTTATAATCACTCAGCTAATCTTGTAATAAACACAATTCTATGCAACCCGGAAGCAATCGAGGATTGCCAAACATGGCATTTTTTCCCCCATAAGCTAATACTGCTTAAATTTAAGAAAAAGTTATTTTTAGGGTTGTTAAAATAGAAACTTGTCAAATACCATTTGTCGCATGATCTAGTACCGATTATCAAACTTTGCTCTGCACCAGTAATCTAGATAAGTTAGTGCGAATTTTGAAATTAACTGAGATGCATGAAAGTAATTAAAATTTAAAATGTAAGTTGTTTTTCTTCGCCACTTTCGAAACGTGCTAAGATATGTTCTTGTTCCTCTATTCTCCTATTTAATTGGATGATTTTAGAAGCATTGGTCTAGCATTTTAATTTAAAGCAACTTGATTTGAAAATATTTTCCCCACTTCACCTGCTTGGCGATAATTTTGGCTTCTTAGAGACATATTTGAACATTCTAGAAATTTTTTCATTTCGGCTTATGTATGAAATTTGAACTTCGGGTAAATTTTTGAAGGAAAATCATAGCCCTTGGCTTATATACAGATTGGTTTATATTCAGAAATACATGGTATACATAAACATGTAATAGAACAACGAAAAAAATTCAGTACCACATATCCATATCTAGTTCTATAAGGAGGGGTGTATATTTGGTTTCCAGTAAAACCATTATCTCCTCCATCCCTAGTATTTTAATAACTGAAAAGGGAAGTACTGAAAGTAAATAGAATGAGAAATTTAACAAAAGTAAACAGTGAAAAGTAGGAAAAGCATTCTTTATAAAATTCGAAGAAACATCCACTAAACATACCATATAACGGGTCAAATGACCCATAATGTTTATGTAAAAAATGCGATGGGAAATGAATTAAAAATTCTTTGTGTTTGCAATACATAAAAATTGACAATATACAATTTTGTATAATTATAATAAAGTTTATTTGTCTATTTCTTTCCAATTTTCATATTTTTTATACATTTATAATCAGAAAAAATAAAGTCTGATCATTTGACCGGCTATGGTAGAAATAGGTATGTATTAAGTGTTGGTATGTTTAGCGTTAAGTGGAAGTCATTTGATTTGTTCCTCCCTAATTTTTAATGTAATTATTTTTCAAAATATATGTATAATATTAATGCATTTTATATTCTGATATAAATGTTCTTTTAAAAATATGTTTGATACATTAATTTTATTTACTCAATTTGTTTCTTAAAATATCCTCTTTTAACAAAACAGGAGATATCCATGGACAATACACAGATCTGCTTCGGCTTTTTGAGTATGGAGGTTTCCCACCAGAAGCAAACTACCTTTTTTTAGGTGATTATGTGGATAGAGGAAAACAGTCTTTGGAAACCATATGCTTGCTTTTAGCATATAAAATAAAGTATCCAGAAAACTTCTTTCTTTTGCGAGGAAATCATGAATGTGCTAGTATTAATAGAATTTACGGCTTCTATGATGAATGTAAGTTAAATTTTTATTTAATTTGGTTTAGATTGACAATTTATAATAAATTATCACATTTGATTATAGCTTAGTCCCAAATCATAGTTAAAGCTTGAAATTTTCATTCGCTAAATGTTTTTTGAATTTATTACATTGAAGTGTTTAAAAAAAAAAACATTCTAGCTATACTAAAAATCTAAGTTTGAATGATCTTTGTAAGCATATTATGTTCTAGAGAAATCATATAGAATAATTATTCAGATGAAATTCAATAGTAATAGTAAATTGCAATCAAAGTTAGCAGGTACAAGATTCGACCACTTTATTTATGGTTGTTTTTCCATTTACTTGTTTCTTGATTTAAATTACTTTTACTTCATTTCTGTATGGAAACATTATTTTTCTTTGATTTGCTGGACAAAATTTAGCCCACTCTAAGTGGTTCTGAAAATAAGTTCTATTTTAAAATTTACTTTTTTTCTTTATTATTATTATAGGTAAGAGGCGCTACAATATTAAGCTATGGAAAACATTTACAGACTGTTTTAACTGTTTGCCAATTGCTGCTATCATAGATGAAAAAATTTTCTGTTGTCATGGAGGTATGTTGCTGTTACATTATCATATAAAGTTGATTTTCACTGATTGCAAAATTAGGTTATTTTTTCTTTTATTTTGTTTTTCCAAATTCCAAATTAAAAAAAAAAAATCTTCTTAATGTAATTTATATTGAAAAATAGTGCAAGGGTGACCAAATGGCAGCCTGCTGGCTGCTTGTGGCTACACACTCACATACATAAGCCCACAGAGCTTATTTGTCTGGAGAAGCCTGTAGTGTATATAGTGGCTATAGTGCCTTTAGTGTATACACACGCTGGTGACCAAAATTAAGGTTACAAATAGCAAAAATTAGATACTTTGACCAAAAAATGGGTTTAATTCAGGGAAATTTGGCATATTACCTCTTACAGAAAAGGATTAAAAAAGTGTCAATATCACAGCTATACAAGTGTCACATTAAGCTCTTATACTGTTAATGAAACTATTGATCTTATTTTAATGCCTGGAGGGCCCTTGGAGAATGTTGTCGACATGCAACAGCTCTTAGAGCATCCAAGAAGTGGTCTGAAGACTTTCCTGGTCACATCATATGGCAAATATCCTCTTCCAAATAATTGTTGATGAACCCCCATCCAGATAATCATCAACAAGGGCAGCTCTTTGTGTTCTGTCTCTGTTGTTTTTATTGCCCATAAAAATGAACAATTTTTCAACAACTTCTCAAAAGAACCACTCATAGGGTTCACATTAAAAAAATCTCATCCCTATAGCATTCTACTGTTAATGTACCATCCAGGAAGATAAGAAGTGGAGTATGCCTGTCTAACATTATCCTTCCTATACAAAGATGTTCATAGCTGTTAGTTACTATTAGATCATCTTTTTAAAAATTACTACTCTCTCTTTTTCACAAGTTTTCTTGTTGTGAACTGTACTGAGTCCTAAATAAATGGACAAGATAGGGATCTGCTAAGAATTTTCTTTAATCCCATTGTCAAAGCCCGGTTAGTTTATTCACCATTCTTAGTTTATTAGTAAAATAACCTTCAAGTAATATGGATAGTGGAGTTTGTTATATATGTTTTTAATGGATAACTATTTTTCTGTTTTGATTTCTAAAGAACCCCTTATTGCTCAGAATTTAATTTCTAATTTATTTAAACCTATCATTTTCTTTAAACTTGTAAGCAGTAGCTATGGCATTGATATTGTTTTAAAGGCATAATTAGTTTAATCTGTTACTTTATGCAGTTTGTCACCTCAGTTGAAATGGTTTATATTTCTTACATCTTAAACTTTTATTTTGTGTTAGGTTTATCTCCAGACTTGCAATCTATGGAACAAATCAGAAGAATAATGAGGCCTACTGATGTTCCTGATACAGGTACTAATTCTATTTTGTCCTTTCCTTTATGTAATTACTATTATTCTCTTGAATAAGTTTAATCTTCCTAAGAAATATGAGTTACAAATAAATGTTTTTAATATAAGAGTGCTTGTTCTGGAATTCAACTATATTTTTTGAGTAAAAGTTTGAATATTTCACATTTTGTGAGGAACTGAACTCTTCAAACAGTAACTGAATACTTGGTATATGTTCATACTTTATTCAACATAGAATAGTTTTTCTTTTAAGATATGACTAAGTATAAGTAACAATGTAACTTTTTCTTCAGTTCTTTTATTGTAATATTTTATTAATATTGTAATCTACCACTTTGAGAGTGATTCCTTTTTCTGTATGGAAGTTTTTTGCTAAGGTTAGAAAAAAAATATTCATTATTTTTCATCTTTTGTCATAGTTTAGACATTTTTTATATGCTGTAAAGTCTTGCACGAAAAAAAACTATTTTGCTTTGTTTACACTTTGTTCCACATCTTCCATGATGTTACTAAAATATTAATTTCTTTTTTATGAGAAAAATCAATTGTATGGCTGTGGGAATATTAATAATCTCAAATGATGTCAGTAAAAAAAAATGTCAGTTATAATGTTAAATTTTGAGTTATATTAAAATTATTTTAATCTAAACATTACTAACAAAATAACAAGATCCCATTAGTAATTTAGGTATTTATTAGTTAGATATTTTCACATATGTTTGTAATAATTGAGAATTTTCTTTTCCAAATTTTTTAAATATAAATTCCAAAGAGTATTAAGTAAGATAAGATTATTTGTGTTTTTCTTTATTATTGTGTCTTTACATAAAGGTGTATCCCTAAATGTTATGATGGAAATTTTAGGTTTGTTATGTGACCTTCTGTGGTCTGACCCAGATAAAGATGTTCAAGGCTGGGGTGAAAATGATCGTGGAGTATCATTTACTTTTGGTGCAGATGTAGTTAGCAAGTTCCTTAATCGCCATGATTTAGATCTGATTTGTAGGGCTCATCAGGTGTGTATAATTTATGTTGAGGATATTATGTTTAGTTCATGTATTTATTTCAAACCTTTTAATAAATATTTCTAACATGTAATGCTTTTAAAAATATTTTAAAATTATCTTTATTTATTATCCTTAAATAAAAAAAAATAAACCTTATCTATTTTATATCAATTTTTTAAGACATGAATTTAAAATTTTCAAACCGTGTTAAATTTTGATAAACATGTCACGTGGTAATGGTTTCATGATAATTTGAAATTACAGTTGCTCTCTTTTAATATGATTTTCTATAGTATGCTTTATATTTTAAATTGCAGATGCCTACTAAGTTTTTCATCTGGATGTTACAATCGTTGCTGTTAAGAATGTAGAAGTTTTTATTTCAATACCATATACATATAGATTATATACAGATATTTTAATAAACTTAATACAGTGAAACTTCTCTGAGTAGCCACCCCTATATAGCGGCCACCCTTCTAAACGGCCAATATTTCATGGCACAGATTTTTCAACTCATAGATCTAATGGTAAAATCACCTGTATCAGCGGTCACCCAAGCCCCTCTAAACAGCTGCCGAGTAGGATTGCCCATTTCATTTTTCGTGAAATTCTACCCAGTCAATGCTTTAATTTTGAGCAGAAAAATGCAAGGTTAGTTTTATGGTCGGATATAAGACCCGGAAATAATTTGCGAAGTCCATTCCCACATCTCCCCCCCCTCGCTACTTAGAAAGATTAAATCTGTTATCTCTTTTGTATTCTCCCCACACCCTTCATATAAGGAATCCGTATTTCACCACCCATGGAAACTGAGGGAGGGACTGGACAATCAGACATTGCAGGTATCCTAGGGCCTTTGTTTGGAATTCCAATAGGTACAGTAAAGTTAGAATTGCACCTCTGTGAACAAAAATGTTATCCATGCCAGTTTCATTTCATTAGTTTGTCAGTGATTTAAGTTGCAACTATGTCAAAACGCATTTTCCTAAATATTGAGCAGCGCATTGAAGTTCTGCTTGTATATGAAAATGGCAAATCGGCAAGAAAGTTACTTGAATTATCAACAGTGGAAGAACACAAATCAACGAAGTCATTGAAGAAAAAAAATTTGATTTTGAAGGAATATAAAGACTTTAATTTTCTGCTTTTAAAGTAAAAAATGGTTGTTATAGAGAAAAGTAAAAACTTAAAACACACAAATTGTAGCATTTAAAAAAAAATGTAAGAGAGCATGAAATAAAGTACTATTTTCTCTTTAGATAAGTTTTGACTTTCTTTTTAAATAAGAAATATATGTCAGACTTGTTTATATTACGCATTATATAGCAATTATCTTATAATAAAACCCTTCAGAGCGGCCAAATATTCTCAGAACAGTGGGGTGGCTGCTCAGAGAGGTTTCACTGTATATATTGCTTCCTTAAGTGTTAAAAAATTAATTTTTTATTAATAACCTGTAGTTTTTGCAATGTGTTGAATGATAAAAATTATTTTGATGTGAATTCAACTGATAATGTCTTTGTTCTTTTCAGGTAGTAGAAGATGGTTATGAATTCTTTGCCAAGAGACAGTTAGTTACCCTTTTCTCTGCTCCTAATTATTGTGGAGAATTCGATAATGCAGGTGGCATGATGTCTGTGGATGAGACTCTTATGTGCTCTTTCCAGGTAAAATTAAGATGACTTATGTATTTTGATTAGCAGTGTGGCATATTGACAAATCTAATAAATCTAAATTATTTTTTCAGTAATTTTTAGAGTTTTAAAATTAATAGGAAAAGGATTATTAGAATAGTTAGATAAAATTGATATAAACTGTATACATCAGAAATTTGTATGTAGTATGATTCTCAAAACTTTTAAAAAGTAATTTTTTATGTAATAGGAAATTGTAAAAGGTTCTAAATTTTATTGAAAATAGATTTAAGTGTATTGATTAATCTGAAAATACAAGTTGAAGGAATAATAATGTAAAAATAATGTTTAATTTCTTATTGGAGAGGGAAAGAGGTAATTATAAGGTAATTTTGATAATACCATATAATTAAAAATTCCTTTGACTTTACCAAATTTGTTAACTCGGAGATTAAACATCCTTATGCAAGACAGTGGCAACATTTTCTGCTGCATAATACATAATTGTATTGTAAGTTGATAAAATGTTAAAATAGTAGACTGTTAATCATAACTTGTCTTTGTATAATTAGGACTGTTGTCTGAGTAATGGTGCTTGGCTTGGTTACAGTCTAAAGTCAGTTGCATTGAAATAGCACCTAAACTTAACACTGAAATTACTGGACATTTTTTATAAGGGCAAAAGTAACGAAAAATGTGGTCATTTGACCCCTCTTGGTAGATTTAGTGTTAAATGCATATATCAAGTATTTTTCAGAGGGATGTAATTATATTAGGAATCATTGCATTGTTATTCAGTCAGATGTTTTATTAACATATGATTGTAGTAGTAACTTTTATTTTCTTTTATAAATTTCTAAGGTTTTTTTTTTATTTCTCTCAATAAGGTTCTTGAAATTTCCTTGATCCATGACCTTATTCAGATATATTGTGAAATCTTTGTTATAATTCTTAAGTTATTAAATGTCCATTCCTCATCTACATTACCATCAGTTTATTGAAATAGGTCTGTTTACATACCAGTAAAATTATTCATGTCGGTATGTATATAACCTTGATATTAATATATACTTCAGAATTTTTATTCACATCCACAAGGCTAAAATTCTGCATGTTCTTTGTGTATTTTAAATTTTAAAGTATTTGTATTATAGTTTACTTTATAAGAGAAGTTGTATATATATGTATGATTATTTATACATTTCTGATTATTATTGAGAAAAAAAATAATTTTTTAAAAGCGAAATTATTGAAACTGGTCACTTGTGTGGTGACTAGGCATGAAAGAATAGCCCCATTGTTGCTCATGCATGTTATAAGAAGGAACTAAAATGGGTACACTTGCCTCTCAGTTCTTTGTTAGAGGACTGGCACTCAAGTTTGGGGGTTTGGCAATGGTCTAATTCAAGGATGGGCAAACTACGACCTGCCAGAAGGTTTTGTCCGCCTGTGGACAGAATTTTTAGTTGCCGGTCCAAGACAAATTAAAAGAAATATATATTTATACATTATATATCCATCTACTTTTCTACTTTGTTTAAATATTATATCCCAAATTTATTGTCTCACGCCCATAAAATTAGCAGTATATTTGCTTCTTATTTGTGAACATGTGTTTTCAACTTTGAACCGTAGAAAGAATAATTTCAGAAGTAGATTGACAGATGAGCATTTAACATCGTTCCTTAAAATCAGTATATCTCACTTCGAACCTCAGTATAAGGAACTTTTAAAAATGAAACTGCAATTTCATTCATCTCCTTAACATATTTAAACCGTTATACTGAACTGTGGTAGCTCAGTAGGCAAAGGCAACGATCTTGTAACTGAGAAATTGTGGGTTTGGAACCTGAGCCAGCCTAAGATCCTGCCATGTTTACTAAAGGTGACAGGAGCACATAAAATAGGTTTGTGGTCACAATGTCCTCCATGTTCTCAATCAATACGTCAGTGTGGCAGTCCAAGTCTATGGGTCTTCTGCTTGGTCCCTGCTTCAAAATTATGAGTACTCATAAGTCGTACTTTCACTCTTGTGTTCGTTGAAACAAAAGGCACATCCTTTCACCTTAAATTGAGTAGCCTCCGGCTCATATCAGGATTGGTTTGACCAAGTGACATAAGACAACAACAACAAACCATTATACTGAACTTCATCTTGGCCCACCAAATTTATTTTCTTTCGATTTTTGGCCTGCAACCAAAAAAGTTTGCCCATTCCTGGTCTAACTACTCATCCTATAAAAATCCTAATATATCTATAGTTAAAAAATCCCAGAGTAAAAATCAGATAGAATCAACCAAGATGACTGAGCTCTATCATTTAATTTTTTGTAATATATCTATTCATCATTAGTGTAAAAGTATTTGCTTTTTAGCAAAGTAATTTGTTGCTTTGTGTTAAACTGTATTATTTAAAAGGTTATTATTGTTAATGAATGTTGTATGCTTGTGTGGTGTAGTAATTAATGTGTAATGTAATGTTAACTATTCTTCATTTTATATAGATCTTGAAGCCCTCTGAGAAAAAAGCCAAATACCAGTATGGAGGTCTGAACACTGGACGACCTGTTACACCTCCCCGTGGACCGGTGAAAAAGAAGTAAATGTGCCACCAAAAAATGTACATTGCGCTATCCCCTTGTTGCTTCCAATCTTTCTATTAATTTGTGAAAATAAATTCCATAAGCTCTTAATAATGCTTTATTCTAGCTTTATTATATTTATCTCACCGACTGACTTTTCTTCTGTAAAGCTATGTAAAGCATCCATGTTTATATATGACAGAAAATTACATGGTTCTATGCACAACTTTCTTTAGGAAATGTATATGCTTTTGTCTTTAAATGTTAATTAGTTAGGTTTAGTAGAAGAAAAACCAAAATCCTGTTTAGTTCTTGTAATGTTCTAGCATATGGTATGCCTTTTCTCTATTTTAGTAAATCCTGGTTCAGTGAGGTATTATCTTGGTTTCTGACTTTTGGTATGCAACAGGAGTATTATACTCATGAGCTTCAATTTAATCATGAAATCAGATTTTAGAATTTTTTGAAATGACTGAATCTTTTTAATATTGTTATAGAGCCAAAACCCTGCTTTTTTATGTACTATAGAAAACTTCCAAAAGTATGCATTCTTTTCTGGTTGTTATGTCATCATTCTGTAAATTTTTCTCATTTATATTGATTTTTTCATCAACAGACATTTTTTCCCCCTGTTTGTATATTTTTTATTTCATGAGTTTGTAAATTAAATAAAGTAGTTGATATTATGATGTAAAGATACAAAATGATTAAAACATTTATTGTGCTCTGGAAACTGATAAACTAGAAGGTTTACCTGTTGAGGAAACTGCAGACTCCGGCCATGTAAATTGTCTAAAATAACTGATTGTTCTGAAATGTTATCAGTTCCACTAGAATAAACTTTATCCTCGGATGGTTTGGTGAGATGTTTGCGTTTCTACCATTCGATTTCTACCTGTGAAGCCCTTTGCCATATTTTTTGACATTTTAAAGGGAATTAAATACATTTCACAAAGAAATAATACAGATTTGTCTTTGCCTTGATGTTTATTCATGTAGAATGACTTGAAATTATGTGTAGAGAGATCATTTTCTGAACATGTATTCATTAAACAAGTGTAGTTTTAGCCTCTTTTTTTCCTTTTGTCTGTATATTTACTCATACACTTCATACAGCATCAATTATATGCATGTTTAATAAACACTGTATTTCAGGGCATTCAAGTTTTGACCTCCCCATTTCTCTTATCAACAGGCACTAGACGTTATTGCTAATTCTTAATTTAGTCTATACTTGTTGAAGTTAGATTTATTTACAAATAATCCCTTTAAAATATGCATGAATCATGCCATTTATTTTTCCTCTTGTATATTAAGATATATTTTTAGTACATATTAAGATATATATTTAGTACATGAGCATGTGTTTATACTGTTTCACTCTTACAAAGTTTTGTACTTAGGCTCTTATGGTGTAATAAAAGTATTGAGTTATGTCTAACTCTTAGCGTCTGTTCTGACTGAAAAACCTTGCACTTAACAGTAAAGAATCCATTCACCATTTAACCAAAATTGGAACATATTTAACTAACGGTTACCCCCAAAAATGTTTGAAATACTAAGTTTATATCCTTGCATATTAATATTATTCTATTCATTTTCTACCATTTTAATACAGTTTTTATACTTATAAAAATTTTGTAAATCAAATTTAAGTCTAAGAATTTTTAATTTTTGGCACATTTTTTACTAAAATTTACCAAAAATGACTGTCAATAATTAATATAAAGCAAATTGATTATTTAAAGCTAATAAATAAATTTCAAAAACTATTTAAACTTTTTTTTAAGGGGAAGGGACTGAACTTGAAAGGACAGTGTTATAAACATGGGAACATACCAAAATAGTTCTAGAAAATTTTACTAGAGATAAGACTTGAAGTCGTCTATCTCTACAAATGTGTTGAAATGTAGCTGGTTCTGAATCTATAAGTATATAGAATCATTCTTTATAAAGTCATGTTTGTCTAATATTACTAAAAATGCATGTTTTTTTTTTCTTTAAATTGTAATTCCAAAAAATTACATGAATGTTTTCCATTTATAATTCAGCATGTAAAAGGTTAATGATTACGTGATATTCATAATTTTTTTTTTTAATGATAAAATCTTTCTAAACCTAATTTGAATTTAATCTGTTGATGCTGCTGAAAAAGAAATTTAAATGAGCGGGCAATATATCTAGCATGTAGGTATAAAGTTAAGTTTTCCAATATTAATAAAAATGCACACTTTTTTTTTGCTTTAGTTAGTTTTGAGAAATACATGTTCAGTTAGTACTTTTTAATTTGGACATATGTAAGGTACTTATTCTACTGATTTCCTTAAAATATGGGCTGAATAGGTAGGCTGATTCTCTTTGGTATCGAGTTTATGGCAGTAATAGGATTTAAACCCACAGAGACTCATAGCTGTTTAGAATGCACTTCAAACAGTAGGTCCCAGTCGCATAGCAGTAGACAATAGTATTTCTAACCATACTTTATAAAATAAGAAACTACAAAGTATACATATAAATAAAACATAGCCACAGTTCAACTGCTTACTCTGTTCATCCATGTCTCAATCCAAAACTTTTAATATATAATTGAACTAGTACTCTGTCAGTATAAAGATAAAATAGTGAAGAAGGTTATATTCCAAATTTTTTGGCTGTATAACTGGATTTTTATTAAGTAAATTGATTGAGATCAATACTTGCAACTTCATATACTTTAGATAATAAACATATCTAAATTTAGATAGTGAATCATAAGAAATAAGATACAATTTCTATGTTTGTGGTATTTATGCCTTATTTATTATATTAGTATAGATGTGTTACAATAACATTCCCATTACTGCACTATGTTTTAGAGAATACGGTTATACTTTAAGAGAAAAATTTGACTGAGAAACTCATGAGTTACAAAATACTTAGAGAACAACATTAAAAAAGTGTAATATATCTGTGATATTCCTATATTAGAGTAACATATTGAAGGTTCTTTGCAGTTGCCACTAAAGAGAATAACTAAACCAAAAAAAAAACAGTAAAAAAAAAAAAAAAAAAAAAAATACAGGTTTTTGTCAGACTACCTTTACTGCTTTAACCTGAAACATCATTACAATTGTGATTCTTTTGGTGGAAAGAGGGATTAGCCTATAAGACATGGTTGATTATTGTAGTTGCAATTATGAAGAGATTATATAAAAGCTGACTTGTGCAAAAGTTTGCTCCATTAATAGTGTTTGTCAATAGGTTAATAAAAATTATAAGAAAAGAAAGCAAACCGGCCAGTATATTATAGAATTGCTAAGAAAATTATTAAAGGATGAAATTTTAATTAAAAATTGTGTTAAATTATAAAACGTACCTTAAATAACCTTATGAAATTAGTTTCTTTCCTATTAAGTTTTATGCTTAAAATTTGGATGAAGCTATCATGAATAAATTTTTCTTCAATTAAAATGAGAAAATACATTTGTCCAATTCAGCATTTTTCTTCCACCAGTATAAAGTTGTACTTAAATAAAAAGTTTATTGCTGTACATTTCTCTTGCCATATGGCAATAATATGCAATTACTTTTTTTTTGGAGAAGGGGGTATTAAAAAAATTTTTTTTCTGTAGATGAAGAATGTGTGGGTCTTTGAAAAAAATTAACATATTCTAATCTTAATCAGCTTTCAGGGTAGCCAAAAAAAAATTTTTTTTTTTTCAAATTCCCTGGTTTTCTAATAAAATCCCATGTACACAAGCACTGCTGTTCTTTAATGTATATTCTTTTCACCCACCATTGTTAAGTCAAAGGCAGAAATTATATATATATATAAAAAACGAAAATACATCTAATTTTTAGTCAAAGTCAGCTGCAAAAATTAAATTCCTTTACAGCGTTACATACCACTTTGACCATTCTCTATTTAGCTCTTCATTTCAATGATTTTAGAATAAAATTGAGAGTAACTAAGCAAAAAGAAATTGTTTCTTACCTAAATCACAAAACAGAGCAAATTTATCCACAAATTGAATATAACACTGCTTTTGAAAATTAAATTTTAAAAAAAGGCTATAGAAGAAAACATTTGACATAGCTTTTTTTTTTTTAATATACTTATTTGTTTTTTTATTGAATCAACTTTATTATTCACTTATTCTTGAATTCGCAATATTTTCATTTCCAGACTTTTTATCATAAAGATGATTTCTTTTGTTCTCATTTCTAGGCTTGTGGATTAAAGTATGATATTGTCTTACTTAAAAGTAAACAAAGTGATTGTTCTAAAAGATTTTAAATAATTTAACTCTCTAATCAAATTATAAATCCTGGAAACTCAATTCTTTCATACATCCCTGATTATTAGTCCTTTTTGAAATTTCCCTATATTTCCAGGTTTATAGCCATCTTGTAATTTTAGTTAGACCTTTACAAAATGAATTAAATGAAGTCAAAGCTTTACTGTATTTTATTAGGTATAAGTACCCTGAATCAACCAATACAATTAATATTTTTCATATGCAATAGAAATGAACTCAAAACCCAAGTAAAAAAGTTTTATTAGTTTACTGACCATTTTGAATTGGAAGATAAAATAGAGTACAACATGATATAGATACATCCGTGGAATCTTAAATGATTCCATGTAGATAAATTTAAGCATTTCTTTAATTGCATTTTAAAGATAATTACATGCAGCAATTTATAATACAATGGCACAATCAAACTACATTTCAAGCAGATAATGCAAGATATTTTTTTAATCAAATTGTAGAAGACATTAAGAACCGAAAGTAATGTATTGGACAACAGTCCGAGTCTAAAAATTTTATTTTAAGCTTTGCACACAGTAAATGAACTTTTTTACTTCAGACATAATTTACCAGGACATGTTAAAACCACAAATATTGAGTTTTGTTTTATATATGATGTTCATAAAAAGAATAAATCTAAGTATGATTGTAATACAATAAAAATAATTTGGAGCACATTTATTAAGTGAGTTGATTCAAATTCAGTTGTTCGTATATATGTAAGTAGATAAATTATTTCAAGTGCCATTATCTGTACCTTTTTATAGGCTTGAAAAAATTCAGTTTAATTATTTACAGTTTCAAAATAGAAATTACATACAATTATACATGATTTGTTTTTGCACTTTTTAAGTACAAGATTTTTAATATATTTTCAATGCAAATATACTTGAGAAATGTGAAATAAAAATTAAAGTATGATTAATTATATTTGAAACTTAACTCCACTGTTCTTGTCATAAAGGTTCATATTAAAATGTTATTAATCTATTAAAAACAAAATTTACACCAAATTTGTGAAATTCAACTAAATTTATTTTATTACCTTATTTAAGAATTAATTTTTAACACATGAAAAAAAGGGGGAAGGGAATGTGCACACTCTCAAGTACTAATGCATGATAAAAGGCTATTAAATGTGAATTTATTTTAATCAAATCATTTGGATTAGCCAAAAAAAAAAGGAAAAAGTATCAATTGGGTATTTTTGTTTTTCAATATATTAAATCTAATGTTTTAATATTTAATAAGTTAGCTTGAACAGTATAAATTTTTATAAAATTGTAAATTTCTATAAAAGCATGAATATGCAAAATGTCATTAATTATAAAATAAGATATCCATGATAATTTTTCCTCAGCTAATACAAAATTGTTGAACAGACCTTTCTTTTTATACATAGTTCATATCTAAAATGCTTGCATTGGTGATTAAAAATTATCTGAACATGTTCAGATAATAAAAGTTCAATATACAATATTAGAAATAGAATAAACATACTACTGAAGCAAAAATTTTTTTAAGTATTTTCTTAAAAATGCTGAGGCTTTCATTTTTTTTTTTTTAAATTCATGGTAACTATACTTGAAGAGGAAGTATTGATTTTGGCTTCAACAGAATAATTTCAACAAATTGTTGAGTAAAATTAAGAGTCTTTGATCTGACAGACTGTTTACAAAATTTGCAGGGTGCAATAATGAAAATAACTTTTAATTATACAGAGTGAAAGCAGTGGTCACATTTCAAAATTTTATATAGAAAATATTTTTCTGCACTTTAAAATTCTTCAATATTAATGAAAAGCTAAAACTAAAAACATTAAATTACATATCAGGCTTTCACTTGGTAAGTTACTTATAAGTATAAAACCGATACTTGTCTCAGAGAGGCAAAAGTAATTCAATAAAGAAAAAATGTGAATAGCTGATTCTTTTAATTATAGTACATGCATAAATCTACAGTGTAAATAACTCAATTGACAACTTATTAACAAGTGAATGTTTTGACAAAATATACATTTTAGATCTTAAATAAAGCTAGAGACAACATCTTAGCAATGGACATTTAGAAACACTTATGACACACTCAATACTCTTAATTTTTAGTTCTTCTATTTAGAAATTAGTTTTTCAAACTCTAGAATGAGATAAAGAGAGTAACGAGATTCTACTGTAGTTATAAAAAATGCAAAAATACGAAAATGGAAGCTCATGAAATATTAAAGAATTACAGCGCAAGAGGATTGTAAAAGGTGTTAACCTCTTTTTAACTTTCTTTTAAAAAAGGGGGAGACTAAAAAAAATAACACTTCCATAAGATAATTACATTACCACAAAATACAGTAGTTCACAATATGCATACAAATTTTTCTGAACAGTTGTTAATTTTCTGGCCAAGAAGTTATTACATTAGCTATAAAAATAAATTTCAAAGTGTAATTCAAGTATTAAATATTTCAAAATGAATAGTTTCAATGAAAAAATTTTTAATCTTTTCCAATGACTAGAGAAAACTAAACATGATTTCTCTAAATGTGGTAATTTTGTTTTATTTCCATAAAACAAAAATTTATATCCGTTTATATCAACACCATTTTTAGAATAATATATTTTATGTAAATAATAAATTACAATAGTTATGAAAATATAAAACAGCAAAATACGTATATTACTCTCAGATCATTTTGCTAATAGCAACAACAATCACATTTCAGATTTATATATTTCCTCATGCACATAAATCATTTTATATAGTGCTTTCTCATTCTCACACAACTTTTCATCTTAACATATATACATAAATGCTACTAAAATAGACATACAAGATTAACACCTTTTTAATATTACTAATTACAAATTAAAGCTATATAATTTATAAAACAAATTTTTATGAAATAAAAATTACACTCTAAATTGTCTTTTAAAATAAAAAACAGTTTAATAGCTTTATGAAATTTACAGTCATTGCGGCAATTTATTTATTTATAAGCTCTGAAAATAACTTCCAATTTTTAAACAAAAACTTTCTCTAAAATTATTTATTTTTTCTTTCAGTCATATTATTTACTTTATGCTTCACTTTAATAGAGTCAAGTAATAAAAGACTCGTGCTTTTTCTTTATTTTTTTTAAACAAAAAAACCATCTTTCATGTAAAGCACTCTTATTACTTATACTTGCTATTGCTACAGGATAAAGTACAAAATAAGGTAAATACGTAAAATAAGTCCAAAAGGTTACGTACATTTAAGATTTCAATATCACTACATATATAGTAAATAACGAAACTTTTCCAAAAGATATGTTTTAATCCAGAATGATATACATGTCTTCAACTGTTTCAGTTATTTGCTGATTCACAGCTACTGAAGGAGATACAGCATTAAGCTTTTTCTTGTTCTGTTTATGTATCATGCTAACTACTAGCTTATGAAACATTCCATTTAATATTACTTTGTAAAAGATAAGTTTTTAAATAAGGCGACTAAAAAACTTTAAAAAGTATATATATTTTGTACATGGTCTTTGAGTAATTTAAATGCTGCACTTTTGATCAAAATGTATGAAAAAAAAAGAGGTTACTTTTTCATATGTGTAAGAATTCTGGAAAAATAATATCCTGTTCATAATTTAACAACTGCTAAGGGTTTAAACTCATCTCTTGAATATTCATTTAATTTTAATCTGGACCATGTTAAAAAATTTAAATATAAAGTTAGACATTTTATAATTGGAACATAAACATGTAACCACTTCATATGCACAACCAAGAGCCTAATAGAGGTATCAAACTGGAACATGGTTCAAGATTAATTCTTTGATACATAAGAGCCAAATTATTTGAGTTCCATAAATGATCCAACTGGCTATTTGTGAATTTCCTCCCTTCACTTACGACAGTTGTAAATTTTCACCTTGGGGTTCTAAATTACGAAAAGAACCTGTAAAGGGAGGTAAAAAGTTTATATTCAATATAACTTCAGATAATTTCATGTGTGTAGGGGGAGGGAAGAAAATCTTAAAAATTTTCAGCTGTTTAGTTAGGCTGGAATTATGGGGATAAGATTTTGAGATTCAAAGGCTTAAATCTGAATTCCATGATATGTTTATGCTATAAAAAACAAATTTATGAAAGTTATAATCTAACCGATGATATTTATAGAGGTCCAAAGGAATATATACATATTAATTTCATAAACTGCAGACTTCAAAAGCAAGTTGGTCTTTTTTAAATAAATTGGTGATTATAATTTAAAAGCTAGAGAATTTTTTTTATTCAGTCTTGATCAAAATCTGATAAACTTTCATTGGTCCAAAATATAAAATCATTAGTGATATATGAGCAAGAACAAAAATTAAATGGATGTTATGCTTGGTGTATGATAAAAATATTGACATTAGAACTTAAAGCTCTATTTGGGTTTTAATGAAAAGGACAAACTTGATATCACTAAGAATGGAAGTCTACCCAGAAAAACTCATTTTGAACCATTGAGATTAAGCAATGGAGTTCGAAGTATCAATGTCCAAACAGAATAACATTTTCTTATTTTTTAAACCATTTTAAAAACTCAAGATAGCTGTAGTTTAAGTCTTTAAAATGATTTTTTTAAAAGACAAGTAGAGCAACCATTTTAAGACCTTTCTTTATTACAAGAAAATTTAATATAATCTTAATTGAACTAAGAATGAAAGTGCAAGTGAATAGAAAGGATATTATAACAGTGATTTACAATCACATATAATTTTTTTTTTAAGATACCCTAATATTGAATATTTTTTAACTTTTGCAAGAAAAAAATGTAAAAAATTTTACAGCTACTTTTCAGTGATCACATATAATAACTTGTTCATCATCTTAAAAATGCTTATTTTAAACATTATCACATTACTTTATACATAAAATATATAATAAATTTAAGAAAATTTTTCTGCTTGGCGACTGAGAAAAGGGTTACAAAATGATGTAAAAGGAATATTACACAAGGCTATTTTCATTAACTCATGTTTTAATATTTCTGCAATGATAAATCACACAAAGAAGTTTTAATTTCCCTCATCAAAACTTCATATATTTTGGGGGCAATTTCAGCTATAAGGTAATTAAATGTTTCTAATCTCCAATACAGTTAACTAATTGTCGTAAAATTTTTGAACATTATATAAATACCATATGGATACCAAGACAATTTATAGCATTACACATGAAGTCAAATATTTCAGCTACACCAAGTAACCATTTGAATAACATACCAATTAGAATTTACAAGCAAGCTTATGTAATATGAAATCGATTACACCAAAAGGGAAAAGAAACTATTTTTATGAAATGTTTTATGGAAAATACCTTAAATGTAGGCTAGAAAAATGAATCAAAGTTTCAGAAACATATTCAATAATAAAATACTTTTGAAAACAAAACTGACACTATACATGAAAAAATACTAAAAATGTTTAACAAAAGTAAAAAAGGGTAAAATTAATATAATTTAAAGGTTAATAAAAATGAAAATTCAACAATATTTTCAAAATCAACAAAGATTTCTGCAGACTATTAATTCGAATGAACAAATTTTTTTTAAAAGTTAGCAAAAATATCACAGGAAAATTTGTATGAAAGTTAATTATACATAAGCAGGTAGGTGCTATAAGAATAAAGTTTCTATTCTGCTCAAATCCCTTTAAATTTTAAATAATTAGTAACAATTTCTTCAATAATATAAAAATTTTTACAGCAATACAATAGATATACAATAGATGTTACATTATTCTTTTCTTTAAAAATAATTTTATAACATTGTAGCAAATTATGCTGCTTTAACTACTTTAACTCATTTATATTTTTTATGGTTGTTTTATTTTGTGACCTGGGGAAAGAATATATTGATTAAAATATGCATTTTTCTTTCTAACAGATTAAATAAAAAACTCAGCACATACACATAGGAAAAAAAATACATTAAATTACAGGTTTAAATTGAGCTTAATATTACTGCTGCATGTCAAAACAATAGTCTGCAAATATCTTATTAGCAACAAATCTAAATTTTGGCATGCAAGTCTAAATCATGCAAACATATGATAAAACAATTTAAACTGATGTTTCACATTCTAACAGGATCTTACCTCGTCTACAGCATGATGCTTATAAGATAGTCCAGTAAACAGACAATATCTGACAGCCTTCTGAAATCCTAGTTTAAAATTCTGTCAAAGAAAAGCAATTTGCAATCAAAGCCTCCTTTTCCCTTCAAGCACTGCATTCAAGCCATAGATTTTTGGCGGAATGTTGGAGTTCAAAGCAGGCTTTTACTACAATGACTAGGCAACATGCTAAATGCACATACAATAAATAAATGTAAATGTGACCTTTAGTATTAAGTCCAGCAGACCACTTTTCTCTTAGCCTACAGTATCTTGAACACATGCCTCTCCTGAACTTGTCATCATTTTGAAACATTTATGAATTCAGAATGGTAAAAATTTTTTTGGAAGTTTTGTGCTTGATATAAAATGCTACACACATCCAATTTTCTTAGCAAAAATGTTTAAGACCTTTGTCAGTATGCTTAAATATACAAATGTATATTAATAAGTATAATGACACAGCCACAGTTCCTGAAATGTTAGCATCACAAGTGGGCCTTTTATGACTGGAGCACAATTAAGTCCAGGGCTCTCTAAGGCACTTGTTTACAGTTGGAGGAAATTTGACTAGTATATAATTTCTTCTTGAGATCTTTGCTGTTTAGAATACTTGACCATGATGTTATCACCTACAACATCGATCACTGCCAATGCCTGTTAAAAGTAAATAAAAAAATGTTAGACTATTTATATATAACAACCAACACCAAAGAAATATGTGCCATGGGCATGACGATTCTGACTACTAACTTTGGAAGTCATAATCTAAGATGTGTAATGTGCCTGTGATACTGAGAAAATATCTTAATATCACTACAGTTTGTATTGGATGAAAGGTAAGGAAACAATGTAAAACCATTTCATTTTAGTTTTCTTGCTGATGATAGTCAAATTATGCTAGTGCTTTTTCATATTTTCAAACTGTTCTATAAAAGCAATATGTTGCCAAAACCAAATTACCATTTTCTTCTAATAAATTGTGAAGACAATTCTAAATATAAAACTTTAGTTCAATAATCTTTAGTGCCATACTTACTTATTTAATTATCAATATTATTTTGGGAGGTTGAGGTGGGCTGGTCACAATAATGTTACTTATATCATTCTGCTGTTTAGATGTATTTGATAAATGTTCCACAACACCTTTGTGTCTTGTACAACAAACTGCTTCTTTTAGAGGTATAAGGCATTTTTAATGCCATGTTGGAGAATTTTTTCAATTTTACCATTTTAGAGAAGAGGGAAAATTTTCCAGATTCTTTAGCCCCAGTAGCTGAATTTTCAGCAAAAATACTTTTGAATGTACAAACTAATCTTTCATATTTTCCCACCTTTTTTTTTTATTAAGGTATTTTAAGACATGTCATACTTTCCTACTTTGCGAATATGCATGTGTGTGTGTATATATATATCCTCTCTCTCTCTTTTATTATATATATATATATATATATATATATATATATATATATATATATATATGTATGCAGCAAGAAAAGAGGCTTATTTTTGATAACTAGAAATGTACTATTTAAAGCAATGTAACAAAGAAAAAGTTTTTGCCAGATAAACAGAAATACAAAATTTGATACAAGTGTTTATGCTTTAATTAAATAAAAGTTTAATTCACGCGTTGCTAGCTCCTCAACCACGAATGAGTTTGTCTGTTGATCCTGAATGAGTTTGTAGTTAGCAATAAATAAATCAATGAGCTAGAATATATAATTTTTAATCTATAAATTTATGTCATGTTTGTATTCAACAATAAATCGGTCAATAATATATACCTAATACGTTAATTTTAGTCTATATATTTATATCCAATTCTAAAAACAGATTATAGGACTAACTTCTATCTAAAGTGCAAAGCTTTCTCACCTCAACAATCAACTGTCAGCATTTGAAGACAGTGAATCTAAGAAAGCACAGAACAAAAGATTCCTCTAATAAAGGACAAGTCAAAGAGTTATTATGAGTGAGTAATGATGTTGCTTAGGACAAGAAGACTTGTTTGAAAAGCATGCACAACATTTCTGCATAATAAATCTGGTATGTAGATTATTTCGAAGGTTAACAGCAAAGTTCAAAGAAATGACTATAAAACTCCCAACTGGACATAGAGTACCTAATTGGAGAATAAATCAGATGACATTTATGCACCAAATCCAGCCCATTTGTGAGGTTCTTCAGGCATATCCCAGTTTTTGTGGACAGATAACAAGTACTGAACTGCAGGTGAGCCAGGAAACAACTGCAACAAATGTGTGTGATCAAGAGGAGAGAATTTGGAATAGAACTGGATGTTCTAGAGGAACTTGTAGCTATGAAGCTGGATTTAGTGAGGGTGGCATGAATCTCAAAAGCCAAACTTGTACCAGGGGAAACTTTTGGTAGTTGCCCCTTCTAGATGGTATCCAGCTGGACAAAAGAGGTACAGGAAATTTTGTGAGCTGATGGCCACAAAATCTTCAATGACCAACCTGCAGAATTTCTATGACCTAGCTTGCTTGGAAAATACCTACTGGAATCTTGCAACAGTTCTGGGGGTAAAAAATAACCTGACCGAAAAGGACGGCAATAATGCTATTAATAATAACAATAAAAGAAAGAAGTGCAGGAGGAAGCATTAAAAAAATCAAGCTATGGTTCTTTTGAATTTCTATGTATTTTGGAGAGAACAGGTGGCATAATGCCCAAGGGTGAATGAGTGAGAAAGCAGAGAGTCTCGACTTACAACTCAAGTTAGAGATGGAAGTTTAAAGAGAGGTGAAGATAATTTGGTACAGAAAGCCACTGGAAAATGGAAGAGCTTGTCATCCACCTCTTTTTTTCAATTGTCTCGTACTTAAATTATTTCCAATGCAAGACTTGTCTCCTGTTTACAGAGACAGTAACTGCCCATTAAATCAAGTTTTATGTTTCAATTATTCTGTGTTGCATGTTATTTACAAACAATAAATTGTTTTCATTAATTATAACTGGAGTAGTTTAGTATTTCATTCTGCATAACAACATGAAACCTGCTGTGTTGCTCCAATCACACAGGTAGACAATGACTGTTGTAAAAGTTTAACAAGATAGCTCAATTAAAAAGAGATCCACTGAGAACCAGTATGCATTTAATTAGTCTAATAAAGGCACAGATAGGCATAGTAAGGTTAAGTTGAAAATATTTTCAAGATTTAAGAATTAAAAAAAAAAAAAAACAAGAAGGTAGCAGTAAATGTAAAGTCATTTTAGAAAGACACAAAGAGGAAAATATTGAATGCAGACAGCCGTTTTTGCTGCTATAAATAAGCTATGTTATCAATGCAAGCAAACTCAGAGGCTCACTTTGGGCTCAATCTGCTTTTCCAGCCAGAATTTGCTTAAACTGATAATGAGCTACAAACAGCTGCATGAATTTAAACTTTTCCTATTTGAGACTTATGTTGGCTTTAAATTTATTACTGTACATGGTTCCCACTCTTTTGCTTCTGAAAATTTCAAGCACTTTTCTATGACTTTTCCAAAACCTGATATTTTTTTCAAGCACCTTTTTGATACGCTGTTCATAATTGAAAAAAATTAAAATAACTCCCCAAAACAGTAGAACTATATATATATATATATATATATATAATGTTCACTCTTTTCCTAGAAAATAAAAAAACAGGCTTTTGAAATGGTATAAAAAAAAGGGCTATAAGCACACGAATACTGGTTTAAAAATAGTTTCTTTTTAAAGCATTCCAAACTTTTTATTTTTTTATATCCCTTTTTAAATTACATTTTATCAAGCCGGTGACAGTAGCTAGTGCAGTTTGCAGTGCATGAAAGATGAGTCACGTGACATGCCCACAATTGCCAATAACGATCCTTCTCAATTTTCTGGTGCAGACATGAATTAAGAGCCCCTCCACACTCTGATCCACTGCAAGCCATCCCCACTGTCTGGAGGGGGTATGGCTTATCGTGGTCGATGGCGGCAGACGATAAAATAGCCTTGGCTTTGGAGGTGGTTTTTCTCTAAAAATTAAAGGCAGCCAGATGCGCAGCTAAAGTGCACAGTAGACCCTATGGACAAATCCACGTGCTCGGCTCATTCAGTGGCCCAGCGTTTGGATGCAACCCGTGAACCATCGTTCAAGGTCCCCATTAGGAAGTGGTGAACAATTGGCCATAGTGTGGAGGCTACATAACATTTTGCAGGGACTTGAAAAAGAAAAAGCAAGCACTGGACCTCAAATTCAATGACCTCAAAGAAAATTCAAAAACTTTTAAGGCCTTAAAAAAGAAAAAGAAAATTTAAGCACTTTTCAAGACCGTGGGAACTCTGCTGTAGTCCAACCTAAACAATTTACCTTCTGATAAGTTTTAGAATATTAAAAAAGCTGGAGATATAGTTAGAACTAGTAGCTAAAGATGCTTAATAAACGTGACTGAGTTATTTGTTAAGTAATAGTTTTTATTGAAATCCTCAAACAGGTGGATTTTTTAGGGTTCTCCAATTCTCATGACATGAATATTTGCCTCCTAATTCTACAAGCTTTGAAGATAAGTAACCTTTTTTATAAATGGATGCCATGCAATAATGTTCACTCTTTTCCTAGAAAATAAAAAAACAGGCTTTTGAAATGGTATAAAAAAAAGGGCTATAAGCACACGAATACTGGTTTAAAAATAGTTTCTTTTTAAAGCATTCCAAACTTTTTATTTTTTTATATCCTTTTTAAATTATATTTTATCAAGCCGGTGACAGTAGCTAGGGCAGTTTGCAGTGCATGAAAGATGAGTCATGTGACACGCCCACAATTGGCAATAACGATCCTTCTCAATTTTCTGGTGCAGACATGAATTAAGAGCCCCTCCACACTATGATCCACTGCAAGCCATCTCCACTGTCTGGAGGGGGTATGGCTTACCGTGGTCGATGGCGGCAGACGATAAAATAGCCTTGGCGAACAATGGCTTTGGAGGTGATTTTTCTCTGAAGATCAAAGGCAGCCAGATGCGCAGCTAAAGTGCACAGTAGACCCTATGGACAAATCTACGCGCTCGGCTCATTCAGTGGCCCAGCGTTTGGATGCAACCCGTGAACCATCGTTCAAGGTCCCCATTAGGAAGTGGTGAACAATTGGCCATAGTGTGGAGGCTACATAACATTTTGCAGGGACTTGAAAAAGAAAAATCAAGCACTGGACCTCAAATTCAATGACCTCAAAGAAAATTCAAAACTTTTAAGGCCTTAAAAAAGAAAAAGAAAATTTAAGCACTTTTCAATGACTTTTCATGACCGTGGGAACTCTGCTGTAGTCCAACCTAAACAATTTACCTTCTGATAAGTTTTAGAATATTAAAAAAGCTGGAGATATAGTTAGAACTAGTAGCTAAAGATGCTTAATAAACGTGACTGAGTTATTTGTTAAGTAATAGTTTTTATTGAAATCCTCAAACAGGTGGATTTTTTAGGGTTCTCCAATTCTCATGACATGAATATTTGCCTCCTAATTCTACAAGCTTTGAAGATAAGTAACCTTTTTTATAAATGGATGCCATGCAGATATGACATTATGGTATAGATAATGTGTGATGAGATTTACATTTACATAAGGCTTGGGAAAGGATTTATAGATCAGCAATCAAGAGAATAAAAAAACACCTAAAAAAAATTTATGGTCTTTAATACAACTACTGATGAAATATTAAAATTCATAAAAGTATACTTAATAAGAAAAACAGGCCTTGTCCAGTAAATTTTTCACTACAATAAATCTTGACTCTTTCGGTTTTTCCTATGATTAACAAAATGTATAATTTTCAAATAATTATAGCAATTTTAATTACCTTATCCAGCATTTCTTTGGTATGAGCTGCCGAGATGCAGAAGCGTGCACGGGATGTGACAACTGTGGTTGCAGGAAAACAAACACCAACTGTAGCTACTCCTCCCATTAAAAGACCTTGGATAAATTCCCTGAAATTAAATAATAAAGTTGGATTTATGATTTATTATTATAAGCTACATTTATGATTAAACAGTACTTAAGAGCATCTTGTTTTTAATTTAAAAGGAATCATATACCCATCCTTTTTAAATAAAAAAAAAATACAAATTCAGAATTAAATTTAAAATTGTGGAACATTACAAAGGTAAAAACGATTGTGCTAAAATAAACAATTTTGACCAGGAACAAAAATGTAGATTTAAATAATATTGGAAATATGGTGAATAAGTATATATATAACAACTATATTCATAAATTACATACTTAAAATAATCACTAAAATATATATCCTAATAGTTAGGGCTGGACTGTTTATCAATATATTGTCAAATATTGATGTTATACAAGAATTGCAATACCAAAATATGAAATTCTGTTCTGCTAATATGTATTTATCAGCAATACTGCTTTTCCTCTTCAGACCAATATTGTGGATCACAACTTGAATACTCCACACATATTAATATAAAATGATATTCCTTCCAGTTACAGCATTTGTTTGTTATCTGTTTTACATATTTACCCACATACTCAATACAAACACAAGCCAGAAAACCTGCCTTTAAAGATTATTATGTCTTCTTCAAGATATTTGACAAAATATCCCAATATATCTTTATAACATTTATACAATGCAGTTAGGTAGGAACTGGGAGTTTATTAGTGTCCTATTACCACACATGCTACTGGCTTGTATCTATTAGAATATATCAAAAATATAGATTTTCCCTGCTTGATCATAACCAGTGATATGTGCCCATATCGATATTTTTCAATAGCTTGATAGCAATAGACACATGGAAGTATTGATATATCCAGGGTATCTGCCAAAATAAAATTTTTCAAATCCATGACTTTTCATGACTTTCCCTGATTTAGCAGATCATTTTCCATGACTTTAAAAAGCTTTTGTTAAATTATATATGAATAAAACTTCTGATGTACATACAAATAAAATATATTAAAACCATATATTTTATTATAATTACAGGAATTTTATCATAAAAAACTATAAACTTACTTTATAAGTGTTAATATACTCACATACATAAAAATAAATTGTATCTACATACCTAAGTTTAATCATATAGCAATTTTTCAATCAAAATGTTTCCAATTTGAATTCAGGGTACTTTGGTATTATCCGGGTGACCATGAATAATATCCAAAAATAACCCTATAATGTTTATATACAATATCCCTAGAGATAAACTTATATTTTGTGCAAAAATCTTAACTAATTTTTATTAAAAAATAATTGTTATTATATTAATAAAATTTTAATCTACAATTTAAGAAAACACCAGAATAATATACATTTACCCACCCATCAAGCTTTCTTGCTTTGAGTTTCCTTGGTGAACAAATTTGACTTGGCAATATGGTCAATAAGATAATACATAAATACCAAACTCAGTAACTTCATCCAAATGCCAAGTAAAAATAGAATTAAACAATTCAATGCATTTTTATTTAATCGGTAGTTTAGCGGATCCATGACTTTTCATGACTTTTACTCATTTTACTTGAAAAATCAAGACTATCCATGACAAAATTAATCCATTGTCTAAATCCATGATTTTCCATGACTTTCCAGGTGCGTGGAAATCATGTATATCTTGACAGCTTGCTGTGCGCTCATTCATAACTTTTGTAAATATTGGGGGCTTATGGTAGCTTTGGTCAACATCAGGATACTTTTAGTCTTTCAAAAATAGTGATATCTATTTACTTATAATTTAAAGTAGTACTGCAATACATCTACAACAATATTAATTTTCTGATATCAGCCAGTCCTACTAATAGTACACAATTTCTATTAAACATCCCAAATGTCTGGACAATATCCAGGATGTAAAAAGAATGTTTAAAGGAATTTGGGAGTTGTAGTCAGATATTTATGTGGTCTAACAAAGATACAGCCATTTTAAGTTTAACATTTATCTTAATATGAGATAATTTCTTCATTTTAATTCAAAACACACTCCATTTTAAAAGTTGCTGAGACATTTTTTATAAAAGTTTTAACACAAAGATATCAATGAAAAATAGTGTTTAATGCTCTAACAAATCTTTCGTTAAATTTATAATTTTTTTTTTTTTTGTTATTCTAATAAAAATTTAATATATAAATAAACAAAGGTTATGAAATATTTTGTTTCAATTTAAATTAGAACTAAATTTGAAATTACTATATAGATCATTAAAACAAAAATAATTTAGTATGTTTCATTAAAACACAATATGAATACAACTATTAGAATAAAAGCAAACCATTTACAATTTTTTAATATTTAAAAAGTGATAGCATTGATAGAGAAAAATGTTTACTCACGTTACTTTGGATGGAAAAAACAACATTAGAGGCACCACAGGAGAATCTTCATTACCATATATAATAAAACCTTTTTGCTTTAATTTTCTACGGAAATAATGTGTATTCCTTTCTAGCTGTCTAACTCTATTGACACCTATTAAATATACAACAAAATCAAATCTAAAATACCCAAAATAACAATATCCTACTATAGTTTATAATTACTTATAAATAAATATATGCCACTATAGGATGGATTTTGAATACCATCGAGGTCAGTAAAATATTCTAAATAAATCATCCATTTTTGAAATAATACTTACAGATAAAGTGGCTGGAGAACTCATGTAATTAGAAATGAAAAAGGCATTGCACATACAATCACAGATCTACTTCAATAATTGAGATCTGTAAATTCTTACCAGAATCAAAATATCCACACTTAAAGAAAAGTGCTTGCCATCTCATTTCAGATATAACTTGACTTATTGTGTCTATTAATAATCAGAACTCTATAGTTTAACCTTTTTTTGGACCTTAGGAAGATTATTTCTCACCACAATGATCTCACCTGCAGAAAACTCAAAACCCTCTAAAGACCAGCTAACATCCCATACAGTATTTGATCATCATCTAATAGTCTAATATTCTCTAAGAAAAAGGAAAGGCCATCCTGTTAACTTCCAATCAGTGTTCAATTCTGAATGATGTGTACTCAGTCAGTATAGGAAATCATAAGTCAAAATTGGTTACCAACTGTACACAATGTAGGAAATGTAGCACAGAGACCCAAATAAAGAGTATCCACTACATGCGTACAGAATGTAATGTATGCTTCAACATTCCAATATGCTTTTGATCATTCCATGGTGAATAACAGGTATTAAATTTAACCTTCTGTAAGACAATAAATTGTCCCGGGGGAAGTATACTTCCCATGCCTTAAATTTAAATATAAACATAAAATTCAACAAAATAAAATACATTTCCTTAAATGCATTTATTAGATTATGAAACATAAAACTGGGAGATATTCGAAAGAGATGAATGGCCCATGAATGGGTTAAAAGGAATTCATTTATTTAACTCCCTCATTATTACCATTACATAAAAATTAGAAAATTGTTTTAATATGATTACACATTAAATACAATTTTAAAAATAATAAACTGAAGATACATAAAAGAAATATATACTTTTGTACAAAATACATTAATTACTTAAGCAGTTAACAGCAGTAACTGCTTAACACAGATTAGCTAGCTGATCCATGTCTTTTTTTTTTTTTTTTTTTTTTTTTTTTTTTAAGAAAAAAAAAATCTGTCTTTTTTTCTTACGAAGAAAAAAAAAAGGAGATTTAAAGTATACTACTATGGCTAAACTAAAATTTTATAAAAAAGTATAAATGCTTGTCTATTTATGAAGTTTCACAGCATTCTCATCTGTTTAGTGATGCACTATGATGAATTCAATTTACTTTCTGTTCTGCATATTGTTTCTCCGTCTACTATAACACATCTCTCTTGTAGTTACATGTTCTGTTCCTTCCCCCTACTCTACCTCAGCTAACAGTTTTCCCTGACTTGCATCTTGAGAGGAGCATTTGATTGGCCACAGTCAAGTGCAGACACGATACTTTGTATGAAAGGTCTGACATTATAAATCCATAATTATCAATAAAATCTATATGTTTGTTAATTTTAATTTTTATCTTAAACTAACTTCAATTTGATTTAATTAAAGCAGTTACACCAAGAATAATGAAAGATTAAATTTTTTTTAAAGAATCTAAAAAACATGTAAACTTTTAAAGTAAAGTATGTTTAAATAAAAAAGCATAAGTATGTTTAAATAAAAAAGCTAATCTAGTCCACTACTCAATTTACATGATTACAATTAATTAATAATATAGTGCCCATACAGAATTACAATTGGCAGTACAATTGGTCTGATTCTATGATGAATTTCATAAAATTGAAATATTATTCAGAAGTGAATAATTATCATCTCACAGTACTTCCGCAGAACAAATTTTGTATTAAATTTCAAATGTGTCAGCAAAGATTTTAGTAAAATATTTTAAATTTTATCAATACATTTATTCTTTCTTATAATTATATATTTTTCTATGTATTTTATATAGCACTTGTGTACCATTTTAATTAAATTAAAAATAAACTTGTGTATTTAATGTTGTGAAACTATGGTGTGGCTCCTTATGAAATATATAAAATCAAAACAGCTTTTATTTCTTTTTTTAACCTTATGTATGCCTACTGCAGTTCTATACATCATTTAAGTACTTATAAAGGAGCAATGTTGGAGAGGAGGAGAGTTGAATTCAGACTTTTCTTACATCTAATTTACTGCACTTAAAAAGGTCCTTTATATGGAGTAGAAACAGGAATATCATTATTTAAAAAATTGAAATTTTATTTATTTTGTCAGTAAAGAAATTCATAAAGACATAAGTTGAATTCTAAACAAGTAGCTCTCAAATTTGTCTTGTTCTAAGATTATATATATATATACACATTACAGTAAAATATTGTACATCTTTCAACAAAATATCATCTTTTACCAAAGCTAATAAATAAAAAGGACATGAGGAACAATAAACAATAGGTTAATAACTCACCTTCATTGGAACCATCTTTGCCCATCAGAATATGTAAGGTCATGATAATTTGCTGAGCAACAGGTGCTGACATACTAGTTGCATAACAGAAACTATGAGAATGGATTCGTAGATGATTGATCAAGCGCTGTGTGACAGAAAGAGAAACATCAAATTAAGAACAAAAGAATTATTTAGTTGGTATATATATATCAAGAAGAGAAAAAGTAAAATATTCAAAACAATGCCACTAATTAAATATTCATTTCTGAATCAAAATATTTACTAAAAACATCTGTTGTAAGAAACAGCTTCACAAACAGAAAAAATTAAAGTATTTTTACCTTATCTTAAAGTAAATATATACTAAGGCATTATAGTTTTATATAATTTTAGTTCTTTAGAAAAATAATGAAAAAATTAAGGTACATGCATAACTACCATATTAAATAAATTATATTGATTAAATGAAATTTACTTTTTTAAATTAAACATAAGATTAGACATAATTTAATACTAGTAAGACTAAAAACAAAGCAATATTTAGAAAAGAACAAACTTCATAAATAATAAGCTTATTTATCTTTTTATTAAATTTTTTTTTAATTTTGTGTATGTTTAAATGTTTATATTTATGCCATTAAAAAATTTAAATATAGAAAGATAGTACAGTAGGAGCTGCTCACTGTAAAACTACAAATTTTAATACAGTGAAAAAGTTGCAAAACCTTTCAAATTTCATTTATGTTATGCATATATTAAAAAAAAAAAAAAAAAAAAAAAAAAAAAAAAAAAAAAAAAAAAAATCTTTTTTTGTTAAGGTTAAATCAGAAAAGTTTGAAAGTCATCAAACATATGCAATAAATAAACAATATTTTTCTGAAAGGTATAGTAAGAAATATATATTTAATACTTCCCATTAAATTTTTACCTTTAAAACTTTTTAAATTATCTACAAGTTGATTTTTATTAACTTATTTTTTATGTTATAAAAGAGAGCAACAGAAAATTATGAAAAATTGAAGTTCTACTGAAAAGCATTTCCAAGCAGCCTTAAATACTATAATTTTTGGAATAATTTCTGTGGCTCTTACAAATTTCATGCAATTTTCAACAGGTATGGTATTTACATCTACTTAAACTATATTTGTATTTGGGCCTTATTTACCCTAAATAAAATCTTGGAACATCCTGCATTTCATCCTGCCCAACTACATATACATGAACCATTAGATTTGTTTGTTAATATATCCTTCAAATCTGAAGCCTGAATACATTGGGAATGATGGATGATTACACACCTACAGCAAAAGCCACAAAATGCATAAAGCATCTTAAAATGATAGGAATGCTTAAAAAGTGGTGAAAATATTATGAACAATGTCAGGATTCAAAGCTAAAATTACATCCTCAGATAAAGAGACAGTAAAGGTAACTAGATGAATGCGTTGATCTGTCAGACTTAAAATCTTAATTTAGAAAAAGATTTGTTAAATATTTTTCATTCAGATAGCAAAGAATCAGATTTTAATGGCTAGATTAATGCAATTGTATTTTTAGGAAAAGTAAAAATTTTGTCATTTAATTTAATATCTTATTGTATCAATGTATAATCTTTTATAGTGTAGTATATATGTTATGTACATGGACATTTTTAATGTGTAAACTTAACTTAGTGCAGCATTTCTATGCAGTTTTTCCCCATCATTTTTTTTAAATGCAACTTTTTTTCCAGATGTTATGGTAGTTGATTTTCTGTCTTATCACTGCACATGTGTATGACTCATAATAGTTGGTCATAAACATTAATGTTTACACAAACCTTTTGTTTTCATAATTGTCAAGTTCTTCTAATAAATTTTCACTTATTCGAAATTATTACTCGTTTAACCATGCAATAACCCTCCCCTTCCAAGTGATACCACTGGCATGGTGACCCACAAATTAGTATTAAATATTATTAGACAAAAAACTGACCCACTTCTCAAATAGGTTCAATCATCACTGCCTTGCATGGGCCATTCATGAATCAAGTCCACTTTTTGCATGTTTTCAAATGTAATAATTTTATATATTTATGTAAAAAAATTGTTAAAAAATTAATATCATTTAAAAAATTAATATCATTAATCTATATGCATTGATATAAAAACAGAAAAACTTGCCTTAGATCCTGCTATATAACCCCCTGATGCACCAAAACTTTTTGTGAATGTTCCCATGAGAAGGTCAACATCATGAGGATTACAATTGAAGTAATCAGTTACTCCACGGCCATAAGAACCAATGGCACCAATACTATGAGCTTCATCTACATACAAATAACATTTGTATTTTTTCTTGATAGCGATGAGGGCAGGAAGATTCACTATGGTCCCTTCCATACTAGAATATTACAGAATAGAAATAGTAAATAACCAATGCAGATATTTAAAATATAGTTCATTCAAATGAAAACATAACTAAACTTTTCGATAGCTTATTATTGCAATGTAAAAAAAAAAAAATAAATAAATAAATAAAAAAAAAAAATAAGCAAACAAAAGTATCAAATAGAAGAAAAATGAATAAATCAAAAAATTATGTAAAAGGTAGATAAAACCATTTACAGACTAACAAAATACTAATGAAGATTAATACAGGATATTAAGGTAGTATCAAATCAAAATGCTATATAATACTTTAGTACTTTTGTAGTGACATGTATACTTAATTTATTACTTATAAACTACAAACTCTAATAAGCTAATCATTTATAAATTTTCTTTTGAAATGCCACTGAAGTCTTGGCCTGTTATAACTAAAAACCTGTTTTTATCAGTTCTTACTATGCTACACATTTCAGAAAATTGATTAAAAGTAAAAACATGCATTTAAGAATAATTTTACAAGATTTCGAAAGAGTATAAGTAAAAGAATTTTAATCCATTTATAATAAAACATAACAAAAACTGAATATTAAAGGAAATAACTAGAATTATTAAATTAGCAGTCACCAATAACAAAATCATTTTGCACTGATTCCCAGAATGTTGAATTTTGTGAAGGAATACCATATAGTAAATGTTATGTACAAATAAATAAGCCAGAAAAAAATGCAAACTTTATAATGAAAACAATTAATCAAAAATTATTGTTCCTAAAGTTCAAAATTTTTGCCTTCCACATTCTAGTTTTCTTAACTTTAACTTTCCTAACCACCCAAGATAAGTCAAGATAATGTATCATTAGTATTAACACTCCTTCCACACTTTGCAAAACTATAGATTGAATTAAAATTTGCTATGTGTGACTCCTTTTTTACCCCATCTTTTACCCAGCAATCACTTCTCTCAGGAAAAACAGAAAATCTTTGCAATTGTAATTTCATTGTTTGAAGTTTCACCAATGATGTTAAGTCACAAAATAAATTTTGAATGGCTATAAACAATAAGCCCTTAGACTACAGAATGAATGAAATTATCTTCAGCTATTGTGGGGTTCCCCTGAGCACTGCAATAAAATCACCTAAGAGCAGACATGCCAACATTCAGCCACTTGTGTCCGAAGCTACAGCGTGGTTTGAAATTTTAACATGCTAATTACAGATTATACATAAGTACATACCTTATTGGTTTCTGAATTAAAATTAAATTTAAAATATTTACACAGTAGTAAATTGTAAAAGGTAAATTTATGTATTTAAAAATTTATGAGTAGCTTTTTTAGCTTTAACAACTTATTTTTCAGAACAGTGTTTCTTATAGCAACATTGACCCTGATTAAAAAAATTCTATTTTTCTATCATCAGGGATTCTAGAGTTTGTCTACTCAAATTGTACCTAAATTCAGTTTGGTTTTTCCACACAGTTCTGAAAACTTTTAACATGAAAAGAGTAATATTCAGTACTATTTTTTGCAAACTTTGTATTTAATTGCTCAACCGTAATCTGTTAGCTGTTCAAAAGTTTTGTAATTCTCCAGAGCAATCTGAGGAGTTTCCGGAGTTATCCAATTTTCTCATTTCTCAGGAGTAGTTGGCATGTCTGTAAGAGCACCTAAGAAAATAAGCCTAAGCTGAAGCAAAAACCTCAACAGACAGCTGACAGGAATAGCTTGCAGTTTCAAAGACACTAGAAGGTGATGACCAAGGTGCTCAAACCTATGAGCTGAGTTAACTTACAAATTCAGGACATATATCCAGTATCTTGTTTATCCAGCTGAATTTGAGGTATCAGAAAACTGAACATCAAATCGAATATCTGACAGTAAAAATTTTCCTTTCAGATCAAAATTCGGATTTCTTAAAATTAAAGATTTAATAATTTTTGAAATTTTTAAATTTGAGACAAAAATAATGTATAAAAATTATAAAATATTTACACAGTAAATAGTGGTTAATTAAAAAAAAATAAAATCTGCCAGCAGCAAGTAGGTTTTCTTTAACCTAGGAGGGGAGGAAAGAATAATACCAGAGAGGCTTCCCTTTCTGGGAATTTATGTTTTTCGGATCTTCAAGCTAAACTCTACTGCAGAAAATTAGCACACTTCTATTATAAATTTCTGTCACTGGTAAATAAGCCTTTAAGTACACTGTCCAGGTATAACAAGATGCTGTTCTTAAATAAGTTTCTGCACTCATTCCGAAGTTAACTTTATCTACTTATGAATGCCCTAAAGTTATTTAACTCAGAATAGAAATAAAAGCTAGTTACTCACAATTAAAAAACCACAATCTTTTTAATGTGTTAAATTTATTTTGAAAAAATACTTGTAAATAAATTTATTAAATTTTGTTTAATATATAAGCTTACTATGTGATACTGGGTTCCCGCTCTTTTTCCAGAACAAAAATTAAGGACTTTTTAAGGACTTTCTAAGGACCTACTTAAAATACAAGACATAACTGCATAAACCCAATCTCCTGACAAACATTTTAATGATTATGAACCAGACAAGGCATGCTCAATAAATGCTTTACAATATTTCAGAATTAAGTTTTTAAAAATGTCTAAAAATTAATATAAGAAATCTATTTGACAAAATCTAATTTTGAAAAATGCATGTCTAAAGTTTTTGGAGTGATCAAACTAAAAATAAATTGTGAACAATATTAAAAACAATATTACAAACAATACTTCCTGAGGGTTTAAAAATGACTGATATATATATATATATATATATATATATATATATATATATAATAGCTGATTATATTCAATTTTGCCTGGGAAAGAAGAAAGTTTTAGACTTTTCTATTACATTCAATGCAAGGAAAACTAAACTTCCACAAGTAACTGAATATCTACAAACCCCATCCTCCAGGCTTTCTTTAATAAAAATCTGCATGACTATTAGCTATTATGAAAAGAGTGCCACTCGGACTCTTTTCCTAATAGCTAATAGTCATTAGGAAAGGGCAGCTGACTTTATACTTTAAACCTTTTAAGTATATGAAAGATTATACATTTGACATATAAGAAAACTGATAGGAAATCACATTACGACTACAGATCTTATCGATGGAGAAATTGATCCCGTTGCAATTTAAAAATTAAGTAGTTTGAAAGACCCTTAAAAAATGAAAGCTAAAATTAAGGAGTTCTTAAGGACTTTTAAGGATTGTGTGGAACCCTGGTGATAGTATAGTATAAATACAAAAAGAATATTTTATTTTTATGTGTAGCATTATTACAAAATATTTAATCAGGTAGTATTCATATATTAAGTTTTGATATCTTTTAAAAAAAAAATAAAACCTATAAAAAAAAGCATGATATATAACAAAAAATTTTAATAGACAATATCTGGCACAAAATATAGCAAAAAAGAAATAAATAAAATAAATCAGAAGTACTGGGTATCTGGTACTAAAATAGCCAGATATCCATATTCAATAGACAAGGGAGCTCTGTATATCAGATTTCTGGAAAAATGAATATTCGTTTCATCTCTACTACAGAAAGGTTTTAAATATCAACATTACAAATATTTAGCAAAATAATTTAATAATAATTAAGATCTTTGTAGTTGAAAGCAATATTAAACTACATATAACAAATCCTGTTAAGGAAATACTAGACTAAATATTAAATACCACACGGAGGATAAATGTGAAATTTACATATAATACTATAGGTATACAAACATGAAACTAGTTTTCTAATAATGAATAGCAAAATTTAGAGAGTAATGATAATCACTGGCTTTTGATGAAAAACCACATAATTTCATCCCTATTACAGACTAGTATCAACTCCACATATATTTGGCATAATAGTTTAATAATCATTAAGACCTTTGTAATTTTATGGAATATTAAACCACATATAACAAATCCTGTTACAAAAATACTAGATTAAATTAGCATAAACATATTAAAGTATAAACATATGCAAAAGCTATACTATACTGTACATGCAAATTCATAATGTAGCAACAGAATGAAAAACTTACCTATAAACTCCTTCTACAATAATTAAGATTTTCTTCCATGGTCGATGAGATATTGGTTGACCTTCAATGATAGCTGTTCTTACTTTATTTTCTAGATCTACCATATCTAAAAGTAAACATTTAAAAAAATAAAACTCTGGATACCAAAACAGTGATATTTCTTACTATATTTGTTAAAACTTTCAAGTTAATAATAAACAAAAAATATCAAATTATTTTTAGTGAATTTTAAAATCCCATTTCATAGTACCATTGAACATGTATATAGGTCAAGCTTAGAAACATACATGATAATTTTGGAGATTATTTTTTTCTTTGATATATGTAAAGTTAAAGTTAACTTTGAAAGCAAAACAAATATAAAATAAATAATTGACTAAAATATTTTGCATTTATTTTGTGAAAATAAATAGCAATAAAACATAAGTAAAAGGGGCAAATGGGGGTAATTTTGAAAACTTAGAACTGTTGGGCTAAACTACAGAAAAGATAAAAAAAAAGATGAGTTTTTTTTCCACATTGAATTAACTGAATAAAAGTTGATTGATAAACATTTTTCTACATTACCTATTTCTTTACAACTATATTTAAGAGTGCCTACTGAGAAACTTTTTATCTAAATACTGTTTACAAACATCAGGTTTTTTTTAGATGCCCTTTTTGAAAAATATCTGCTTCAATTAAATTACTTAACTCAAAATATAAACAAGATCCATATAAAAAAAATGCATTGTACAAAGCATGTAAAATACCTGACAAAAAGAGATCTTTAATATATTTGAAATTTGTTCATTATGACAACATATTAAATAAACCAAAAATATACATTTACCCAATCCTGCTGTAAATGATTTACAACTAAAATAATTTTATAACAACATTAGGTAACATTTTTTAAAATTTTAAATATATTTATTAAAAAATCAAATTTTAAAAACCTTAAATCCTAATACACCCAAGATCGCAATAATTCCTAATGTAACATCTTTATACATATATATATATATATATATAACAGTAAAAATTGAAGTTGCTCAGGATTCTAAATTATGAGAGTGGCATCGTTAAGTTTCTGGTTTTAATGGTCATGTGACAGGGTGAGAGAAGTATTCCATTAGATGACGGAATGTAGTGTGTGGGGTAAAGCAAAGAAGGCTGTACGTATTTCAATTAGGAAATAAAACTTAACTACGACTACCTTATGTGATTGGGAATGAACTACTGAAAATGTTAATATATATATATATATATATATACATGTATATAATATTAGCATCAATGTTGTTAAAGGTTATCATTTTAAAACGTTTTCATTTTTAAAGGATAAAAAAGATCATTTAAATCTAATTTAATATTATAAAAAATATATATTTAGAAAAATTTATTAAAAAGACTTACTGTTATGTTTATATACTACAATCTTAGCTCCTGAGAGCCGACAACCTAGAACTAAGGAAGCATGGTTCAGTTCATCACTGAAAATGAGGCATCCTTTAGACATAAGAGTTGGAATGTTAGTAGAATTAGTAGCAAATCCCATTCCCACCACAATACTGTCTTCAACACCCAGAAACTCAGCCACCATGCTCTCCAGTTTCCCATGAATATCTAGTGTGCCTGAAAATAAAGTATATAAAATAAAAAAAATTGAATAAGAAATATAAAGATTTATAAATGCTGAAAGCATTAATACAATGATTTGAAAATTTCCCATAACAAGCTTACTTCCAATATTAAGTTTTTACAGTACATTGATATTGAAGTAAAAATAATATCTTTTAATATGAGAAATTCAAATTTCTATTTAACAATTTTGCTTTGAATGTTGTTTATCTTAAAAGTGTAAAATGCACAAGACATGAAAAAAAGGGAATGAGTTACTGTGGAATAAAACTTAAATAAAATAAAAATATTTACATAAGGTTTTTTTTTCTTTTTTAATACAGCAAGAAAGTTCTCTAACTCAATAAACATTATAAAACTATAAAGAGTATTGCACATTATTTATACATAAATACAATAAACAGAAAAAGTTAAAACACAGCTGCTGCAAGCATTAGAACCTTGCACAATTACACTAATTCTGATTCCTTCAAATCCTACAAAAAGTAACTATTGGAAATACTATCAACCAGAATTTAATGATCCAATATTATAGAATTCAGCAGCTGTTAAATGTTTCAACAATCTTATATAAAAAATAATCACCTTAAATATTACAGTACAATATTTCAAATATTTTTAAAAATTTTTAAAAAGAAAAAAAAACTAAAAATGTACTGGCAAAGTTATAAAAAAAAATTGTAATTTATTTTATATATTATTTTACATAAAAATCTTTTTTACACAAAGAATTTGAAACTGTAATTGAAAGAAAGTATTTCTTCCACATTTTATAAAAATTTCACAAATTCAAAGTTTATTTTAGTAATAATCACATGCATCTGATCAAGAAAAAAATTGGAAATTTGGTACAAATTTTATTTAGTATTAGATAAGGTACTTAGTTTTTGGTAAGGATTGTAAGAATAAATTGTGCAGACTGTACTGTTACAGTATATTAACAATTAAGGATTTTAAGCTTACTGTGTAAAGGACAAATTATTGGGTATCTTGGTATACAAAAGGTTATGATATATACATATAAATTTTTAAAAACAAATTTAGTGTCTGATTAAACAAAATAAGCATACAAATGTTGATCTACAAAATTTCAATTGAAAAAGCCTTATATTTATTAATTAAAAAAAGCAGTAAATCTCACATGCTTATAAGATAAGCAGTACAGTTATTACAGGATGGTTGGTTTGAAAAGGACACAGACAACAATGTTTTGTTATTAAAAGTTTATTTAAGACCAGAACTTACTACCTGCCACAATTTTAAATTGTTACAAATAATCACATAGGCCCATGATGACCTAGATGTCAATGTGTGGACCTGGAATACCAGGGTTTCAGGTTCAAGCCTTGCAGTAATACTAAACATCTTGTAAACCCAGTACTTAGAGAACATGCAAGCTAAATGTCTGTCTAGACATCATTTAGGCGGCAGGTGGGATAGAGGTACAAAATTAGAAACAAAAATCCCTCCTTTTCAGAATCATCAAAATTGCAGAAAATTCTCCAGCGAAGCAAACAAACATCTTACACCCATCAGGACAGGCAGCCCCTTTCTGAGGTATTGAAATACTTAGGGATAAACAGAGATTGAATGAACAGACACTAGTTTCAACTGCAAGTGACCTAATTACATTTGAGTATTGTTACGGTGTGTTTAAAACAGTATGTAACACTGTGCAAAAATATATGATAGTAAATTCAGGATCTAGAAAGCAGTTAAAGGTTAAGGTGGAAAAAAATGGTGCTTAACAACTAATCCTTTATTTATATACAATATTCAAAGCCTTAATTATTACTATTTTTTCATCTTGGCATATAATTTTGTCAATTCTGATAAAACAGGAGCAAATAACTAAGCCATACAAAAGAGCAATACCTAACTCATGGCGAGTACAACACATGCCAGTTCCATATTCCAAAATAACTTTTTCTACACTGTCAGCACATTTCCCAGTGTTCTCAGCAAACCCCAAATAATTGTAAGATCCTAAATTTATGGCATCAAATTGTAGCTCTGTGCCAAATCTGAAAAAAAAAATTATGTTCACATTAGTAACTTCAAAAATTAGAATATAAATGTATTTGTATTAAAAAAGAAATACAATAAAAAAGGAAAGTATCAATTTTATGCAATAATGCACAATAAAAAGTAATAGCTGAAAACATTACCTTTTCAATTACAAAACAGACATTGAAACATTTAAAACTATATTTATAAAACTAAATATAATGCAAATAAATATTAGGATATACACATATTCAGTGATGTAAAAAAAAAAAAAAAAAAAAAAAATCAAACACTTTTTATAATTATAAAAAACTCAAGATTATTATCAGCCAGAAATTCATATTTATATAGATTTCTATACCCAGAACAAAATTTTCAGTTTGCATAGTCTCATTAACTAAAAACATGATTTTGCCTCTACATATTAAATTTAAATCAAGAAATCAACTATATATACATTTATGAATTGTAAAGCAATTTTTTTAATAAAACTTTAAAAAAAAAAGGCAAATTTAATATTTTAAATCAAACTGTCATGCATTAGAAAGAAACTTTATACTAATTCATCAAAATTAAGAAAGAAAATAAATACTACCACTTGCATCACATAGCACAGAACTAAAATATAGTCTTATATTTAGCATTTACAATTAAACTATATTAAAAAATTTTAATTAAAAAACAATGCTACAACTGACAGATTAACAAATACTTTCTGTGAAACATAAACATGAGTCATCTAAATTAGTAAGATTAAAATAAATCAAAGTTAAAAAAGAAAAAATATGAGAAATTTCAGGGCTTTTTTAAAGTCCTAAATTTGTGGGATTGGAAGATCCACTGGACAAATGTAGTATACGATTACCCTAGTGGTATATTATGTTGTTGGAGACAAAAAGTCAATAAATCAATTAAAATGAAAACTTTATTAAAAAGTAGAAAATTATGAATTATATATATATATATATATATATATATATATATATATATATATATATATATATATATATATAATGGCAAAAAATAAATTTACAATATCTCTTACCTATGTTATAATCACATAGGGTAGGGGATGTAGCCAATTGGCTAATCTTCTAATTAAACTTATTTCTACTATAATGGCCAGAAGCAAGAAAGAAATTACCAAAAATAGCACTTTTTAATTTTATTACTTTATATTTCCTAAATTTATGAAAAAATTAGAAAGGGTTATGAGAGTTAAAACTATCTTCATTGGCAGGGTTGGCATGATTTAAATCAGTTGATTTTTTTTAAATAAATCATTGAATTAAATAATTTTTTTCCCTTCTTTTAATAAAACCTATATTCCAAAGACAGGAGAATTGAGAATCAGTCAGCAAAGTAATACCAATAAGTAAATAAGTGTAAATAGATAGCATGTGCTTTCCAAGAATTTAGGGGTTGTTCATCAGAAAGAATGTAGGAGGATAGGTATAATGACTGATTATTACTGGTGGAATTCATTTTATTTAATTGGAGGTAAAGAGAGTATTACAGAACATGAAATCCAGTTTATCTACCAAATAACAACAGCCGTGGCTTTATCTGCTGGAATGGAAAGACAGTTTTCTTCTTTTGGTAGTTCATTCTAGCCTTCATAACAAATTAAGAGTGGATAAAGCATCAAAACTAATGTTTTTATTGAAACAGTTAAATCCATAATTCGTTGCTTAAAAAATATTGAAATAATTGCGATTTTTTATTTTTTTAAATTTACATTAAAAGAATATTTAATTTTTTCTTTAAATTTACATCTTATTTAGTTTGCACTATCTAATTACAAAATAATGGAATGTATTTAGATTAAAATTTATATATTTAATTTTAGGTAATCAATGTGTAGAATAAACTAGACAGATAAGATGTTACTTCATATAAAAAAACTATTCTATGTATATTGCAAAAAACATAAAAACACAACAATAATTAAAATTAGAATTCAGGGAAAAAAATCAAATAAATTTGATTAAAAAAAAAAAAAATTGAGATTTTTTTTTCCAACCCTGGTCACTGGCTTAAAAATGGTTTAATGCTGTGATTCTCAAACTGGATGCCACGATAGTAATGTAGAGAAGTCAGTATAAAATTGTGAAATTCATTAAGACAGAACGAGTTACTTAAAAATCACACTCTAAGCTTATACACAGATGGGCTTATTTAAAATACTTATAAAAGATTTTAAAAACTTGTTAACAAACTATTTCACTGAAAAATATAATTATTCTTTAAAATTAAAAACTAACAAAGGTTCTTATCAATGATCTTTAATTAAGATTATGAAAAACAAATGTCAAGGGTTGTACAGTAAACAAAACATAATAGAATTAGACTATTTTAAAAACAGAAAAACTTTGATACTTTACTTTTCATTACGATAAAATTCTGGTGAAATATATATTTTTAGGTTGAATAACACTCCAGGAACACCACATACAAACATATTCCATCCTTGAACAATTCTTTTATAAATATTCCGGGTATAAAAACTCTCAAAACTACGGTAAAGTTTGACAAACCCCTAAAATTAAAAAAAATTTAATTTAATACATGTTAACAACATACTCTATAAATTAAGGTATCCGTCTACATTGAAAACGTCTTTTTTTGCCAAAAATCATAATTTTTTTTTTCTCTATTGTAAAATTTCAACTTTTAGGCTTCTAAATCTGTTTTTGTTTTGTCTCTACGGCATTTTAAAGAAATGTTACAGCTGTTGAAGCATCAGTGACAGCTGTCAAAACAAAACGGAAGTAGCGACTTTAGAACCGGAAGTTGTGAATTTAAAGCCTTTTAAAGAGCACTTTTTGGACAAAACTTTTTAAATTTTCATGAAGATTAATTTAAACATTTTTCTAGTATTTTTAATAATTAGCAACTTGGAAATTAGAAAGTTTTGAAGCAAGAAAGTGTGGGGAATTTTAAACATGCATTTTAATTTTTTAAGAGTTAAAAGTTGCTTTCATAAACTTCAAATGTGTTTTTCTCAGAACAGTATTTTTAATAAAATCTTGAAACTTAAAATGTGATTTCTCAAAAAGTTATTAAAATATTTTGTTGAAAATTATTATGAATGCTTTTGATAGTATTTACTAGTGAATGACCTAAAAGCTTTACATTTGGATAATTTTTAATGATATTACACTCATAGTTAGATATACAGGTAATGAAAATTCGTTAAAAATTCAATGTGTATGATTTTGAAGAACCAAAATTTTTTACTAAATGTAAATTGAACAAAGATTTTGGGTGATTTACTAGTCCAGTGTATAAGAAATGTGTTGCATATAAAAATATTGAAATAATTTAATTTATTAAAAATTTTATAAAAACTTCTGCAGGAATAAATTTTTTAAGTGCAATTATCTATCATAATATAAAAAATAGAATCTAAAAATGTAAACGCTTTAACTAGTTTCTACATTTAAATAAAAAGTTCCCTGAACGTAGACAGATACCTTAAGAGAAAAATTCATAATTTTCATTCAGAATCATCCTTTTAAAAAAAAGTAAGGTATGAATACAAAATCCTAAATACGTAGATCAGTCAAATGAAATAATGCAGTGAATTGAAAGTTTATTTTAAATACACATAAAAATGTATTTTAAAAAACCATGAGAGTAATTCATAGTATAGAAAACCAAGATTAAGTTTGGAGAAGTAAAAGGATAATGCTACAATATTACACTGAACTTACTTGTCTGTTTTTTTCTTTTACTTCACTACTTTTTCCAAACCCTAATCTTCTGACAAAGTCTCTTATGTGACCAAATACTGTTAGCACAAGATAACAGAAATATACAGTCAATGCAATAATAAATGGAGTTTCTTCAAATTCTTCATTTATTTCTCTAAGTTTCTTAGCTGGTTTAATCTGGAAAGTCAAATTATAATAAAGGACAAATTAGTTATACATTTAATATCGTTATAAGATCAACAAATACAGAATAAAAATATAGTTTTAATAATTAATAGTTTCATATTAAAATTAGTTTATAGAAGATTTTAGATGAAATACTTCACACTGTTAAATTATTATAAACAAACAAAATCTTTATAAGCTGATGTACAAAAGCAAATGTGCTGAATAGATATGTTATTCAAAAAGCAAATTAAAAATTTCAGAAGAGAAAAATTATTTAAAAGAATTTTATTCATTTTAAAAACAAATGTACATATTTTGAAAACTTTAGAAAAAAGTAATATTATATAAGTACTTAAAGGAGAACTTTCATTTTTGTCTTTATATTGTATTATGGAAATTATGATTGCATATAAAAATTCTTGGAATTTAAAACTACACAAAAGTAAAATAAAAGTAATATTAAATAGGTTTTCAGCAAAAATTGCCACTTTCAAAACCCATTTATAATAAATTCGGTGAATAAATTTGTTCTTAAGATTTTTAATTAATATCAGATGAAATTATAAACATAGACCTAAGCAGTATAAACATGTTCCATTACCATGCTTACTAATTCAATTCATATATTATAAAATTAAACATTAAAAATTATATAAAAAGGTTATAATTACATCTAATTAAACAAGTATATTAATCAGCACATAAAGACAAAATCTTATTCAATTTTGTTGAGAAAATTGTAGCTGTAAATTAATATTTAAAAATTACATTGTTTTATGCTTGATAACTTTAAAGAAAATTTAACTCACTAAACTAAATATCTTGATTGATAAAATTTCAATTATTATAACTACAGTACAGTGTTTCATAGTCTGTAAAACATGCACTTCAAAATCATATACATATATATACATATATATAGATATATGATTTGGGGGCAGACATAGGTGTATATATATTCCCTTAAGTATAAGAATAATAAGGTTAAAAATAAATTTTTCAATGAAAATCATTTATGCAGGCATACATCTCCCTTCCCTTTAAAATCTACACATTTTTTTCAATAACAATAATTATATTCTGTTGCAAATAAATGTTACAGCAATATATATAAAAGGGGAAAAATGCTTAAGAATGAACATTACTAAGCTTGTTTATCAAAGTTAAATTTTCTTTGCGTAAAACGTGTAGCTATTAAGTAAAAAAGAAGCATTTTCAGAGAAAAAAAATCCAAATTTAAAAGGCTAGGATTAGAATGATAAAACGGTTCATCCGAATTTTCATACTTTAGTGAAATATAAACACATGAATTTTGCACATAATTTAGGAGACATTTCAGTGATAATTATCAATGAAAATATACGCTACACTTAAATTTGATGACTTGCTGATGAGTACTGATATTGACGCTATATCGTTAAACGAATCTTTAAAATATCACTATTTGCTACGGCTAAATTTAGATAATAGTAAAATAAAATTACAATATAATTCTAAATGAACAGATCTAGAAAATGGCATGAGTAAGATTAATACTTATAAATAATTATTTCTGAACAAACGTAATCATTAGAACACTTAAAATGAAAGGTAATGGAAAAAAAATATTTTTTTTCCAAAAAAAAAAAAAAACAAAAAAAAAATTGTTTTAAAAAAAAAACAAAAATTTTAAAAAAAAAAAAAAAAAAAAAAAAAAAAAAAAATGTGTACGTTACATAAGATATGGTGCAAAATTTTTTAAGTGATAAATTAAATTTTAATAAAAAAATTCGCCTATAATTACTTTAAATAAGCACATTAAACGAAATGCCGGTACCGAATAATGTAAAAGTGTATGAAAGAAACACTTGAGATTACAAATGCACCTGTAGATGAACTATTTATTTACATTAATAGGCTCAATTTTGACATCTGCATAAACGAACACACCCATACCTCATGGTTTTTGTAGCCGTTCTTTAGGCTGTGGCGTATGCCATTAACTTCATGTTTCATTTGATTGGTCATTATGAAATATAAATTGATTCTTAATCAAACAATAATTCACAAAAAAATATATTGGCATTTTGCGTAGGGGATAAATTTAATTAAATTTTGATCTACAGCAGTTAAAAATTGAAGACCGGTAACCCATGCCTCCAACATGGGCATCGCTCTTGTTAAAGGAAAGAACGAAGTAGGGTTGAGAGAAACCAACAGTGAAAAATTTTTATCATGTTTTGTTCACGTGCAAGTCGTAACATCTGAGAATTATAGGTCGCGCTGTAGTATGAAAGAATTAACACAGGCTTTAACATTTTCTAAAAGTAAATTTTAAAAATATTTTTGATATTATTTATATCAAGGATGTTTGCAAAATAAGAATTTTAATTCCGTAATATTATAATTTATAAAGCGTTCTGAAAAAATAGCTGTTACATAAATTTTTTTTCGAGTTATATCCTCTGTTTTTCAGATTTATTCTTCTTTGATAAAATATGAAAAGTAAGAAAAGAAAAATGCTTATACGATCTGAACTTTTTTTCATTGTTCAAGCTTAATTCATCTTTCTATTGCAAACTTCCTCTCTTTCTATTGGGGGAAATAAACAGAAAGAATCAGTGAATAAAGGGGAAAAATGGAGAAACAGAGATTTCAGTGGCTGATAAAGGAAAATAGTTATGTCACTTTAACGTGTAACTCATAATTCAAATTAAATAGATACCAAAGTTCAATACTGTTTTAAATGCAGCCAAGAAATGCTACAAGGTGAAAAATTTAAAGTTTGGTGGGAAATGCGTTTTTCAATCCCACTAATTTGTGGTATTTTATTTTTATTTTTAATTTTCTACCTTGATTGCTTTGATATCTTCTCTCAAAGGTCGAGATATCCTGAACTAAAAAATCTAAACTTCTTCGCAACACTTCAACTTGGGGGGTTATGGCTTACAGTGCTAACCTCCGTTTTCGAAACTAAGGGTGCTTGAAGGAGGGGGGGAGGGAGGAGCATATGTTCTTCTTAGGTGGTCAACTTTACATCGTTTAGGATTATGTCAGTCAACTAGCATATTTTTCATTTCCCTTTTAGGCAAAGTTGGTTGAAAGTCCATGCATGTCTCATTTGAAATTCTCCCGCTCGTCACCTAAACAGTTCTCTTCCAAATTTCCTCTAGACGAAACTTCCTTCCGCAAGCCAGCTTCTCCTGCGCTTGCGGTGCCACGTACGCTTACCAAGGCACTTCGAAGGAGGTTTGCCACATGTAGTGACCCAAGTAGTTCCTGTCTGCCACAGGGAATTAACCTAGAAGATCATATCTGGCCTGGATTGATGCATAAGTGTTTAACTATCTCTATGCAGACAAACAACCACAAAATCACTATGCCATCTTTAAAAAATTATCTGTATTCGTCACCACAACAAAGTACAGAACATAATAGTTGCTCCAATACGGACGCAATCTCTCTTTCATTAAAAATTTTGCTGATAGGAATGTCATTATATAAAAGCTGGTAATATTAGTATAAACCTATATCTACTTCTTAAAATTCCTTTTAGAATTATTTTTTCCTTAGATGCTGCTTCCATTTTCTTTTTCTTTTTGTTTACCTCCCCCGTTAAAAAACAGTCTTCGTGGTATCTTCTGTGACAGTGTACAACCGGTTACAAAGCAATGAGTTAGAGGAATCCAATATGGCTCGCACCTAATCATTTTAAGAGGAAAATTAATTGTTAAAATTTTATTCAAAGTGCCTATAAGAGGTTGTGCTTTTCGAAACACATTTCGTTTATCTAATTTTTATTTTGTATGGTATAAGTAAATAGTTGATAAATATCAAGGAAGTATAGAAAATTAGAAATTTACAGGAAATATTTCAAATATTCATTAAATATTAAATTTTTTTGAAAGAACCTTTTAATTTAATATTAGTATATCTTAGTAATAATTATATTCGCTACATTATGAGAGATGTTTTTCTTTTTAAATTACACCATTTACTTTTAGTTATATTTCATATTTCAATTAACCAGAAATATCAAATTTGGACCCTTTTAACGTTTACTTAAAAGGGCAATTTTAGTCAAATGAAAGGGCACTTTATACTAAGTAATTTTCTGTACATCATACTGGTGTAACGTCACTGGATTCTCGGGTAGCGTGTGGGTGACGAAGTGGTTGTGACAAGACGTACAGCTTATGATAATAACAACATTTATTCTTGATTAAATAGAAGCTATTTACAAATATTCCGAATGGAAATCGCAGGGCTCAGTGAGCTGGTACGGACCTAAATGTCCCAGGTTCGAGGCGAACCTAAAAATCATCTGCGGTGCCGACAGATGAACTGTTGTACAGGGGTACAACTGGGAATCCTTGAGTCACACACAAAACTGGAGAAAGGTTCTCCAAAAAACCAACCACGACAATCGTCACTTCCGTTTCTCTTTCCGTAGGGAATCTCTCCGGCGAAAACTAAAGCCACCTGACGCCTCTTCCCATTGGCTTTTCCTTCCAGCGTCGCCGTCCTGCTAACCTCCGATTGGTCCTTTCGTTAGTTCCTGAAAATCTGACATTTCAGCGTCGCGTCCGACCTTCTAATCACCTCGGACACCTTAAGGCGTGTCGAAGCGAAAACTCTTTGTAGTGTAGTGCCAAAAACCCAGACAGAAAGTCGCCTTGGCCTCGGCTTTATAAAACCTCTTTGTGAAGACAATCGGTGGTAGCGGCGTCACACTGATAATAAAGCATATATATGTAAAAATAGATTATCAAACAGAATTTTATCTTTCCAAACATTAACGTTTCCTCCCCCCTTTCTTTTAAAATTAGGGCCGCAAAGTAAATGTATTCAGAAAAGGACAGAGCTCATCAGCACATAAAAAAAAGAAGAGGGCAGGGTGCAGTACCCTTTGAAAAACGTTAAACAGGATATATATATATATATATATATATATACACACAGTAGAACCTCCATAAGTTGACCACCCAAGGGACTGTAACTAAGTGGTCAACATACGGAGGTGGTCAACTTAGGGAATTTTTTAAAAATATTTACTATAGTACAATATAATGCGCTTTACATCGTCTTCCTTCAGAGTTTGGTCCTTCAGAGTCAGCCGTTTCTCGTACTTAGAGTCCTCGCTGTGCTTAGTCCCAGAGAGTATCTCACTGAAGATTGCCTCCGGGTCTGGTTCAACACATGTTACTAACTCATCGTCCATGGTAACATAATCTTCAAAATTAACTCCATCAAAAATTGGCAAGGGAGATACAGGAAGCTCATCCTCTTGCACCGATGTTGTAGCTGTAATAAATCCAGCTTTTTTGTAGCAGTTCTTAATCGTGGCTTTCGTAACTTTTTTCCAAGCAGATTTAATCCAATGAACAGCATTCAAAGCATTTACTAACACAGCTGTTGATGATGCCAACGCAGAAGAACAACAGGTTTGTGCTTTCCAGATCCTCCATTCCAGAAGTTGAGCTCTGTAGTGTACTTTGAAGGACTAAATAATGCATTGATCTAAAGGTTGGGTTTTCGAAGTTGTGTTTGGAGGCAAAAATTTTAGCTTCACATTTGTGAGATTATTCCCTTTTGGGTGGCTGGGGTAGTTATCCGCGGTAAGTAGAATAGACCGCTTCTTTTTCCTCATTTCTGCGTCAATTCCACTTAACCCACTCTTCGAATAAAGCACTGGTCATCCAAGCGGATTATTCGCTCTCCAAAAAACAGGAAGGTCATCAGGTTTTACATTTTTAAATGCGCGGGGTTTCGTAGTTTTGTCGATCACCATAGGCTTCAATTTTTCTCCAGTCATACTAGCACATAGAAGAACAGTAAAACGCTGTTTTGAAAGTTTTCCTCTTTTGCAAGAGTCACCCTTCATTACTAGACTTCTATCAGGCATTGCTTTAAAGAAGAGACTGCATTCATCAGCATTATAGATGTCCTCATCTTTAAAACTTTTAGCAAACTCTGGGAATTTTTCATTAAACTTCTCCACCATTTCATCTGAAACCTCATTCGATTCCCCCCACAAACGTTTTGAGAAATCTCGTATCGTTTGAATTTTTCAAGCCAACCTGCTGACGCTTAGAAGTCCTCAATTTCGAATTCTTTTGCAAATTTCTTTGCTACTTCCTGAAGCATAGATCCCGATATTCTTTCATTAATTGATCTCATCTCTGTAAACCAACGAAATATGGCTTCATTCACAGCGTCGAGACACGTTTTTCTCCTTTTTCTTTGAAGTTCCCCGTTTTTGGATGAATATCTCCCTTGCGTTTTAAAATGTTGCTCACAGTTGTCTTACTCACATCAAATTTTTCTGCTGTCTTTCTTTGGCTGCTGCTTTCCAGAAAACTAAGAAAATCCACTTTCTGCTGTAATTTCTTTAGAGCTTTTCTTTGCTCCATTTTTAATAAAAATTCGCAAATAAGCGACTGGCACTGCCACGACGCGATGTCCAGAAAAAAAAACAGAACTTGTTTCACATGTGAGCAATACACTTTGTTTTCCAATTCTGCGTAGTTCGTTCAATGCTACACCGCTACACACATATCCCACTCTCCTGACCTTTTTCGACCGATTTCAGCAATTACAGCCAATTCAAGAATTAAAAGCATGCAAAGGGCTAAAATATCATTTCTCCTTAACAAAAGGCTGTATAATCTCCCATAGTACCATACTGGAAATAAACTATGAATTGGGCACCAAAGAGGGGGGGGTGACGAGTGTTGGTCAGATAATCCGATTGACTGATAAAGAAATTCCTAGAAACCAGGTGGAGAACAGCGGGAGGAAAAATCTAATTCTAGAAAACATCAGTGGTCAAGTTACAGAGAGTAAAACCTACTAAATATTGGTCAACATACAACTTACGGAGGTGGTCAACATAGAGAGATAAATCGCCATTGAAAATACGTTATGACCATTCAAACTAATAAATTTCGGTCAACATAGAGAGGTGGTCAACGTACAGAGGTGGTCAACTTTGGAGGTTTTACTGTATATATATATATATATATATATATATATATATATATATATATATATATATATATATATATATATATATATAACAGTAAAAATTGAAGTTGGTCAAGTTTTTAAATTATGAGAGTGGTGTCGTTGTGTTTCCGGTTTTGATGGTCACGTGACAAGGCGAGAAAAGTATTCCATTTAGATGACGGAATGTAGTGTGTGGCGTAAGGCCTACATATTTCGATATGGCAATAAAAGTTATTAACTACGGACATCTTATGTGATTGTGATTAGGACTTTATTATGGTGATCGGCGACGAACTCCTGAGTATGTTACAAAGATATATATATAATTCTTATGTCAGTGTGTTTGTAATAGAACTCCTCCTAAAGGACTTGGTAGGTTTTAATGAAATTTTGTTTTTGTTATTAAGTTGATTCGAGAATGGTTTAAATTCACAATCTGATCCAATAGAAAATGTTTTTTTTTAAATTAAAAATCCAGAATTGTGCGCTTATTGAGATTATTATAATGCCGCTTGAAACCCTTCACTGCCAACGTATCTATGGCACAGTAGTCTGTATAACGGGTTTCAGGACTAGATGTCCCAGGATCGAATTTCCGTACAGGCGGTGTGGGAATTTTAATTTAATCTAATTACGTTTGTGATGACTGTACGCTTGGTGGTGTCAAGTATTTTTAAAATAATTTTTTATTACTTTTCCATCAAAACGGTCCAATTTATAATTAATTTTAAAACATTTTACAATTTTCGGATTTACAACATTGAAACAGGACAACGTCTGTCGGGTCGTCTAGTACATATATATAAACATTTATATGTATGTGTATATATACTAAATAAATACATATGTATATATATATATATATATATATATATATATATATATATATATATATATATATATATATATATATATATATATATATAAATAAGGATATATGTGTATGTGTGTGCATTTCTTGTGAGTTGCAGACTTAAACGTATTCGGGTCTTACGTAAAAGAGAGAGAAAAAGGAATAAAATGTATGAGTGAGTGAAAGAGTGAGATATATTCTGCTATTACTCCTCTGAAATATTTAATGCTTTTCTCTTTTCCATTCTCTAAATCAACAAGGTTAGAAAATATTTTCCAGCTTTTTGAAAGTATTTGTTCTCAAGTTTGTAGTCAATTTGTCGCAGTCAGTAGCATATTCTAAAAATGTCCATTTAAATCTAGGCTCTCATGCTCGTGATTGCATAAATTCTCATTCACGAAAATTGCTGCAAATAGCGAAACTTTTTATTTGTTCTTATAAGTATGAATAAACATTTTCAAAAGAGTTACAACAGAGACATTACAAAAGAGTTACGTCGTTTCGCTTCAGAATTGTTCAGAAAGAAAAAAATAAAGTAAATTGCATAAATTCTCATTCACGAAAATTGCTACAAATAGCGAAACTTTTTATTTGTTCTTATAAGCATGAATAACCATTTTCAAAAGAGTTACAACATAAAATTACGCCGTTTCGCTTCAGAATTGTTCAGAAAGTGAAAAATAAAACTATAAAGCCCCTTGAAAAATTTCTCACAGTCAAGTCAAATATGTAATAATTTGAGAATGACTTTAGACCATTGGGCACATTTATATAGCCTATTTTTATAGCCATTTTTATAGCCGAAATCCCTCATTACAGCTCGAGAAAGTCCTCAGGGGTTTTCAAATCTAAAGTCAAGAGCTCTCTCCTTTTCTCTCTTTTAACCCTTAATTTAAACTAACCACTGGGGCTACAGTACACGCCCTCAAGTAAGGGGTATAACTAATTGAAACTTTATAGTACCCTAGTGTCCAATTTAGTAAAATTCTAAACAAAAAGGGGATGTGCGTTGTCGGAGACAGATATTTCAGAGATTTTTACAGAGATATTTTCTTAAATGTTCCATCATACTTTTCGGAGATTATTTGTTAGATTTTTCCTGTTAGATGATGTAACAGTTCGTGCCGTTAGTACAATAAAGTGGGAGTTTTACTTTTGAAAATCCAACTGAAGATTAAAAAATTCAGTGAACGTTGGTAATTTAAAAATAAGCCTTTGTTAGGAGCACCACAGTCTATATTGCTACTGCACCAGGTTTGAGACTAGGACAACTTTTTTAAAGTGGATTCTGATAGGTATGCGAACATCCATGCCAACAGTGGGATTAGAAGTCCACCACAACTCCCTACCATTTGGGTTCTCATCCAACACAGAAAGTTAGAATTTCATCTCCTTTAAGCCTGGAAGAGCCAGGATTTGTAGATATCATCGCCGCACTTGCGTTTACCCAAGATCACCACACGAAAAAGATGGTACACAGTTTAGGAGTTGGCTTCCCAGAGATTTCCCATTTGTATTACACATTTGAGTAGAAATAAAAACATCCTGTGTAGGTCACACGATCGATTCGCATGGAATAGAACCCATAATCAAACAAAACGATTTTCTGCTTAGTAAAATAGCCTTTATAGGCGTCGGACAAGGTCTCATTTGCTGAAACGTCAATCAATTGTATTGTCTATAGAAAATAATTGTGATATCACCACATTCTTAAACTTCAGGCAGAAAACCTTGTTTCCGGTAGAGTGCGCTTGAGTTAGCTTACTGAAAAGAAACACGACTTGAAAAGAAGCAGCGAGAGAGAAGATCCCTCAAATTGCGTAAAACTTAATTTTGCTTTTTACGGTATTTTTCAATCCTTTGTATCATTGTATTGCATACCAGAAACATGTACAAATTTGATTTCATTTTTCCCTAGCCAGAAAAGATTGTTTTGTTCGTTAGTGTTCTTGGAACACTGCAAGTAATTCAATTTGCTCATAGAGACCCTATTAAATGGTGATATGCCGAACAGCGGCCGAATGATTAGGGTGATGATCTTGGGTACCGCAGGGGTGTTCGAATCTTATTGGGGCATGGATGTTCGTAGCCGTTTGGAATCGGCTTTAAGCA
>CM063510.1:102998023-103018023 GCA_032207245.1 Pardosa pseudoannulata
CATTCCATACCGCACAATGACGAGCTACACTCGTCATGCGATTAAAGTTACTGTTAAATATGATAATTAATTTAGTTTAAAATTTCTAGTGTACTGAATTTGGCAACACTTTTATCACTTGTGAAAATCACAAGTCACTATTGCATATTGTTTACTTGGTACAAGTCATTGCCAAATTAATGAGTCAGAATAAAAGAAAACCTACTGAGAAATGCCGTGTGTGTTACAAGAATCAAATTAAAAGTGAGACTACTTGGCGGTGTAAACAATTAAGAATTCCTTTGCACTTTGTTTTGAAAAGTACCACTAGCTTGGAGACTATTATCTGTATACCTTATTAATGTTTTACTTTGATATTTTCTTAATTTTACTGTTTCTGATATTATTTAACACTATGTAAAAAGTAGATTATAATTAAGAATATGTAAGAATTGTAAAATGAAACAAGTTTTTTAAATAAAAATTAAATGGTTATTTCATGCACAGTTTTTCATTATTAAATCATACCGGAAGGAGTTAAAATGAAGTGAGAACCCATTGAGTACGAAAATTAATATCTCCGTTAGTGAAATAGTCTCTTGTTGCTTTATCACACCATCTGTCCATGTTTGTAACCCCCTCCGTCGTGGTTATATGCTATATTTACACTCTCTTCCATACGAGCGTGTCGTCTATTTCTCTGAAATACAAACGAATTAGTTAAAAATACATTTGTACCGTGTAGTATACACATTAAACTGAAATGAATTTCACCTAATAAGTTTCCCAATCCCCATTGTTATCGATTATGCAAGAATCCCTTTATCATTCGATTTTGACGTTGAGCGGCGTTTACTCCGTTCCGGTAGGTCTTTAACATTTTGTACCTCTCTATAACGTGCTACCCATTTCTTGACGAACGATTCCGACTTTCTCATGTACCGGGCTGCATCTGCACAAGACATTTTTGGTCCTTTTGGATGGTTACACAGAAACACTGTCTCAAAACGGCTAGCCTATGCAGCACTCATTTTGGAATTGTCGATTTATAGCAAAACTATGCGAATAAAGAACATAACCATAAAGCATTTTTCTCTAACGTTTGAAGAACACGTACAATTAAGCCGGTATCTGCGCCTTATCTCTTGACGAAGTTATGAGCGACACGCTCTTATGGAACTGACTGTATGTATGTTGTAGCGTACTGGGGCTCTAAGTGAGCCCGAAAAAGGATAGCGGAGGCCTACGTACAGACTATGATATTTATTTATATTGAAGTTATGATAAATACAGATGAAACGAGGAATATCTACAAATGAAAATGATGATCGATGCAGGAATCAGCTTCCTAAGAGAAAAAAAAGGGGGGGGAGGACACTCAGTCGCTCCCTCGTCGTTCTGGGCCGATGAGTTCACAGGAGACTCGATCGGTCAAAAATCCTCTCTGGGCCTCGAACTCTGCTCTTTTATATAGTCGTCTGACCGCAAGAATGTCCATCTCAGCTGATCGGACAGCTGGTTGATGACGTGGTGGGGAAAGCTCGCGTAGCGCCAGCAGGTGCCAGTAATCGGTTTGCCGAAATCGGCAGCAATCTCGCCGATCATTAATCGCAGTCCCTGGACAATCTCTTGGAGAACAAGATAGTAAAGTATTGTTGCTTCCCTTACAATGTAGAGGACTTCTGTCGTGTGAGACTCTTTCTTCGGGATGCCATTGAACGAACACTGGAAACACTTTGCCAGCATCCCAATGAATTTCTCAGACAGAATGATTTAGATGGTCTTTAGTGTTCACAATCCTCTATTCAGCATCCTATTCTGCTCGAAACAACGTCCTTTCACTAGGTAAAGAAGGGCTTAGTTCAAGTGCTCACAAAAGGCATGGTTGCTATTCTTCTACGTTATGCCGTCTTTTCTTACGGTTTTAGTTAAGTCTGTATCAGGATATTAATGTAACGAGAATTCGTTACAATGTGTTTGAGTGTGTGAGAGTATAATCCAGAAATTCTAAAATGGTAAGTTACATTTAATTATTGTCAGTATTCTTTTTACTTTTCCGGGTTATTGGGCGAGGAGAAGTCTAAGAAACTAGATTATTACATGTATAGATGAAACTAGATTATTGAGGTCGGACCACATTGAAGAGAAGCACAATTTTGAAAACAACTTAAATCTTTATTGAGGAGCTGCCAAAAAGACATCTTTGACAGTCAGCGGCAGACAAGAGAATGAATACGAAAAACGCTACGTATAGAACAGAAGTATACCCCAGAGCAAGACAAAATTTTCCCAAGGGATAAGAAACTTAGCGAATTTAACTGTTAGATCAGAGAAAACCTGAGCCATTTGCGGTGACAGCTGGAAAATGCGTTGAATGGACAGATAATTTACATCTATTGCACAGAAAGATTTGGGAAATGTGTTAAAAGAATTTTAAGTTGAGGACACTTCTTTGATTAAGACATTTTGTGGCTCGGAAAATAGATTTTAAGGAATTAGAATGGGAGAGAGGAGGTTTTTAAAGAGATATTAAAGTAAAATAATTTTGATATGTTATATATGTAATATATATATATATATATATATATATATATGTATATATATATATATATATATGTATATATATATGTATATATATATGTATATATATATATGTATATATATATATATATATATATATATATATATATATATATATATATATATATATATATATATATATATATATATATATATATATATATATATATATGTCATGTCTAAAAGGGGGGGAAAATTAAGCGAATTGTGAACAATTTAAAAGGGAACTTTTTCGTAATAAAAAATAAATTAAAAAAAAAAATCCGTAAAATCTCGTGTAAGCTTGTAGGATAATCCGGTCAATGCGGAAGCATATTGGAGGAATTTGATGAGTATGCAAAGCGATAAGAATAGATGGCGCGAAGTCATCGAGCTGTCAGCAGCCTCCACGCTTAGCTCCGCCACGAATAAATGAAGTGACGCCTTAAAAAGGAAACTATACTTTGAAATAAAGAGATGATTTACTAAGAAAGACTGCTTCTTTCATTCGCCCACCACTGGATACGACATATATATGTACATATATATATATATATATACATATATATATATATATATATATATATATATATATATATATATATATATCGGAGAAAATTTTAACCGTTTAATTTAAAATTTGTACTGTTGTCCTGTTCATTTGCGGTTTCAACTTTTCAAATAATTCGTATATTTAAAAACCAATTTGCTGAACTTTGGAAGTATTAACAATCAGTACACTTGTATGCATTCAGGGGCGTACGCAAGAGGGAGTTTAGAGTTTAAAAACACCCCCCTTGAGCTCAGGCAAAATGACAAAAATAAAAATTTTAGTAGAAATTATGCGGGTTATTACTTTTTAGAATTATGACCCCCCTTGAAAATTATGAACATCCCCCTTGAAAAAATTTTGCTTACGCCACTGTATGCACCAAACCAAATCTCATAACAAAGTGCAAGTAAACATTGAGCTAAGTGAATCTAATATGGCGGAATACCCTGAAACCCTAAAAAAGCTTTATATATCTGAGGACACGATTTCTACAATATGCGTGTAGTGGATATCTGTCGAAATCTACGCTGTCTAATAAAACAAAAATGTTACAATAATGCGAATGTGGGGATATAAATTCAGTGTCTTGTATTTTTTTTTCCTTGGCTGCAGCCAAAATAAAATAGATAATAAAAGGGATCTAATTTGTTTATGTCAACCTACAGCCTTAATCCACTTTCCTCGGCATCAGCTATTGTTCTAAAACACAACAGTAATAAACTACTGGAAGCGCTGCCATTTTTTTATGCATGTTCGCTATTTGTGGGTATTTTTTATTAGGTTCTACATAGCTCATAATTCACTTACAGTATTCTTAAGTCATGAAGGGAGTCAAGTTTAATTCGCTATTTTCATCGGCATGAATAGATATCTTGAATTATTTTTGTAATTTAAATATTTTTGTAGTGTAGCGACGTTTCAAATTGTATTATTCATATTCAAATAATTTGTTTTCTTTATATGTGACAGAAAGATTCTATGTCTCAAAAAGTTTGTAGTGAAATTTAGGATTTATTTATATTTCTTTCTCTGGAATCAAGATTAGGCGATTCTCCTTCCGCTACCAGTTTATCGCAAGATCCTTTTTTAACTATAATAAAACTAAATAAAGCCCCAAACTGAGCACATATGTGAACCATATGTAAACACACATACACTGGTGTGCAAAACTTAAGCAACAGTTGGTTTTTTTTTTTTGCCGTAATTCCACGAGAAATCATTTCTATATAAATTATCACAATTACACTTTACATACAAAAAAAAAATTAAAATTAAATTAATTCTATCTATATTTACTATTCTATCCATGTTCCGCCGGACAGTAGTTCTAAAATGGGCTACCTAGCTTTTCATACTAGTGATCCAACTCATTTTATTTATTCATTTTTAATTTTTCTCGTATCGCGTTCACATACAGGCGCACATACAAAATTAATGGTCTTGTTTTGGAGCTCTACAGTCTACTGTTTTGCACACGAGGGCTAATGAGACCGGGACCTACTGCTTAAAGCCAATTCCGAACGGCTACGAACATCCATGCCATAGTGGGATTCGAACCCACGAACTCCGGTACCGACGATCAGCGCCCTAACCAATCGGCCAGCGTTAGACAAATTAATGGTTTCAGCTGTGAGTTGTCCAGCTGATTTATACCTTACGCTAACTCTCCTTATAATTTCTTTCATTTTTTTAAAAGCTAAATTTCCCACATTAGTTTGTGCATATTTTTAATATTTTTTAGTTTAATTTATATCAATTGTAATTTTCAACATAAATTCGTAATTTAACTTAGTTTACCATAATTTTGATTCTCAGTCTAAACTAACTTTTCTTCTTTACACTAATTTAGAACTGTTTTGTTGAGGCTGTTAATATTCCTTATATAATAATAGCTTAAGTTATCTATCCGTCTGTCCACGAATTTATGAAGCGGTTGTACCTGGAATGGATAGAGGCATCCATATTGGATTTTGGATGAGTTAAGGTTAGCAACGTTCGAAAATTCCCCCCTTCCCCCCTTTCTAGCATTTGATACCATTATTTCAAGCCCTATTTTCCTCGGTTAAGAGCAGGTGATTAAATTTATCAATTTGTCACAAATATTAAATAGGTAAAAATAACCTTTTTTTCTAGCATTATGACGTCATTCCTTTAACCATCTTATTTAATCATTTCTTATCTTTAATTATTTAAATATCGTCTGCATTATTTTCATACTTTTATCACTGAACTTAGATATTACGTAATTTTTTTTTTATTATTTGGCTTAAATCATAGATTAGGTACATATGTGATAATTTTAAATTTAATCGTTGATTATATTTTGTTGCAATGAAAATTTTATCACAGGTATTAACAACAAATTATATCTACCTCCAGGATGTAGCAGAAATGATAGTTTTATTCCTTTACTTCCATTAATTACTGTGGCAAAAAAAATTGGGAGGAACTTAACGATAATTTCGACGTAGCTAAGTAACTTTGAATTATCTTTCTAAATGAATTCAACGTGATTCTAAACTGCATTCACAGTATCGGAGTATGAAGATAAACAAATTACTGAGCGTGTACCAGATAATTCTCAGTCCAAAAACAAACCATTTTTTTTTATCTACCTTATAGGGACTTTACAATTATGGTAAATTAAAAATTTTACTGATCCCGTCACATGACGGGCTAAATGCTAGTTATATAAAATGTTGCATCTAGTTTAAAGTAAATAAACTAAAATACTCTAATACTGATGTGATAAAATACTCTAATACTGTACTGATGTGCCCGTCCTGTGACAAGATCAATGAAATTAAAAATTTTACTGATCCCGTCACATGATGGGCTATATGCTAGTTATATAAAATGTTGCATCTAGTTTAAAGTAAATAAACTATATCCAAATAAACTAAAATACTCTAATACTGATGTGATATATAAAATAAGAAATAAAACACAAAAACAAACCATTTTTTATCTGCCTTATAGGGTACTTTACAATCATGGAAAATTAAAACATTTACTGATCCTGTCATATAACGGTCTATATGCTAGTTATATATAATGTTGCATCTAGATTAAAGCAAATAAATTATCTCCAAATAAACTAAAAAACTGTAATACTGATTTGATATATAAAATAAGAAATAAAACAAAAAACAAACCCTTTTTTAGCTGCCTTATAGGGTACTTTACAATCATGGAAAATTAAAAAATTTACTGATCCCGTTACATAACGGTCTATATGCCAGTTATATATATTGTTGCATCTAGATTAAAGCAAATAAACTATCTCCAAATAAGCTAAAATACTCTAACACTGATGTGATATATAAAATAAGAAATAAAACACAAAAACAAACCATTTTTTATCTGCCTTATAGGGTACTTTACAATTATGGAACATTAAAAATTTTACTGATCCAGTCACATGACGGGCTATATGCTAGTTATATATAATGCTGCATCTAGATTAAAGTAAATAAACTATCTCCAAATAAGCTAAAAAACTGTAATACTGATTTGATATATAAAATAAGAAATAAAACAAAAAACAAACCATTATTTTATCTGCCTTATAGGGTACTTTACAATCATGGAAAATTAAAAAATTTACTGATTCTGTCACATAACGGTCTATATGCTAGTTATATATAATGTTGCATTTAGATTAAAGCAAATAAACTATCTCCAAATAAGCTAAAAAACTGTAAGACTGATTTGATATATAAAATAAGAAATAAAACAAAAAACAAACCATTATTTTATCTGCCTTATAGGGTACTTTACAATCATGGAAAATTAAAAAATTTACTGATTCTGTCACATAACGGTCTATATGCTAGTTATATATAATGTTGCATTTAGATTAAAGCAAATAAACTATCTCCAAATAAGCTAAAAAACTGTAAGACTGATTTGATATATAAAATAAGAAATAAAACAAGAAACTAACCCTTTTTTAGCTGCCTTATAGGGTACTTTACAATCATGGAAAATTAAAAAATTTACTGATCCCGTCACATAACGGTCTATATGCTAGTTATATATAATGTTGCATCTAGATTAAAGCAAATAAACTATCTCCAAATAAACTAAAAAACTGTAATACTGATTTGATATATAAAATAAGAAATAAAACAAAAAACAAACCATTTTTTTTAGCTGCCTTATAGGGTACTTTACAATCATGGAAAATTAAAAAATTTACTGATCCTGTCACATAACGGTCTATATGCTAGTTATATATAATGTTGCATTTAGATTAAAGCAAATAAACTATCTCCAAATAAGCTAAAAAACTGTAAGACTGATTTGATATATAAAATAAGAAATAAAACAAGAAACTAACCCTTTTTTAGCTGCCTTATAGGGTACTTTACAATCATGGAAAATTAAAAAATTTACTGATTCTGTCACATAACGGTCTATATGCTAGTTATATATAATGTTGCATCTAGATTAAAGCAAAAAAACTATCTCCAAATAAACTAAAAAACTGTAATACTGATTTGATATATAAAATAAGAAATAAAACAAAAAACAAACCATTTTTTTAGCTGCCTTATAGGGTACTTTACAATCATGGAAAATTAAAAAATTTACTGATTCTGTCACATAACGGTCTATATGCTAGTTATATATAATGTTGCATTTAGATTAAAGCAAATAAACTATCTCCAAATAAACTAAAAAAACTGTAAGACTGATTTGATATATAAAATAAGAAATAAAACAAAAAACAAACCATTTTTTTAGCTGCCTTATAGGGTACTTTACAATCATGGAAAATTAAAAAATTTACTGATCCCGTCACATAACGGTCTATATGCTAGTTATATATAATGTTGCATCTAGATTAAAGCAAAAAAACTATCTCCAAATAAACTAAAAAACTGTAATACTGATTTGATATATAAAATAAGAAATAAAACAAAAAACAAACCATTTTTTTAGCTGCCTTATAGGGTACTTTACAATCATGGAAAATTAAAAAATTTACTGATCCCGTCACATAACGGTCTATATGCTAGTTATATATAATGTTGCATCTAGATTAAAGCAAATAAACTATCTCCAAATAAACTAAAAAACTGTAATACTGATTTGATATATAAAATAAGAAATAAAACAAGAAACTACCCCTTTTTTAGCTGCCTTATAGGGTACTTTACAATCATGGAAAATTAAAAAATTTACTGATCCTGTCACATAACGGTCTATATGCTAGTTATATATAATGTTGCATCTAGATTAAAGCAAATAAACTATCTCCAAATAAACTAAAAAACTGTAATACTGATTTGATATATAAAATAAGAAATAAAACAAAAAACAAACCATTTTTTTTAGCTGCCTTATAGGGTACTTTACAATCATGGAAAATTAAAAAATTTACTGATCCTGTCACATAACGGTCTGTATGTTAGTTATATATAATGTTGCATCTAGATTAAAGCAAATAAACTATCTCCAAATAAACTAAAAAACTGTAATACTGATTTGATATATAAAATAAGAAATAAAACAAAAAACAAACCATTTTTTTATCTGCCTTATAGGGTACTTTACAATCATGGAAAATTAAAAAAATTACTGATCCTGTCACATAACGGTCTATATGCTAGTTATATATAATGTTGCATCTAGATTAAAGCAAATAAATTATCTCCAAATAAACTAAAAAACTCTAATACTGATTTGATATATAAAATAAGAAATAAAACAATAAACAAACCATTTTTTAGCTGCCTTATAGGGTACTTTACAATTCTGGAAAATTAAAAATTTTACTGATTCCGTCATATGACGGGTTGTATGTTAGTACTTAATGTGCCTAAAAATGCCAGGAATTAATAACCTTCCTCTTTTTCTTAATATTATTTATTCTTACAGACTTATCACGCTAAAGTCTTTAAAGACCTCACCTTAGAGAACTTTCAATAACTAGCATACTGTATTAACACATTCTTCTCTTCATAATTGTAGATACGGTAAGTTTGCCAAGGTCTAAAAGTCTAAGTCTTAAGTCTAAATACTGCATATATATGCTTTGTATACATAATGAAATTTAAAAAATAAGGTGAAATCAATAATTACCTGTAAGATACATAGCTAGGAAAACAGCGTCAAACGGTTCCAGGTTTAATCTCTATTAAAGATCAAATAGCTACAGAAGAAACTGCTTTCTGTGCCATTCGTCAATAGTTCTTACAGTCCCAAAGAGAGAACTCACGTCTAAAACGTGACAAAGAAAGCAATATAAGGTTAAATGAGACAGATTTATGTTCTGTAAGAACCAATACGACGAGGGGTATATCCTTTAAACAAGAAGCAGGATATGACAATGGTATACGAGTAGGTCTCATTTCCGGTGTGTGTCGACAATTTACCTTTAATGTCTTTTGAAAAGTGGTTAAATTTTTATTTTATGAAATAAGTTATTGCTTACCAAATATTAAGGATATGTTTCTTTTTAATTACCGTTGATCACTGAGCATTGTTCAATAGATTAGGTATGATTTTTAAACAAAATCATGAAAATACTTTTTTTCCGAATAAAGTCGTAAAGAGGTCTAATATTTTTCTGATTGTATTTTATAATAGCCGTAGAATAGTGGTTTCTTAACTATAGAGATGTGTAACTAAAAAATTGCCGTCTAATCTGTCAAAGACTGCTACAGTTAAATTATGATAAAATATAAAGCACTGATTATTATTTTCGAATGATTGAGCTAATGCTATTAAGACAACAACTGTGATGAACTTGTTTTTATATATTCTGGTGTAAAATTACGTTGAAGCTGGATGTCTGACTCACGTGAAAGACTGTCTATTCTTGCCAGTGGCGTAGAGATGGGAGGGATTGGACGGGGGGTGCAACCCATAAGGCCATCCCATAAGGATTGGTGCAAACTCATACATATAAAGAATTGCTGCTTGTAAGGATTGCTGAAGTAATATTGAGATATGATTCCTCAAATGAAGGGGTATAATCCCCCTATGAAAAATTTTTCTCTAAGCCCATAACACTGACGTTTCTAACATTCCAGCGAATCTTTTATTTCGGGTCAAACCTGTACCGTCGAGAGAGGTACCGGTCAACCTCAGGAGTAAGGATTTTAGCTCTTGATTCCGCCTTTTCCTGCTGAACCCTGGGCTAGAAAACACTAGATCCACATATTTATCCTGTAAGTTCTCCACTTATTCAGGTGTAGGATTGATTTAAGTGGTTTTTCGAGGGGATGTTTACCAATTTAACTTTTATCGCTTTAGCTCGTTAATTTTAACTCTTAATGCTAATTGTAACTTTTTAATATTTGTAACGGACATTTCATCCAGAATGATTTTTTTAAAGTAAGTTCTTCGACCACAGCAAATCAGGGGGAACAGGTGTACAGTACCAAGAACAGACTAAAGGTCTTATATCACGTCAACCTATATATGTCTGTTGAAAAAGCAAATCGGATTAAATTTGCGATTCTTTTCTCCGGTGAAGAATGCGAGATTTTTTCTGGTAATTGAGAAAACTTTTCAACCAATTAAAAAGGCCTTATTTCAGGTCAGCTTAAAATGAAATAAATCAATCGAAAATATTTCCCAAGAAATCTACAAATTTTACATCGGGAAAAGCAATTGTAAACTGAATCCACTGTTTTTTTTCCGCCTACATATTTATGCGTAATAAGGGCTTTAGGTGGTCGTGGCATGTTGCGAAAAAGTTACCGTATCTTGTCAAAGCAAACGAAATCTTATTTATGCACATCGTATTATGAATATCGTGAATTATTAGAATAATTTGCGTAAGAATAATTCTCGGGCCAAATTTCGATCATTTTATTTTATTTAACACTAGCAAATCTGCCCGTGCTTCGGTACGGGGAACTTTATGTATTACTTTTAAACAAATCCATTTTTTTTCGATTATTAATCTGTAAATTCTACACAGTGTCATTGGCGAATAAAGAAATATAGTTTTTTCTATTGCCTGTATAATATAGTCATATTGAATTTTCATGATGCATTAATTTGCATTACACCTGTGTTTAGCTTCAATAAGATATAAAAGCGTTTCCCCAATAAAAGTACGAAAATTTTATTTCAGTTTACTTCCATATATGTAGTTTCTTGCAGTTTTATTAATCTACCTATAATGTATGTAGTGTGATTTCTTTTTCCAAAAATTTTTTTACCTTATTGTTAAACAAAGTTAATAGCATACAATAGTTTATTCTTCACATAAATTTTACTTGTAAGATCAAGAAATATCTGGCATATACATAATATAAAAATAACACTTGTGTACTTTTATCTGACTTTGATTGGCAACATTAGTATCTCTAATACAGTAGAACGTGGATTAACCGTATGGTTCAATTTAAGTGATCGATCAAAAAACTTTGTTTTGTGAACATAATCCACCTGGCCCACGAATTGTGTGAACTGTTCGTGGTCCAGTTGTATTATGTTCAAAAAAGAAAAAGAAACTGATAAATGTATTTTAAGAGCTAACTCTTATTTTAATAATATTCTACTACAAACAATACAAATGCAGACATATAGAAATCAGAAAAAGGAACTTTCGAATATACCATTGAGATTATTGAGTTATAGAAATGGATCCATAATTTCATTTTACATAATCCTTGCAGGGGTTTATTTTCCTCACCAGTCTCTCGTACGCCAGAGGTATGTACCATATAACTCTCTTGTATACCCCCACCCTCTGTTGGTGTCCTTGAATTTCTACTAATTTTGCAGAAAACAAAAAACTTTTATATTCTTACTTCTAAACACGCTGTTTGTAATATGACAAATATGAACTATTTTAACTGCCAGTTCTAACCAGTGATCGTTTACGACATGGCTACCTATATAGCAGCTTCTTTCTTGCAGAATGAAATTAGCAGATAAAGTTTAAGAAATGAGAGGACATTTAAAAAGAGAACTGATGCATTTTCGTTGGCAAATAAGTATTTTATTCATTTATATAGATTTCCAAAATATTTAGTGGTCAATTTATGTAACAAACTCAACCATGAATTGAAAGATTGTCTAGTGTGCATGCAGCACTTTCATTTGAAACTAAGGTGTTTTTTTTCATAATTTAAATTTATTTAAATAAAGTTATTCCTTTTATACTGTTCCACAATAATTTTATTTCAATCTCATTATGCTTTTAACGTACGCAGTAGTTCAACAAAAATATCATTTATCATTTCAGAAAAAAATTAACTTTAAATACATTTTAGAATCAAAATCTTCTAGACTAGACTTTTGTTGCTAGTGTAAAAATATTTAAGATATTGAAATTTTACAGTGTAATCTAAATAAATTTCATTTAACAGTATGTGATAACTTAATTTTTCTTATTATAAATTAGCTATGCTAGTTTTAAATAAATATTTGGAAAAGAACAATTCATATTAGTACTTGTGCTTTATGCATTGTAAAATAAATTATTTAAATTCCAGATTATTTGTGCTTTAGCATTTTATGCTACAGGCTCCTACCACAGAGCAATTGGGCAGAGCTGTGATCTGGGATTAAGTCAAACTTCATATTTCTATTGTTTATACAACATTATTAAAGCATATTGTTATGAAATTTTAAATTGGATTCCTTTTTGCATTATATATATATATATATATATATATATATATATATATATATATATATATATATATTTGCATATTTGTATATTAACAGAGGTACTAAATGCAGATTCCAATGTAATTATTAAATAATGAAACTTTTGATGTAAAATGAAAAATGTAAATGTAATAAAGCTTCTTTTGATAATGATTAAGTGTAATTTTTCTGTCAATAAAAAGTACCACAAAATACTATACAATCAGTGTGGGACACATTACACAGCATTGCATTTAGAAACTGAAACTATAAAGATTAAACTATTTATATTTATTATTTTAATGTTATATACATTACAACATTTGTAAGAACTTTTAAATTAGATAAAATGAGAATAAGTAGTTCTTTATGTTTGCAATTCTGTATTTTGATAAATATTTGAATGATGATATAAAATCTAACAATTGTAAATGTATTTTGCTCTTTCAACGAAATTAAGACAATGCTTCTAACAAGCAATAAATCAGGTGTGTTTCTGATATGAAATTTTATATGGGTTTGTACTGAAAATTGTAATAAACAAGTTTTTTTCTGAAAACTAAAAAAAAGGCCATCTTTTACCTCAAATAATATTTATATATGATTTTGAAGATAATCAAACTTTTCTGTCTGTCTTATCTTATCATTTTTTCTTTATTACCTTGTCACATTTTTTTCTGCCATGAATAAAGTAAAAACATTTCTTGTGTCATTTGATTAACTTTTTTAATTTTGGGAAACTTTTAAATAATATGCATGCTAGATCCGATATGCAAGAGATAGATTTGCATTTTTTAAAACAATATATAAATATATAAATTCATTTATAATAAGTTAAATTAAGAAATTGAATGTTTTCTTCCTGGATAATAAACACACATTTATATATGCTTGGGATTGAATTTTATACAGAACATGCATATATTTACGACTCCATAAGGAAGTAATATACGAATTAATACATATTAATATATCGAAATACCTATATTTGAGGAATGTTGTATCACAATATTAAAACTCAGATATAGCCCAGCTTTAATACCGACATCTGAAAATTCCCTTTATTAATATCTTTTATTTTAAATTAGCATGGTTTTTTTTTTAAATTTTTTTTAGAGAAATTTGTATAAAGTTCCGAAAATTTTGTCTAAAATACAGAATTTTTTTTTCAAATTAGAATCACTCATGCAACAAATTTTAGTTTGACTATTTTATGATTTAATAAATTAATATTGTCAAAATATAGTATGTAGAAATATACTTTTTTCCATTTTGATATCGATTTGATAGGTTCCAATCCATCGGCATTTAGTAGATTTGTTAATGCATTCTACAATTCTTCTTTATCATTTGCAGTAAAATCCAGAGTTAATTTAGCGTTCAACATTTTTTCATTATTTCCAATAATTTTTTTTAACACTAACTAGCTAGAGAGCTTATTGCTCTATACACATGTGCGTTTGCTTACAAATAATCCGCTCAAACTTTCTGGGAAATGGGACTGGGAATGAACTGGGAATATGATTGGTTGAAAAACGAAGCCTCGACCCCAAACTCGTTTTAGCGAACAAGCGTGAACGAAGATTTGCAACGAAACGGGGGGAATCGCTTTCGGTCGAATGTTCGTTGAAACTGTCGGTAAAATTGTTCGTTGAGTAAACGATTTCGGTACGTAACGAAAAGGGGAGAATTGAGCCACTGGAGAGTTGCGGATTCGGAGCCCGAACCGTCATAAGATCCGCCGTGTTCGTGAAAGGTGACTGGGGCAAGTAAAATAGGTTCATGGTCACAATGTCCTCCAAGTTCTTAATACATCTGGGGGTGCCAGGCTAAGCCTGGGGGTCTTCTGCTTAGTCCCTGCTTCAAAATTACAAGGATCCAATTGAGCATAAGTCGTTATAAACGAAAGGCATATCCCTTTGCGTTAATACTAGTAGCCTCCGGCTCAATTGGGATTGGTTAGACCTTGGGACTTACTCTGGACGTTGCGGGTGGAGTCGAACGTTCGTTGTGACGTCACTTTGACGTCAGTTTGATCATTTGCTCACATACTGTCCGCAAGCTGACGTCAAAATGACGTCACAACGAAAATTCGAAACGAACCGCAAAGTCCAGAGTAAGAGCCCAAGTGGCATAAGCAAAAACAACAACAGTACAATGCTGCAACAACAATACAACAATGTAGAGCTAGATTTTCAATTGCTGGCTAACTGAAATCTAGCCAGATATAATAAATATCATTTTGCAAATCAAAACTGCCTCAACCTTTTCATTGAGTTTCTACTTGACAAAATGAAGTAAATATTTGCAACTGGAGAGTTGCGGATTCGGAGCCCGAACCGTCATAAGATCCGCCGTGTTCGTGAAAGGTGACTGGGGCAAGTAAAATAGGTTCATGGTCACAATGTCCTCCAAGTTCTTAATACATCTGGGGGTGCCAGGCTAAGCCTGGGGGTCTTCTGCTTAGTCCCTGCTTCAAAATTACAAGGATCCAATTGAGCATAAGTCGTTATAAACGAAAGGCATATCCCTTTGCCTTAATACTAGTAGCCTCCGGCTCAATTGGGATTGGTTAGACCTTGGGACTTACTCTGGACGTTGCGGGTGGAGTCGAACGTTCGTTGTGACGTCACTTTGACGTCAGTTTGATCATTTGCTCACATACTGTCCGCAAGCTGACGTCAAAATGACGTCACAACGAAAATTCGAAACGAACCGCAAAGTCCAGAGTAAGAGCCCAAGTGGCATAAGCAAAAACAACAACAGTACAATGCTGCAACAACAATACAACAATGTAGAGCTAGATTTTCAATTGCTGGCTAACTGAAATCTAGCCAGATATAATAAATATCATTTTGCAAATCAAAACTGCCTCAACCTTTTCATTGAGTTTCTACTTGACAAAATGAAGTAAATATTTGCAACAAATATAATAATGCTATAATAACAAACTGTAGATCTACAATATTTGCCCTAAATTTTTATTGTATGTTTTCTTTTTCACGTATATATGTATCTGTTTTCGATCTGGAATGGGAAATTAGTGCAGAATGAGAAATTTAAATGGTGAAACCTAATATCCTGCCAGCTTAAATGACAAAACTACCTTGCTCCATCAATTCTATTTCTTCGTTATATTTGCTAAGCACAGTATATAGCTGTGAGATAACATTTAATGTTTGGCGTTCAATGTCCAGTATCAAAACTGTTCTGTGACTGAAACAGTTTGAGAACCTCAGGTCTATTTTGTAAGCAAAGGGCTATTTTGTAACCTTGCTTCTTCAATGCTATTTCATCGTTATATTTGCTAATCATAGTATATAGCTGTGAGATAACTTTTAATATTCGACGTTCAGTTTCCAGTACGAAAGCTGTTTTGTTTGAGAACCTCAGGTCTATTTTGTAAGCTAAGCCCTCTGGTGCTTCTTGGAAAAAAAATTAAAAAATAATAGCTGTTCCGACCGTTTGTTGGTGTAATGCCCTCTAGCGGCAAAAAGGAAAGATAGAGTAACTGTTCGATGTGTGGTCGAACAAGTGGAGTTATGTATTTTAGTTATGTGAAAAGGAAATAAATAGTGAAATTCATTAAAGTGAACTTTCGTGTGTTTGTGCAGTGTTTGTGACCAATAGCAGCTTCGAATTTTTAAAACTTTTTCTAAAAATTTAAATGAGTAAAACTGACTTTCTTGTCTTCAGTAGAATACAAATAAGCAACCAACAATTTGAGGTAGTTAATCTTTTACAATTGATTATGTTAACCTTTTAATGTCGGTTGATATTTCGCCGAGTGCGTGAAAGTCTCAAAAAACATGGGCTTTGTTGAAATATGCGCCAAAAATCTATTCCCCTCACTGTCCACTATTCAATTATCATACGGGAGAGAGAGCACTTGTTATCAATCAATTTTACTATCAATCCTGTTATCGCTGAGCTAAATTTCATGCTACTCGTGACTGAAAAATCTGAGAACCTCAGGTCTATTTTGTAAGTTAAGGGCTATTTTGAAACCTTTCTTCGTTAATGCTATTTCATCGTCATATTTGCTGAGTACAGTATATAGCTGTGACATAAAATTTAATGTTCGACGTTCAATTTCCAGTTTCAAAGCTGTTCCGTGACTGAAAAAGGTTTGAGAACCTCAGGTCTATTTTGTAAGATAAGGGCTATTTTGTAACCATACTTCGTCAAGGCTATTTCATCTTTATATTTGCTGAGCACAGTATATAGCTGTGAGATAACATTTAGTGTTCAATTCCAGTTTCAAAGCTATTCCGTGACTGAAAAAATTTCAGAATATCAGATCTATTTTGTAAGCTAAGCCCTCTGGTGCTTCTTGGGAATTTTTTTAAAAAATAACAGAAGTTTTTAATTTAAAATTTTTTTAAAAAAATTTAAATGAGTAAAACTGATTTTCTTGTCTGCAGTAGAATATAAATAAGCAATCTACAATTTGAGGTAGTTAACCTTTTGCAATTGATTATGTTAACCTTTTGATGCCGGGTGGTGAATATTTCGCCCAGTACGTGAAAGTCTCACGGGCTTTATTGAAATATGGGCCAAAAACCTATTCTCCGCATTGTTCTACTATTTAGTAGTCATAAGGGAGAGATAAAGCCTTCGTTATCAATCATTTTTACTATCCATCCTGTTATCGCTGGGCTAAATTTCATCCTACTCGTGACTAAAAAAGTTTAAGAACCCCAGGTCTATTTTGTAAGTTAAGGACTATTTTGAAACCTTGCTTCGTCAATGCTATTTCATCGTTATATTTGCTAAGTACAGCATATAGCTGTGAGATGAAATTTAATCTTCGACGTTCAATTTCCAGTTTCAAAGCTGTTTCATGACTGCAAAAGTTTGAAAACTTCAGGTCTATTTTGTAAGATAAGAGCTATTTTGTAACCATTCTTCGTCAATGCTATTTCATCTTTATATTTGCTGAGCATAGTATATAGCTGTGAGATAACATTTAGTGTTCAATTCCAGTTTCAAAGCTGTTTCGTGACTGAAAAAGTTTCAGAATATCAGGTCTATTTTGTAAGCTAAGCAATCTGGTGTTTCTTGGGGAAATTTTTTAAAAATAATAGAAGTTTTTATTTTTTAAATTTATTTAAAAAATTTAAATGAGTAAAACTGACTTTCTTGTCTGCAATAAAATACAAATAAGTAACCTACAATTTGAAGTAGTTAACCTTTTAGAATTGATTATTTTAACCTTTTGGTGTCGGGTGGTAATATTTCGCCCAGTACGTGAAAATCTCAAGGGCTTTATTGAAATAGGCGCCAAAAACCGATTCCCCGTACTGTTCTACTATTCAGTAGTCATACGGGAGAGATAGAGCCTTCGTTATCAATCATTTTTACTATCAATCCTGTTATCGCCTTGCTAAATTTCACCCTTCTCTGAAAATACCCTTTATTTCTTCCCTCCTGCTCATTGTTGTACAAAGTAGCAATATCAAAGTTGTTGTAAAGACTGATTTTAAGCCTTCTGTCTTTAACTACGGGATTATGGAGAGAAATTCCTCGAAAAATTAATATTCTGCCCGGAAAAATAAGTAATATATAAACAAAAATTTAGTCAAATTCTACTTTGGTCAACCAAGAAAGATTTTATTTTACTTACTCTATTTTAAGTAATAACAATTAATATCCATATGTATATACATATGACAAAATCACAATATTAAGTGGCAAAATATAAGGCGAAATTCTTTGTAATTTTCCATTTTTCTTTCAATACATAGTGTTGAACTATTATTTTTGTTTGTTACTATTTATTCGCTTTCTATTTTTTTTTTCAATTTCTAATTTATAAAGCTGATGGTGGTCTATAATTTCTCATTCCACCCATCTCTTGTAATGCTTCATTATTGCAAGGAACCTTTCCAGTCGGTTTCCAGCAGTCCGGTTCTTCAATTAATAGTCCAACCAAGGAATTTACACAATTCAAGGCGACATATGCTTGACCTGCTGCTAAGAGTTTTCGCCTTAGATATATTACTGAATAATGTACAGTGCTACCTCGCATCTTATGTACTATTGATGCCATGATAGTATTAACCCTTTAACGTGCACTCTCGAGTTAACTCGAACTCGCTAAACTGGCCAAACTGTGCACAATCGAGATAATTCGAGCAGCGTTGTACTTTATGTTGCTTTAATTTTTCATACTCGAATGCAATCGAGAATTGAAAATAACAACGGGAAAGTAAAAAAGACAATCATTTTATTGATATTTATTATTTTCATGGGATTGTAAGCTATAACACTTACTTATTCAAGTATAAAATATATATATTTTTTCTACTTATCATTTACTTATCTCTTCCTTGTGAGTCGATTTCCTACAACGTATTCATATTCAGATTCTGGTTCGCTCATTTATCAATATATATTTTACTAAAATATAATGTAAAATAAAATATAATTGTTAACAATTTTATTACTAAGCTCTGGCTGTAAAGGCATCCTTGACTCGAGGCGTCACTTTATATACTTTACTCTTGAGATACGAAACATAAGTGTTTCATATTTGATACCTATGCATCAAGGGATGACATATCATACTGTCAATTGGTAGACTGCCTATGAATTGAACAATATATTCTTTCGATAATAATATTTAATAATATTTTAAATATACAATATATTTAATAATATTTAAAAAATTAGAAATCATACCAATTGTAAGACAACATTCTAAATTGTGTTTTTACATTAAAAAAATTGATTTTTTTTGGCCCACCTTAAAAGAAAGAAAAAAAAAACTAAAAGAGCTTTAAGGGGTTAATGGTAGCATTCTTCGTTCAGCAGTACCGTAGCTGCGTTTGGCGGGGAATTGCACTGATATTGGCTCGATTCTGTGAACATTATTATTGTCAAAGTTCACAGTGTCTGATGGAAATTAATTAATTCAATTTAATTAGTGAATTAATATTTGAAAAAACTTTATTAACATCAAGTATCATCCACTACAAGTTTACAAAAATGTATTTGAACTTGAGTGGATGAATAAAAAGTATTTTATTAACGATTGAAAATTTGAACAAGATATATAAATATATATAGGGAGAGAGTGAACTAATAGTAGGCATTGAATAATGAAAAAAAATAATCATACTTTAAAGACACTGTCAGAAGAAAGTCCTATTTCAATGTTGCCGACCGCTGGTCGAATGGTTAGGGTGCTGACCTTCGGTACCAGTGTTCGTGGGTTCGAACCCCACTGTGGCATGGATGTTCGTAGCCGTTCGGAATCGGCTTTAAGCTGTAGGTCCCGGTCTCA
>CM063510.1:103025523-103050523 GCA_032207245.1 Pardosa pseudoannulata
TGCAGTAGAAACTAGTGATGTATACTAAGTTTAATCAGTTAGAAAAAATATGTAATGCATACGCTAAAAATATTTCAGGGAAGATCTCCCCTACCCCCATAAATATACTTGTGTCTTGTTTCATTATTACTATTCACTACTTTCCTCAAACAGGATATGAAAACCCACATCTCTTTTTGAAATTTCTAAATCTCGTTCTGAAAAAAGAAATAAAAGTTCTTGTGAATGGAGGTAATTTGATATATTTCAGGGATTTTATAAATAGAAGTTTTTCAGGAATTTCAGTTTTAAACAGGAAATGATTTCTATGGTGAGAAATGTGTAAGAATTTTAGCTAAAACATCACTGTATTTTAGATAAATGAATTTTTTGTAATCAAAATTTCAAAGAGGGATTTGTTTCGAAATATTGAAAATAAAAGTTAAAAAAGATAAACTTAACTAAAGACCGGGCCTTAAACAAGCGTCTTCCCATTATTTTTGTAAAACTTAAAAAGAAGTTTGGATTGTCTATAAATTTTATGGTATTTTTATCTGTTAAAATCTAAAAATTTTATTAAATAACATCTTTTAATCACACCGTATTTGTTTCACTAAAGTGCGATATTCAACAAGTTGTTACTTTTGTAGTGGCGCCATCTACAAATATAATTATAAACTACTCGCTTATTTTAAAAGATTTCCACTTATTTTGGATTTAGAATGAATAAAATAAAATCAGGGTTAAAATTTTTAGCATAATAATTATTTATTTATGATTGATAATTGATTAATTTTTTACTAAGTATATTATTAAAGAAGTATGTTATAACATAGAGCTTCGCTTTATCCATCTGGACTTCAGACCGCCTCTTTTTTGAAGCCGTTGGTAAAGTACAAAAATGCGGCTGACAAAATTAAAAAAGAATTTAAAATTTCAATAAAAACTAAGCTAATTATACTATACTACAAAGTATTAGTTTAATAAATTACTTTTATAAACTAACCATTTATTTTCCAGAGTCAAGAAATCAAATATATATTTTCGTATGCTGTGTTCATTCATCTATTTATTTTAAGATCTATTTTAGAAGGTTACCACTCCTAAGCTTTACAGTCTTAGGCAGCCGCTTACCTTGCCTATAGCTTAGGGCCACCCCTACTGGGTGCACAGGGCGAGATATTCTCCAGCCTTCTTTATTTACTAGCATTATAACAATTCACGAGTAAAATTGATTTTTCAGCCAAGGGCACCTATCGTATCTCATAAAATTAACTTTTCTAATGTTTTGTAGTGGCGTTAACATTTTTTAACTAACTTATTCATGGGTCACAGCGCTCCGGTTGGCTGCCTAGGGTGTTGCCCCCTGTCTGTAACGCTGACACCCTGGGCGTAATTTGAGAGGAGCAAGGAGGGTTAAATGCCCCTTTAGAATTGTTAGAAGAGGGGACAATTTGCTGTTTTACCTCTCCAATTTTTGAGATTTTATTCATATTTTATAGCTTTGATTCGACTTTTGCCCTCTCAGTTGAAATGCCCAAATTACGCCCCTGGCCGACACTGTGTACTGACATCTCTGGTATTTACTTAAAATTGTACTTAAAAGTTTTACGGACAACTGCGAAGAACTTAGAACTATTTTTTAAATATGAATTTCAACTTCCAAGGGATGCAATTTTATACATTTTATTTCTGCTGTTACCGGTGAAGCCGATTACCGTGAAAAACGTTATTTTTAAAATTTAATTTTCTCCACTACATAATATGAAATAGGAGTAATAAACGAAAACATAAGAGCGAAACCAACTTATAGATTTATAAGTTTTGAAACTGTGATTTTGCTAGCAGTTACGGCCCTAGGCGACTTCCTGCAGTGACAAAATTCAGTAGCTGCAAAACTGCTAAAAATTCTTTTTTTTTTTTTAATTTAAGTAATAATAATAACAATATAAATTTAGAAAAAAATTATTTGTCAATTATTGTAATAACATTACAAATTTACAGAAAATTGTTTTGCCATTTCTGAAGCGAATCTAAATAATATTCTTTACTATGTGCCCTTTTTCTTTTTAACATGATTCTTTTATAATTTTTTTTTATCCTTTTTATTTAGCGTGATAGATAAATTTTTTTATCTTTCGCAGAAATCATATATATATTACTAATGCTGCTCATATCTGTACTTTAAAGAAGAAAATTCCATTTAAATACAATAAGTATTTTAAATATTCCGATTGCATTTGAATTCCTGCATTTTAAAATTATCATTTGCTATAATTGTCATGTTACGTTTTTGCAAGATATTCAGATTGTTCATTCACATGGATTTGGATTTATGTTACAAAATGAACTTAATACAAATAAAAAGTAAATACGAATACAACTGTAAATTTAAAAAGATTTTCTTTTTAAAAACTAAATTTCAAAAACTAAAAGCAGTCGAACATACACACACATGTATGTGTGTGTGTGTATATATATATATATATATGTATGTATGTATGTAGGGAGGTATAAAAGCATGCATATATATATATATATATATATATATATATATATATATATATATATATATATATATATATATATATATATAAATAATTAAAAAGCTTGATTAACGTAATTTTGCCGTTTGGATTCTTGCTATCAGGGATTGAAACAAACGCATCGAAAAATATAGGTAAAATTCAGGATAAAAATTTGTACTGGCCGAAAAATGCTCCAGGAAAAAATATGCTATGAAATTTCAACATTAATTAAATATTAGTAATATAACTTTCTAGGGTGTTAAATGTCGCTTCGTGAAAATAAAAGGGTAGGGGGAAATTTTGCTATTTATTTTAAAAAGTGATCCAAAGACTAAAAAGTGAAAAAAAAATAATTAACATTTTTCCATCATTATTTATTTATTTTATCAAAGCAGGAAATGTTCAATACGTTATAAATAGCTAATTTTCTCCGTTTATCTTATGCTTTCATAAAATTATTATTTTATTCATATTTTTGTTACTATAATGTACATTATGAAATTTTCTTAAAATAATATTTAATTAATTATTTTTGGAAAATTGGATATTTTTGTTGAAAACTTCTACAATAATATTTTTGTTAATCGTCAATAATATATTTAAATTAGAAATAAAGCTTCTGAAAATTCCTGACGAAATGCCTTTGATATTCCTTCTGCAAATTTTGTACTTTTGGATATATAATTTAAAACGCAAAACAAAACAAAAACAAACAATAAAGATCAGTAGTCATTTCTGTCTTTTTCTTCTTGTATGATTCACTTTTTCTTGACCCTACCACCTGGCAAACAGGATGAGTAATATGCAGGCAACCCTGATAAAGTTTTTAAAACTAATCTAATTTTAGTTTCAAATAAATGCAGAAAAATACAACAAAATAAAGTAATTAATGCAGTAAATATATGCACCGGTTTAAATATTTATTTGAACTGTTATTACCGTGTGATAATTGCTTTTTTATCTATTCGGGTGTTTTGTTTTCTTTTCGTTCTACATATCCAAAAGAGATGGCGGCAGCTTTCTGAAGAACAGATAGCAACACTTGGAGAGACGTCATTCCAACTCTGCTCTGTGGTTGGTTGGTTTAAGAGTTATGTAGGTGAGGCTTGTATTTCTTCTAGTGCTGTAGCTGTCTTTTGCTACGGAGCCTCGAAACGTGATTGAAGCAAGAGGTAGTGTTTTTAAATTATTTGCTTATGTTTTTGTGATTGAACTTATTTTGCACTTAAACAACTCCAGTTTCAGCGCAATATCTTTTACGATTGCATATCTAGGTACGGAGATTTCATTGCATTCATTGGTATTAAAGAGTGCTTCGATTTTGACAGATGCTTTCTTCACGTGTACTGGATGTGGTTTTAAGTTTAAATAGCAAACACTTAGTCTGCTATGTCGTTTCTGAATATAGATATTTTAAATCCTATGATACTTGTGAAACGGAAATGTTATTCCCTGTGATGATCCAGTGACCTGTGGATTAACACCCATAATATTTAGGGGAAAAGATGTGTGTTTTTGCATGTTGTCGAAGGATGAATAAATATATATTTTCCTGTTGGATTTAAATAAAAATTTTGGTGAGAGTAAATTATCGTAAAGCTTTCACGCAAGAGAAAGCATTTGTATAACTTTTTTTTTTATATATATATAAAGGTAAGTAGGTATGGTGTATGATCGGAGGTAAGTTATTCCTCTATATTTTACCGGAATATGTAACGTGTGGATGTTTACAAGAAAGGATTTTTTGTCTGATGTAGTATTCTTGTAATTTCCTCAACTCAGAATCTCAGAATCATATCAGAATGTTAGCAACTGTTGAAAATTGGCTTCCACGGTCATGTTTACTATTTCACGTGCACCATTATTAGTGTACCTTTCTGTCTACTATTTTATATTTCCTACTAAATTTCATCGAATGTGCATTCGAATATTCTGATCCTTGCGAATCGGAAATCGAAAAATACTTTTAAAAATTTAATTACGGTTAAATTTAGGAGTATAGGTACAAAACTTCTGTGAACTATTTAACTTTAAATTGATCTCGCTATTGTTGTATCTATGAAGTCACTTCATTCACCCGTCATTCATAATATTTAAATTGAGCAATATTTACGTTTGTAAAGAATTTATTTCATTTAAGTTAAATTCAAATAAAATTATATCCAAATAAAAAGTTAGTTTATTATAAAATTATTTGATTAGGCAGTTTCTATATAAACTCAAGTAGCAAAGGCCCAGCAGCATGTGAAATTAAAAGTACAGCATTCCTTTCCTGATGCCCCGGTATTTAAATAAAGTTAACATTAGTTGCCAAATCTGCATCAGCTTTCTCCTGAAGGCCATCTCCCAGTTCTATGTTTAGAAGATTTGGCATGTACTTCAGCTAAGGATTCAGTTAAATACTTTGGTTTTCTTTAATATTGGCTGTGATTTTACTGAGATATGGGATTATAAGCCTATCTTTTTATTCACAGTGTTAAAATTGACAAAATATTTTAAAATATTGGTGAGGTAATAAAGGTATTTATGTTATTAACTTTATATTAAATTTCTCTTTCTATATCATTGTATTACATGCTATGTTATAGTTATTAAATTACAAAATTTTTCCCAATTCAATATCTTATTCCATAGTTGTTAAACTAGTTATTAAGATAAATCACAGTTATGCTACTTTTTAATCAATTATTTATAAAACATATTAAACTTATTTCCATGCACATGAATAAATCCTTCACATATTATAATTTAAAAATCAAGTTGTAAAATAAGTTAAAGCCTTGATATTTTAAATTTTTTAAATCTAGTAATTTATCTTACTTTAGTTGTATTCAGTATTGATAAGTCGAAGGTATATGATGTGATTTTTTGATGTTTTAAAATTACACATTTATTTGTATATGTTATGTAAAATAAAACTATTTTATACGTTTCTTACTGTTATATTATTCCTTTGATAGTATTATTTTTAATATCTAATTTATTAGGAAAATCTTCAATATTTTTTTTCCTATTAAAATCACCAATATACTTCTTTTAACACAGTGATTTTATTATCTTATCTGGAATTCTTAATTATTTTTCTTTTAGTTATCAAATTGTGAAATTTCAATTGTGTTTTAGAAAAGCATGCATGTTAATATAAATTTTAAAAGCTAGTATTTTTTATATCCTAACAATCATAATTTCTATAAATTTTTAGTCTGTATATTTTTTAGGAATGATTATTAGGTATAATAATATTTATATAGGAAATTAGAAATGTTTTGTAGAAAAACTTAAAGCTTAGCAAAAAGTCTGAATAAAAATGTAGAATTTTTTAAAATGTTCTATATTGTATTTTTAAAATTTTAATCAAAAAAGAAAATTTTTAAATTTTAAGTAAAAAATAATTTTTGTAGACATAAATAATAATTTCTTTTATTTAGTATATTTAGATTACCATATCATTATAAAAAAGATAAGTATTAAAAAGGAAGGCAATGTGTTATTAGTGTAGTTTTTACTTTTGCATTCAGTATGGAAATGAAGAAAGCATCAGTGAAAGAACTAAATTCGAAATCAGAATGTTATCAATAGATTAAAGTTGGTGTATTTTAATTTGAATAAGAGAAAAAATAATATATGGTTATATGGTATTCTAAAAAAGGAAACAAATGAAAATCATACATGTTTTCCACTTTTAGACAAATGAAGTGAAAATGTGAAAGAAATTTTTTTTCTCTTTTTTTTTTATAGTCATGAATTATGTATATGAGTCATAAGGAAGTATTAACGTTAGATAAAACTATAGCAGCTTTTCTATGCTATATTACTTTTTAAAATTACCAACTAATGTTAAGAAGGCTGTATTTGATATAATCTAAATTTAAATATTTTTTCGTACTACTAAGAAGATTGTTTTACATATTGTTCAAAAGCATTATTTGTGTTATTTAACTGTTATTAACTGTTATAGCAGACTTTTTGAATTGTTATTCTATAACTCTTGAGTACACACATGTCTATTTGAAAACATCTAATTATAAAAAATTTTAACCATTGTTTTTAAATTATAAAATAAGTAATTTATCTGAAATTTGAAGCAGTTCCTATCAGTTATTTTTACCAATTATCCATGAATACTATTGTATTTAACAAGAGATTTTTGAGAAACATATAGTAAGGTAATAAAAAAAAGTAGGTAAAAAGAAAAAAAAAATTCGAAAAGATTTTGTATGTACTCTGTGAAAAATTTCAAAGTTGAAAATTTCACGGTTAAAAAAAGTGATTTTTGTTAGTTATTTTGTTTACAGATATGTATAATTATGATAACTTAAAGAAGCCTATTGTTACAAGTTGTGACAAAGCGTTTTTTATCACACACATGTATATAGATAGATAAACAGTTGTCAGTTCATTATGCAATGTAAATGTGTGATAAAATCTATAAATATTTTCAAATGGAGCCGATAACTTAAGCAGTTACAGTTAATGTAAAATAGCAAGTTATCAGATAGCTGCATGTTTATTTTAGTAGATATATCACTCCTCTTTTACGCGAAGGGCTTTTCATTATTCGTCAATTGTTTAAAAGTGATAAATAATTTCCCATTTGCCGTAGTTTTATAAAATCGACTTTTCAATAAAGTGAAATCAATTGAAAATAAATAACAGCTTATATTCAAACAACATTTAACGATCCTGTCCAGAATTTGCGAGCGCCTAGATGAGTGCTGGTAATGTATAAACGTTATTCTGAGTGCTGCAGGTCTACTTCAGTGCCGTCTAACGCAGGCCTGGCTAATTCAAAAGACTTCGTGGGATGTATTATATATATATATATATATATATATATATATATATATATATATATGTATGTGTGTGTGTGTGTTTGTGTGTGTAATATATCAAAATTATTTAACCGTATTATTTCCTTAAAAACCTCCTCTATCCCATTCTAATGCCTTAAAATCTTTTTCCCAGCCTCTAAATGTCTTTACCGTTAATTTCGCTACATCTGGCCGCTACACCGGACATGTATATTTATATCTACTATATAACATAATTGTCAGTGTTCGTCACAGCGGACATTAATTATCTCAAAAATGAAAAGTGATATATATTTTTTTTTGTTTATTTTACAGAGATTCTAATGTCTATACAGACATGGGAAAATAACAGAAATTAAAAAAATACTTGAAAAAACATCTTGTCAAATTTAGGTTTAATCAAAGGAGAGTTCTCGGCTTAAAATTCTTTCGATCCATTTCCCAAAGCTGCCTATCCTATAGATGTAAATTTTCTGTTTATTCAACACGTTTCCCAGCTGTCGCCGGCAAATGGCTCCGCGTTTTTCCTGATCTCACACTTAAATTCGCTGAGTAAGTGGGAAAATTCTTTCTGTCTTCGCTCTTCTGTGCACTCTGTTCGAGCTGAATGATTTTTGAGACGTACTTTTGTCTGTCGTTGACTAGTAAAGATGTCCGTTTTAGCAGCTCTAAAAGTTTTAAACAAACTTGTGCCGTTCTCTTCAATGTGGCCAGACTGCATCGTTCGTTATTAGTGCTAGCTGATTAGACCTCTCCTTGCCCAGTAGCCTGGGAAGGTAAATACAATAGGGGCTACATAATTGTTGTGGCTACAGGAAATAGTTGTAATATATATATATATATATATATATATATATATATATATATATATATATATATATATATATATATATATATATATATAGTCTATAGTGGAAAAAATTAGAGACTATATTATTATTAGAGCTATTTATTACTATTCCTGTATTTACAATAAGAATTAAAATTTTATAAATATACATCAATATTAATAATAATAATTACATACTGTTATATTTACAATAATAAATGTCGTGATTTGGCCCAAGCTCGTAGACAAGGGTTGACGATTTGGGGAAAAGTCCTCTCCCGAAATTCTAGAAGATCATTTCGTCAAAAGAAATTGTTCCATGTGTGTGTAGGTGCCATCTGCCTAGCTCTATAGAACATACTCAAAATAAATAGATAAAAGTTTTGGCTATAAAAAGTTTTGTCGATCCGCTGTCCGAAAATTTAATGTTTTCCCTATATCCCCTATATAATAATAGCCTAAGTTATCTGTCCGTCTGTCCTATTTTATGAAGAGGTTGGACCTGGAATGGATAGATGCATCCATATTGGATTCTTGATGAGTTAGGGTTAGCAAAATTCAAATCGAGTAAAGTTTATCTTCTCCTAAACTATCGATCCTATTCTGAAATAAATTGGTATAAATATGCTTCATATCACAGCGAAAAATACTGTCTCTTTAAAACGTTCGAAATCTACCCTTTCCCACCTTTTTAAGTGTTTAATATCATTATTTCGAGCCTTATTTTCCCGGGTTAAGAGCAGGTGTTTAAAGTTATCAGTTTATCACATTATAAATAGGTAAAAATTTTTTTTCTGTTATGACGTCATTCCTTTAACCATCTCGTTTAACCATTTCTTATTTTGCCGAACGAGGGCCGAATGGTTAGGGTGCTGGCCTTTGGAACCGGAGTTCGTGGGTTCGAATCCCACTATGGCATGGATGTTCGTAGCCGTTCGGAATCGGCTTTAAGCAGTAGGTCCCGGTCTCATTAGCCCTCGTGTTGCAAAAAATAGACCGTAGCACTCCAAAACCAAACCAAAATTTCTTATTTTAAATTATTAAAATTATCGTCTGCTTTATTTTCATGCGTTTTATCACTGATCCTAGATATTACGTAAACAATTTTCTTTTATATTTGGCTTAAATAATAGGTTAGGTACATATGTGGTAATTTTAAATTTAATAATCGATTTATCACTGAGCCTAGATATTACGTAATTAATTTTATTTTATATTTGGATTAAATAATAGATTAGGTACATATGTGATAATTTTAAATTTAATCATCGATTATTTTTTGTTTCAATGAAAATTTAACACCGGTATTAACAACAAATACTTTTCATAAAAGTCTAAGAGACTATTTCATACTATTAAATTCTAACATGAAAATTAAGAACTATTTATAGATAACCACTAGTTCGAATGAACAATGATTCTAAACTGCTTCACACTTTAGAGAGTAAATAAAACTTATTGAGCGTGTACCAGATAATTCTCAGCTAAAAAACAAACCATTTTTTACTTGCCTCATAGGGTACTTTATAATTCTGGAAAATTAAATTTTTGAAATAATATTAGTTCTGCTATCTTTTGTTTTCTCGTTTAAGATAACAATGTCATCAGACTCGTAATTATTTGAGTTAAAAATGGAGATTCTGCCTCACAGTTTAATACCTTAAGTTTTATTGAAGCATCGTTCACAATAACAATTTCTTTGAGGAAAACAATTTCTGGCTACGGCTCTGATTTCTTCAGCTAAAAACAAACCATTTTTTTCCTCATAGGGTACTTTATAATTCTTAATTAAAATTTAAAAAATTACATAAAATTTTATTAATCACAGAAAAAGTTCTTATTTAATAGTAGCATTGTCTTAGCATTAAATAACAAATCTATCTAAATGCATTATATATTATTTGTTTAAAAATGGAAAATATTGAAATTAAAAAAGCAAATTGAAATTTAAAATAGTAAATTTTTATTTATTAAATGTCTTTAGCACAGTTTAAAAAAAAATTTATATTCCTCGCTTATTTCAATATTAAAATGCAATATAGTAAATTAATTTCATGTCGAGCCCGATTATCTGTGGCTATCGAAGGGCCCATAGTATAGCAAACGATGGCCGATTGTTAGTGTGCTGGCTTTCAGTAATTTTTTAATATGTGGCATATGTTCGTATTTAATCGGCTTTAATTATTCTCATTAGCATTTGAAAACTTACTAGCATTTAAAATACTAAATCTATCTAAATGCATTATATATTTCAATAGATGTTTAAAACAATTTGGTGTCAAAAATATTGAAATTAAAAAAGCAAATTGAAATTTAAAATAGTGAAATTTTTATTTAAAAATTAAATGTCGAGTTAGCACAGTTTAAAAAAAATTCTATATTCAAATACAGCTTATTTCAATATTAAAATGCAATATAGTAAATTCCAGAATTTCGAGGTCTCGAGCCCGAGTTCCCCCCTGTGGCTATCGAAGGGCCCATGAGTATAGCCGAACGATGGCCGATTGGTTAGTGTGCTGGCTTTCGGTACTGGAGTTCGTGGGTCCAAATCCCACTGTAGCATAGATGTTCGTAGCTGTTCGGAATCTGCTTTAAGCAGTAGGTCCCGGTCTCATTAACCCTCGTGTTGCAAAAAGTAGACCGTAGCGCTCCAAAACCAAAACCAAAAATATATTTCAGTAGATGTTTAAAACAATTTGGAGCAAAAAATGTTGAAATTAAAAAAGCAAATTGAAATTCAAAATAGTGAAATTTTTATTTAAAAATTAAATGTCGAGTTAGTACAGTTTTAAAAAATTCTATATTCGAAATACAAGCTTATTTCAATATTAAAATGCAATATAGTAAATACCAGAATTTCGGGGTCTCGAGCCCGAGCGCCCCCCTGTGGCTATCGAAGGGCCCATAACTATAGCCGAACGATGGCCGATTGGTTAGTGTGCTGGCTTTCGGTACTGGAGTTAGTGGGTTCGAATCCCACTGTGGCATGTATGTACGTAGCTCTTCGGAATCTGCTTTAAGCTGTAGGTGCGGTCTCATTAGCCCTCGTGTTGCAAAAAGTAGACCGTAGCATTTCAAACCAAACCCATGAGTATAAGGTTTCTATACTAATCTTTATATCTCAGTTAATTGAGCATTAATACAAATGTATTTGGTATTTAATTTGAAATATAAAATACTATATTTCCCTTTTTTTTTTCAAAATTTCAGATTATAAACTTTTGTTTCTTATATTCAAGAATATACTCTGTTAATGCAATGTCAAAATCCGAGTATAAATGTTTTATAGCTTTGAACTCTGTACTTTTGTCGTAGGCAGAACTTTTCGGATGCTAACACAGAATGATATCACAAGCATAATTTTTGTTTTTCGTATCGGCCGTGACATGTAAGTTTACCCAAAGATCCATAAATGTTTAAGGTGGCAGCGAACTTTTTGAAAACATTGATTTTTGAAAGGTTAAAATCAGCCTATTTTTATTTTAAAATTTTTAGAAGGTTTTCTACGGCATTTCGACAACTGTAATTTTGTTTTGATATTGTTTGATACTGGAGAGGATCATAAGGTATTTTTAATATTCGGTATTCAGTTTCTGATGATTTTTTAGATAATAAGTATGTTTTTCTGTTTTGAAACTTTTTCTCTTAATTTTTCGGGTTCCATTTATTTTAAGCTGAACGATGGCCGATTGGTTAGGGTGCTGGCCTTCGGTACCAGAGTTCGTGGATTCGAATCCCACAGTGGCATGGTGCCGCACGATGGCCGATTGGTTAGGGTTCTAGCCTTCGGTACCGGAGTTCGTGGGTTCGAAACCTACTGTTGCATGGATGTTCGTAGCCGTTCGTAATCGGCTTTAAGCTGTAGGTCCCGGTCTCATTAGCCCTCGTGTTGCAAAAAGTAGACCGTAGCACTCTAAACCAAACCAAACCACGGTGGCATGGATGTTCGTAGCCGTTCGGAATCGGCTTTAAGCTGTAGGTCCCGGTCTCATTAGCCTTCGTGTTGCAAAAAGTAGACCGTAGCACTCCAAACCAAAACCAAACCCATTTATTTTAAGTTATTTGGTAGAATTGTGTTGATTTAGTCAGAAAGCTTCATGAATGAGCAGCTGTCAATTTTAAAAGAGCTTCGTTTTAATGTATTTAAATGGTATCACAAGTTAACACAGTGCTATAAAATGAAGTTTCGTATTAGATAAAGCTATACGTCATGATGTCTGTATTTTTAATATTCAGCATTCAGCTTGTGATAATTTTTTAGATAATAAATTTGTTTTCGTTTTAAAACTTTTTCGTGTTTCGTTTATTTTAAGTTATTGAATTTGGTAGAATTGTGTTGATTTAGTTAGCCAGCTTCATTAGCGAGCAGCTATCATTTTAAACATTATAGGGTGCCATTCATAAAAGAAGACCTTCATATTAACCCATTAACGCCCAACGTCCTCATTTGAGGACAGTCAAAAAATGGTTTGTAGAATTTTTGTTTTCTTGAAACGATTCTTCCTTTTTAATAAAAATTGATATTAATCTTATGAATAATCTCCCAAGTTTTCAAATATGATCTTATCTATAATTTTGTCATTTCGATCGGCATTTTATGATTTTCAAGCTTAGAATAGGAACCGGTATTCTGAACGTATACCGGTCAAAATCATGGCGAATAGCCATATCTGTGATAAGTCATCTCTTTTCAGTACTTTTCTCGTATATGATAGCAAATAAATCTCTTATCACGAAGTTTTCCTTTTTTTTTTTTAAAGACATCTTATTATGTTTTAAAATGACACCTCCTCACTAATGATGACTTGATGTCATATTTAAAGGTGTTTAAATTTCATATTTTGTTTTACTTCCAGGTGTCTATAATAGCTTCTATGTTAGGTATTTACTAATATATAGTCATCAGAAATATCCGGGCGTTAATGGGTTAAGAGATTTACCTGGTATCAGATGTAAACATAATGCTATAAAATGAAATTTCGTATTAAGATAAAGCTATATGTCAGAATTTCAGTCGATGTACTTGCCGAAAAAGTAAAATTTTGCTCAATGCTCGAAAAAATTTTAAAATGTCGATGCAAATCACAAAATTATTAGCAATATCAGCATGCTTGCAATTCCGTCACTTTTCTCACCTTTAGTCCCTTTTTTTTTACAGTTGATCACTTTTAGTCACTTTTTTCATGGTGTATCACAGCAAAAGTCTTGTTGAAAAAAGAAAATCTGAATTAATAACAAAATATTTTAATAAAAGACCAAAAATGTGCTGCTCTTATCTTATTTCTCTTATTAAAATGTAACTAGTCATGTTTCCAGAATTTATTGATTTTAAAAGTCGTAAAGAAATTCCTGAAATCTGCATTTGTACTGAAATGTACATTTAATACATTAAATACATAAATTAATACATTTATGTCAAAGCACACATTTCTCTTTTTTTTTCTTCACAATTTCTGTTTAGATACTCTAATCTAGCTATGTACATATTTCAAAACATCATTAATATATGCAGAAAATTGTGATTATAAAATTAATGTATTGTATGTATTCAAATCTAATTTATAGATTTTCTTGGATAAAAAGCAATGTTGAGTTGTGTTAAACAAAATTTTTAACCTTTTTTGTATTTGACGCTGAAATCATGTCTTGCATGAATCATTTGATTTAAAGTTAAAATAAATAAAAAAAATCTTAATATAGCATCCGTAATCAAGAGGAGAAAAAAACCGCTATTTTTTTTTTCAATGTTAAGTCACTTTTTGGTCACTTATTCTGTATTATTTGTCACTTTTCTCACCTTTTTGAAAGTACCTCAGCAGTTGCAAGCCTGTATATATCTAAATATCACATTAGCTAATAGCTTATTACTCTAGCCTTAGAAAGTTTTGTCAGGGAATGAGAAATACTTCATACAACTGAGTGTTTCATAAAAGTGAGTTTCTAGTGTATTTCATAAATGCTGTTTTAGATTTTGTTACCTTTTATTCTTCAATGCAAAAAATGTAATGTAAAGTAGTTTAAATTATAAGCTTAGTTCAAGAAAAAACAAATTTGACAAATTTTTCTTGATTTTTACTGAATTATTTAGTTAAATTTCACTATTGTGGAATAAGTTAAGGATTTATCCTACCCCATTATGTAAATAAAGGCATGTAACGTGAAAATAATCAAAGTTTTTTCCTTTTTCATTCTTGATTTTAAATTAAAAAGATTGTCTTTTTTATACTTAAATGTTGCTATAGCATTATTTCATATACTTTGGAAATAATTACTATTTTATTTTCTTTTAAACACATCTTAAGTTCTTAAAGTTTAAACATTATTTGTGCATGGAGTTTTATTTTATTTATATTAATACTAGTGACCTTTTAACCTTTTTTGTATTTGACGCTAAAATCATGTCTTGCATGAATCATTTGATTTAGAGTTAAAATAAATAGAAAAATCTTAATAATAGCATCTGCAATCAAGAGGAGAAAAAAATCGCTTTTTTTTTTCAATGTTTAGTCACTTTTTGGTCATTTATTCTGTATTATTTGTCATTTTTCTCACCTTTTTGGAAGTACCTCAGCAGTTGCAAGCCTGTATCAGGTAGGGAAAAATTTGGGCGGTTGTTTATGGGGTTGCAATATACCGCATCAAAAAGAAAAATACATTCTGAGGAATCATAAAAATTTTACAAAATAAATTTTCTAGTAGTCCTACTAGGTATTAATAGATTAAAAAGCACCTTTTCCTAAGTTATAGGAGCATACGAGTTGCTTTTATACAGTGTAGAAACTAGAAAATGATCAAGCTACCAGCCAATTGGTTTTGGACTATTTCATTCTTCATTTTGAATGTTGTCCTGCGTGAAAAATGTCTCCGAAAGCCATCTTAAATCGTAGAAACTCCATTATTAATGATCCTTCAAGAGGGGCGTTAAGTGTCGAAGAAGGGGAGTTACCTCAATAGGCCCCCCGAGCCCTTGCCAGAGCCTCCCGCCTAGCCTAATAGTTTGACAATGCTGGTTACCCGGCGCTTCCAGAAATACAGTTATTCCTCGAGCACCACCAAAAAAGGAATTGCCTGTTGAACCATTGCTTTCTGTGGCGTAAGACAAATCGAATGTAAGATAGATGGAAATGGAATTGGGTTTTTATTAACTTCTGTAATTAATCTTAGCATACAACGTGTTAGATTGGAGTGTAGTGATTGCCCTTACGATTTCAAAATAAAACTGTGTTAAATTTTAGCATATTTTCTTTTCAAAATTTTCGTGTTTTTCAATTTTTTTTCGTTATTTTCATTACTTATTCTTTTAGGGGATGGTGAGGAGGAGAGACTGTTTTCTATATGTTCTAATCAAAAACTTTTTAATAAAAAAAGCAGTTTTATACAATTTATTGTATCAAATAAAAATGTATCACTTGAAAGATTAAGAATTGCCTCTTAACACATTGTATGCGGGACACATACTAGTACGTTTTCTGACGATTGATACTTGAGCACGGGTCACGTACTAGTACGTTTTCTGACGATTGATACTTGAGCACGGGTCACGTACTAGTACGTTTTCTGACGATTGATACTTGAGCACGGGTCACGTACTAGTACGTTTTCTGACGATTGATACTTGAGTGCGGGTCACGTACTAGTACTGGTTAATGTAACAACATGGTTTGTTTGTGGGTACAAAAATAACAGTATATACAAGAAACGAAGCCGAATGTTCTTGTCTACTACATAGATTCTGGAAAAAATTAGACAAATAAAAACTAGTTTTTACATCAGTCGATGCGGAACCACAGAACGAGAAGGTTCATGAAAAAAAATCAATTTAGATTTTAAATGAACTTTTTATTTATCCTTGCAAAAATGAGTGAATTTAACGAAGATAATTATGATGAAATATTATACATTTATATTTATATATTTGTTTATCTATTTCAATATAAAATACAAAATGTTGGTTAAAAATTAAATAATTTTCGATCTATTGGGATTTAACAGAATAACTAAATTTACGCGCAAAACGCCTGCTCCCGGTACAATTCCACTGCTAAATGTACCCGCACACAATGTGTTAATTTGAACCATTAATGCGCTTTATTTAATTTTACCTAACCTGTGTATAAATTATGGGACTTAAGTATATTTTAAGCCGAATGTTCTTGTCTACTACATAGATTCGGGAAAAGTTTAGACGAATAAAAACTAGTTTTTACATTAGTCGATGCGGAACCACAGAACGGGAAAAAAATTAAAACTATATAATACTGTTTCTGTTTGATTTATCATATTTACGATACTATTATAAATTTATCCACTAAAAAAATATTTTTTGTTTACAAAAATCTTGTGGTTGCTATTTATATATTTCTATTTATATATTTGTTTATATATTTTAATATAAAATGCGAAAAAATGGTTAAAAAATTAAATAATTTTCAATCTATTGAGATTGAACTGAATAACTAAATTGACGCTCAAAACGCCCGCTCCCGGTACAATTCCTCTGCGAAATGTACCTGATTTGATTTTGATTTGATTTGGAGCGCTACGGTCTACTTTTTGCAACACGAGGGCTAATGAGACCGGGACCTACTGCTTAAAGCCGATTCCGAACGGCTACGAACATCCATGCCATAGTGGGATTCGAACCCACGAAACCGGTTCCGAAAGCCAGCACCCTGACCATTCGGCCATCGTTCGGCACGAAATGTACCTGAATACAATGTGTTAAGAAAAAGGTACAAAGTTTTGTAACTCCAATAATTTATAAAACGTTTTGTTATGTCTACAGTCCCCATGAAGCTTTCATACAATAAAATAGTATATCCTTTTTTTATGATTGAAAACCCAATAGGGATCAAGTAACTTTTAACTACTGTTATTAGTGTTTCGGTAAACTTTATTTTCTTTCTGCTAGATTATTTAAAAACATTCCTTTATCAGTGTATTGCTTGCAATAAATTTACAAGCATTCCGAGGCCATTTGGGTCCGGTTCTTGTCATGCTTTTACATTGTGAAAAGAAGTGAAATTTTTCTAAAAAGATTATCTGATATTAAAGGAAATCGGTCTTAAGGCTTTAAGAGAAGGAATTCAGTGGACTTATTTGTAATTATAAGAATAAGTTTTTTATATTCTGTTAAAGGGAAAAAGGACAACTTCAAATGAAAATAAAAAATTACATTTTTTGTTCATTAGTTTTTTTTTTTTCCCCAGGATATTTGTGAAAATTAGTTGTGAGAAAAAGCAAGTAAAATTAAACTACTTATAAGTTACTTACATAATGTACTGAACATGGGTTCAGTGCAGTATCAAGTTGAATATCTAAGAAAAGGAACATGGCAGAATGTGAAGATATACGAATGATGTTAACGAAATTAGAACAAATTGTTAAAACCCCACTTTAGTCTCAACCATCTCATTAATTTTGTACTACATCTTATTGGTTTTATGTTTAAGTTTTTTTAAAACAATTACTTTTACTGCATTTGATGGGCGCTTTAATTAATTTCTACTTTGATTCTTAATATATAGGTAGGCAGATTAAGATATAGATAATATACAACAATATTTTAATATTTGGTATGATAAACTTTTATAGAAAAAAGCGTTCGAGTGGGTTTAAAAAAAAATTTTTTTTTTAAATAATCTTGCTTGTGGTCTTCTACTGTTGTGACATTACGCGTGGTTAAGGTTACTGACCCTCTGATGGTCTAGGAAATCCCCTGGTGAACAAGAACTCTTTTTTGCTGTCCGCAGACATATTTTCCCAGTTCCACAAATTCCACAAAAGCGGAACTTGCGGGAACACAAAGCAACGATATAGATTTTTTAAATTTTAGTTCTTTTTTACGATATACGTATAGAAACAAATAAGGAATGATAGATTAAGGTACCACTGTGTTTTCTTTTTGTTTTTACTTCTTCAACAGACGAATGATTGCTGAATGGGTAGAGCGCTGCTCTTTGGTACCAGATTTCATGGGTTCGAGTCATTAGAGTTCAACGTTAGATTTTAAATAGTAATTACTATTATAAAAAAAGAAATCGTAGTATAAAATTGAAATTTGTTTTTTCTTTTATCATTCAAATATAGATATTATTAAAAAAGGAATTCTCAAAATGAACGAAAAGATTTTTTATTTTAGTTCTCTTTAGCTATAATTTTATCGAAAATTAAAACATAATGATTGATTTTAAGTTCTTATAAAAAGTTTGTTAAAAGCATTTCTTTTCTTAAAAGAAAACTATTTTTTATTGGTACTTTTTTCGATTACTATAATGTTCATAGCCGTTCAGAATCGGCTTTAAGAGTGTCGGTTCATTAGCCTGTGTTCAATGTAGCGTTAAAAAACAAAATAAACATTCATTTTTTTATTCTTAAAAAAAAAAAAATTTTAAAATATTTTTTATTACTACGACTTTTTACGTGTATATTGCTAAATTTCGTGTTGATATCTTCATATCACAGCAAATTTTTTTGCAATGTTATATGCCGAGCCGATGGGTATTTTTTCTGTTTGAAATTAAATTCCCTGGCTGAAGCCCCCTAAAAAAAAAGTTATATATATTTTTTTGATATATCAAAATACTATAATAATTAAAAAGAGAAATTTTGGTATACTATTATTTCTTTTTCAAATAAGATTCTTAAAATGCGAGCCCGCCAGTGGGAATTTTATTTTTCCATAGGTTAACATTGAGCGAGAGGAGTTCAACATGGCTGATGCAGACCCACCTTAAGGGAGCTATATTCCTTTTTGAGCAGAAAAGTCTTAAAATAGCCTATAAAAAGTTCTGATTTCTTTAGAATAACATTTTTTTCTAGAATATAAAAAAGGGCTCTATTCTTGTGTAAAATATTTATTTTTTTCATTTGGTGTATACTTTTATGTTTTTTAAAAATATGTACACTGAAAATGACAGAACTAAATAATTATTATAAAATGAAGCTATTCTTAAAGAACTTTAAAAATTTCATTCTAGAAGAATTATAACTTTTTGTTTTATGATGATTCGAAAATAAGTCTGTTATGAAGATTTTAAATTTGAAAAGTGCTATGTGCCCTTAAATTAGGGGCTTCAATATAAGATTCATGTGACTGGGATAAATTCCTTTGTTGGATCTTAGCCAAACGATGTCCGATTGGTTAAGATGCTGACCTTCGGTACCGGAGTTTGTGGGTTCGAATCCCACAGTGACATGGATGTTCGTAGCCGTTCGGAATCGGGTTTAAGCTGTAGGTCCCGGTCTCATTAACCCTCGTGTTGCGAAAAGTAGACCATGGCTCTCCAAACCAAACCAAACCAAACCTTTGCTGAATCTTAAGCTATGAGAAGAAATATTTCTGCTGATGGATGGCTTACACTGAAAGATTTCTTTAAATAAAATTCTGCATGTTTAAATCTTGATGGGTTTTTTTTTTTCTTGTTTGTAAAAATTGTTGTCGCTTATGTATAATACTGTCATTCAAAGAATAGTATACCTGAAATTTTCACATTAATTAAAATTTAATTTGTAGTTCTTTCTCTTCTTAAAAAGTCCTATAACTTTCCCGTAGAGAAATTTCCCGTTCTGTCAAATGGTCAAGTTTTTTTTTTTTTTCAAGAATGAGTGAGTGTGCATTGATTTCCGTATATCCACAATGCCAGGGAAATATACACGTTCCACAGTTAGTAATTTTAATGAACTTAATAAATAACTATAACTTAGAGTAGTTGACTTATTTCTGTACTAATCTAGTTCATTTATTAAAAAAATTAAAAACGAGGGAGTAAAAATCATAATTAGATTTGAATTCGAGTGCAAACTATCCTCGCTATGCATCCTAAGATTAGAGAAATCTTTCAATGCAATTTGATACCTAAAATTAAGCCCATGTCCTTAATTGCCTCGTAATTGCTTCTAGCTGTTTTAAAAACTGACATTTATTTACCTCTCTATATACATGTCTCTGTGTTTTTTTCTAGCCGTTTGTTTGAAGTTATCAGACTGAGGCTGCCGAATAGGTAGAGAACTGCTTCTTTTACCTGAGTACGCGGGTTCGAATTCCTAGCATGGATGTTTATAGCCGTTTTGGAAAAGTCTTTAGCCCTTTAACGAACGGTGGTTTTGCAGCGAATCCACCTGTTAAAAGTTTTTTTTTTGTACTTTTTAAAGACGTATGAATGATTTTTTTTAATTTCTATATTTGTAACATTTTAAACTTACAGAAGATAAAAACACTACACTTAATTCATTTTTGCATTTGAAATATCCATTTTTAAACGTGTTTTATTCAGAAAATTCAGGAATTCGATTTACCTTCCTTGTGACCCCAAATACCTATATCTATCCAAATAACACTTAAAACCTTTTTAGCTATTTTTTTAATATATGCTTTTAATGATAATTATTCATTGTATTCCCATTTTAATAAAAATTTAAAAGAAAGTATTATCCCACAGTACAAAAGGATGGTTTTACATTTAAACAAGTCCTCTAACCTTTCTTCCTCCCAGTGAATGCACATTTTTTTTCATGTATTTTATATTTATAAGGTTCGTAGGTAATATTGAAAACTAATTTAATTAAAACCTAAGAAATTTATATTAGTGTCCTTTAAAGGTGTTAAGCTGTAGTTGCCAATCTCATTTGCTCTCGTGTAGCAAAACAGTAGACCGTAGATCTACAAACCAGACTAAGATTATCTTGTTAATTCTCTTTTTAATACACGCACATATAACTTTATTAGTTGCTTACTTGAGTTTTAAGATGCGAGTGTCATTTTGTCATTTTCCCATGTTTTACAACCGAGGATAGGGAGCAAAGCTCTTCAGAGTTTCGTAACAATATGTCTGTTTAACCCTCCGAGTGGAACACACCGAGGAAAAGTCTCCAAAAAATACGCTAAAGTTTTATTGTGTCAGTGACCAAAGTGTTCTATGATTTTTTACTTCACACTTTATCTTGGAATACGGGAAACCCACCCTCGTTATTGTCCCTTTACTTCCGGTTATAAATAGATACATAAATAGACATTATAGATTGTTAATTTTCAATACACATAAAGCTCGCCAAGTCTCGAAGATCATTCCATAAGAAATAATGTATTTTAAAAGTACGAATAAAAATATTTTTTAAGAGAATTACTTATATTCTTTTTACGAAAGTCATCCAAGATATTTAAGTGGTGCAATTAGAGATACATGTGTTACCGCAAAAGAAATACTTCGAAATAGAGATTGACAAAGCCATGAGAAGCTATCAGCGTCTTTGTGCCTCAGGGAGTAGGGGTGCATCCCTCAATAAATGTCAAAGAGAGGTGCAGTTCCTAAACAATCGACCTGACCCTCCTACCTCAAAACTCCATGGTGGAAAGCACTGGCAGAAATGTACACTACATCCATTTTTGGATCGTTTTTAGAGGTCGAAAATTGTACGTGACAACTGGTGGAATTGTACGTGCGAACCGCTTAGAGGGTTAATTCAAGCCTTCCACCGGTAGATATACTTTCACCATAAGTTTTATGAATACATGAAAGCACTATATTTTAAATAAATAAACTGAAAGGGAAAATTGATATTTATATTTGTAAACTATAACAAAAAATTTTAATTTCTTCTACGTTAAATATACAAGTTTGTGTATTCATTAAACATATGCATATATGCATACAACTAACATTTTTTATAAAACGCTTTTAAAATAAAGTTAAGAGAAATAAAATACACGAATTACAAATTCCTTCCACTTTTTGAATAATAATACAAATAAAAATTCATGAAGAAAATCGTAGGGATTAATACGCACACAAGTCTGTTCGCGAAAACTTTTGAATAAATTAAATTTTAAATATTTGATTAGCGATCGAAAATTCCTTCGTATAAATGAATGTTTCGTATGACTGAATGGTCGTATAAGTGAATAATTTATTACATAGATTTTATGGGGGTTTCACCGGAGAACGAGAAGTATTTCTTTTAACAATACTCACTGAACTCAACTATATTTCCCATAACATAGGTGATATATTCTTCTAATCACTTATATTGAATTTCTCATAAATTACTTTCTGTGTGTTTGTGAGTATACACACTACGTATGTGTATGTGTGTTGTTATATATATGTGAATATATATATTTATATAATTTATATATATATATATATATATATATATATATACATATATATATATATTTATATATACACATACACACACACACACACACATATATATATATATACATATATACATACATATATATATATACATATATACATACATATATATATATATATACACACACACACACACACACACACATATATATATATATATATATATATACACGTATATAATGTTATTGGAGGCATTATTTTTAAGATATATAGATGGAAGTAGAATTCAAATAAGACCTTGTTTCGTCAATTGTTTTTCGTATTTTTAGGTAACACGGTCCCAGACACTGCGAATGGTCGTGCTTTTCAAAAACTTATCTGATTTTTTTTTTTCTTTTCCCGTGTAGTGCTGACTCCAAGATGATGATGATGGACGGCGGGTATATGGAGCAAGAGGAAGAGTGGGAGCGAGAAGGATTACTCGACCCTGCATGGGAGAAGCAACAGCGAAAGGTAGACACACTCTTTACTTTGCTCCGCTTTCTCACAATCACGATCGCACAACTTCAAAGAGGTTTTTCTCGAATGCTCAGTCGGGAAATAAAACACTATAGATATTTTTAAAATTGAAAATCACGGATTACATACCAGTCAATAGCAAATGACAATCACGTATCAGATTGTTCCAATTTTGTGTAATGGAATATTTAGGCCTGATGACTTTAATAAATGTTTTCAACAACTGATTGTGGAGCTAGTAGGGTGGGGTAATTTATTATCAAAGATCGTGGATTCGAATCCGCTGCAAGCATGAATGTTCGTAGCTCTTCAGAATCCCTTTTAAGAGCAGGTATTGGTCTAATAAACAATCGTGTTGAAGAAAAAATGACCACAGTGCTCTGAATTATATTAAATCTGTTTTACGTGTGAAAGAGCTCTTTTCATTTCCTCTTCTCTATTAGTCGGCATTTCACTTTTCTTTCTTTTGATATTCGCTAATGTTATAAACGAAGTACTGCTTTGAAAATTGCAATATATAAGGAAAAAGTAAACTAAATCTGTCATAGAATGTAGAGATTTTGCATAAAAACCCCGAAGATGGCTCTTTAAGGAATATTCTGTCGACTCTTTTTCGTAAAACCTAGTGTACGACAGGGTAAAGCATATATATATATTAGGCTATATATATATATATATATATATACACACACACTTATATATACACATATAACATATAACCTATACATATATACACATATACACATATAACCTATGTTTGAATTGAAAACTTTAATTCGTTAACTGTTTTCTCCTTGTTTTAATAACAATTTAAATTTTTCTTTGATTATCAAATTTGGGTAGGATATATCCTTTAAATTCATGGAACACAGCCCAACGGTGGCTGATTTGGTAGAGCGTTGCTGTTCAATAACAGAACGTAGACTCGAATCCCATTGCTGACAATGATTGTAGCCGTTTTTAATAGGTTTTAAGATCTCCTTTTGCAAAAAGTAGACTAAGCGTTGCAAACCAAAATTAAATCACGGTGCACCAATTTTCTTTGGACCACCGGTATGGACCTTTAGCGCAGTTAACTATCAAAATATTTTGACCCATTTGTCAATAAATTTTCGTAACAACACCGAAATAAGTGCTTGCGTGAGAAAAGAACGCTTTCTTTGGCGTTTAAAAGCCACCCATGTTATATGCTTTAATAAAATGAAAATTTCTGAAACTTTCACATCCTGATCACGTTTGGCATTTAAAATGTGATCCATTATTTGATGCAGTCCGGGAACGTAGCGAGAAATTAGGGGGCTTCCAACCCTTAACTCATATCTCAATGCAGAAACCTTTACATGTATCATATATTTAAGTAGAAGTTCCTATTGTTGGCTTGCCGAACGATGGCCGATTGGTTAGGGTGCTGGCCTTCGGTACCGGAGTTCGTGGGTTCGGATCCCGCAGAGGCATGGATGTTCGTAGCCGTTCGGAATCGGCTTTAAGCTGTAGGTCCCGGTCTCATTAGCCCTCGTGTTGCAAAAAATAGACCGTAGCACTCCAAACCAAACCCAAACCTATTGTTGGGTTATAACCCCCCCCCCTCCACACACACATACACACACTCTTTCTCTTCGTCCTTGATGCAGCCTAATACTCAACGACTTTATAGAAACAGTTATTATTTTTTTTTGGTGTGTTAAGTATGCCCAAAGTTAGAATTTAGACTGCGAAGGAAATCTTTTTACGGCAGCAATAGTAGTATTCCGCCATTAAATGGAGAACGCTTCAATTTTTCTTTGTAAAATTTTGAACACGGCAGTTTGTTCTAGCTATCTCTGGAAACATTGATGGTGCAGGTTTTTTCGCATTCTTTATTTGAACTAAAAGATAAATTCTTCGGAATTAGGTTATGAAATCAACAGATAAAGCAGTTGTTTTTTGACGAAAATTTACAGAAGTAGCTCATATAGTAATTTTAGAGAAATTAAGTATTTAGAACAGTTTTGCTCCTTGGAGGAGTAGGAGGTAGTCAAGTTCATGGTCAAGGGAAGTTGTTGGCGCACTGACGGGGAGGTATTAGTTTCCTTTTGGTAGAAGGTGTAACGAGGCATTTCAGGAGCAGTCAAGGCCACATCTAATCCCTATTCATTTTGCCTTGTCTCCACATTAAAATGGTTGCATCAAAGACAGGGAATTTTTTTTTGTATTTAAAAGTTTATTCTTAAGTACGAAATTTCATGCTTGTGAAACCCA
>CM063510.1:103055523-103068023 GCA_032207245.1 Pardosa pseudoannulata
TAAACTGTAGTGTGTAATTGTTTTTTAAATATATGGCTTCTGCTAAGCCCCTTCCACACTTATTCCTTTTATTAATCCTTGTTTAAAACGGCAAAGTGTGTTATTAACCCTAGAATGTTATCGTTATGCCTCGGGGACTTTTTGTAACTTAAAAAAAGTTTGTAATTTAAGTGTTAAAAGCGGAAAATAACTTTGATGTGCATTGAATTATTTTTTAAAAGGAAAGCGTGTGTATTAATTGCCTTTCTTTGCTTTAAAAAGTTGTTTTGCAGACCGTGAAAAACAGGATAGCGTTCTAGGACTAATTTGTGAGATAAAGATTTTTTTTTTTTTCATTTTTCTTCAGAAATTTAGAGTAAATAACAAGAAAATATTTTATTAGTTGGAATTATTTTTTAGAATAAATTTTTAATGCTGCACTTAATGTTAGTCCATTTATAAATATTTAATTAAAAAATGGAAAGTCATTTACTGTATTTGCCGCAATTATACCAATCATACACAATTTTAAAATTTTGTTGATGTTGTAAAATTATGGTAAAATTTTACAACATCGGTTTGTTGGGTGGTAAAATTATGCTTTTAGATAAAATTGCGATGCATAGTTGCGATTTTCAGATATTGGATACAATAAAATTCTTAATCCTATCACTGTGTATATACTATAATAACCTAATGAATCCTAGCTTAAAAAAGCCGACTGATGGCCGAATAGTTACGGGGCTGGCCTTCGGAACCGGAGTTCGTAGGTTCGAATCCCACAGTGGTATGGATGTTCGTAGCCGTTCGGAATCGGCTTTAAGCAGTAGGTCCCGGTCTCATGAGCCCTCGTGTTGCAAAAAGTAGACCGTAGCGCTCCAAACCAAACCAACCTAGCTTAAAATAATATACCTAGGTATAATTAATAAGCATTATACTAAACTCCTTATTCGAAATTTGTAATTAGTAAACTTGCTCGAAGCAAGTTTTATGATTCTGACTAGCACCTGCAGGTGTTATAACTTACATTTTTAGACATTATAAGGTCGTAAATAGCCTTGAAGCAGGATGAGGTTGACACTAAAAAGGCTGTAAAATAGGCTTCCCCGAAGTAAGTTTTAGGATTAAAATTTCTAGAATCTCCCATGGTCAATAATAGTAAATCTTGTAACAGCTCAGCCAATAAGAAAATCTAAAATTCACTGGAGACTGTATTGAGAACCTGTCAAAACTGTAAGCATCAATATTGCGAGAAGATCAGTTCGCAAAGTTTCGTATAGTTTAGAGGTCAACGACTAGTTGGTATGATTAACAATTATAGAAGATGAAATAAACCAGACTTAAAGAAAATCCACTGTATACGGCTGTTACATTACGAAAAAAGGGATAGCATTGCATATATATATATATATATATATATATATATATATATATATATATATATATACATACATACATGTATGTAATGAGATGGACTTCATGATGGGTGGTTGCAGTCATGGCCCATAAAAATGACACCGTTTTAGCTAAAGACCTTTATTAAGATAACGTTGGAGGACGGGTTCCCACTTCATTATAGGGACAGGACAAACGGAGGGGTCAACTAGCATGAACTTAAGTATTAGGCCCTTAACACCTGGCTTAACATCTCAGTCAAAATCTGTGGGAAAGATCTGCCACCGACAGCGTGCGTCTCCTTTTTGTTTGGAAATTTCCGAATGTTGGAGGACGGTTCCCACTTCATTATAGGGACCGGACAAACTAAGGGGTCACCTAGCATGAAGTTATAAGAAAAAGGCCCTTAACACCTGAGTCAACATCTCAGTCAAAATCTGTGGGAATATCTGACTGCGAAATTGTGCATCAACTTTTCGTTTGAAAATTTCCTAAATTGTTCGCTAGGGCAATGTAGAATTGTAATTGGTTAGACCACTTCTCCGATGATATAAACTGTAGCTCTAGTAGTCAGTTTAGATTAGGGGTTAAAAAGGGGAAAGCAAAAGGACGCGGGAATTTTTGCCCTTGACTTCAGATTTGAAAACCTATGAGAATTCTCTTGGGGTGTCTAAGGGGTTTTATATAAAATGCTTACATTAGTTTCCCGATTTAGTTTACTTTTCCTTACAATATCCTCCCCGGGCAAAAAAAAAGGGGATGAATGAAGTGAGAACCTTTCCGTTAACATAAAATAAAATGCTTACATTAGTTTCCCGATTTAGTTTACTTTTCCTTACATGCATATATATATATAGTCGTTTTGCTGATCAATTATAAAACCTATTACAATAAAACATGAAAGATAAATGCTAATGGTTTAGAAATAATTTTCTTCAGCTTTTGTGCATATTTAGGTTATTAAGAGTCATTTGACAATGTTTCACCTTTCATGAACTAAAATTGTACATAATCACAGTTTTGTTGATTGTCAAAAGGTTTCCATATATAAATGTATTAAAGATAAATTTGTTATGATCTTTTTTTCGGTGTAAACGATTGAGGATTAAATTTTCCAAAACTTTTTCAAAATTAAATAGTTATCCAGAATTTGTAAAATGTGATGTAGAAAAAAAGGGAAAAAGCAATCAGAAACGAAGTGATGCTCTGTTACTTTTTCAACTAGCAGTAGTATTATGTCGAACCACTAACCGGAACTACGGTACAGCGTTAACTTAGCGCACGCCTGCTTGGAATAATTTGCGCATCACTTGCTTTTAATTGACTGTCATGGCCAAGGTCGGAGCGACCGATAAACCCACATAATTCCATCTATTACTGGCAGTCGGTAATATACTGCTAATAATGAGTATAATACTTAATTCACGTATACTCGGAAAACAGGTTTTGATGAAACATATGTTCCTGGTATGAGATAAATACTATTCGACAAGACGTTGCGGTTATCACAGATATTAAACGATACAGAAATTAGTTCTGGTTACGTGCTTTTCCGTGTGTTTTGTAGCATAAAAAATTAGTACGTCTACATTTTCTGTTATTTTTGTTTTTAGATGCGATAAAAGTCTTCAACATGCAATTTGTTTTACGCCTGCACATTATAAACAGTTTGTACTCTGCACGAAAGCATACCTACCGAATCGCAATAGATTTAGAAGATATTACAATAGAATTAAATTGTGGCTTTGGTCCTTGAAAGAAAGAAATAAAATTTCGTGCTTTTTTCTTCCTGAATAGTAATTTTGTTTCGTGAAATTAGAACACTCATTTGGCTAAAGCAGAACTGGGCGATCCAAATGCCTTTGGCCGCATTGTGGTGTACATATATTGAGGTGAAAATTAAAAACAATGCATTATTATTATAGTTTTTAGTGTTATTGACAATAAAATATCTGTAGAATCTCCAAAAATTTATAAAATTACTTTAACAAGTATAAAAAGTAAGTCAATCGAACAATATTATATTTACTATATAATAAATGCACATTTTTTTTTCAATAAATTCAATTTTTACAAATTTTGTGAATTTTACAGCGGGTTGCAAAATTTTACTAGCGGACCCCCGTTTGCCCTATTATGGGGTAGTTGATAGCGTACTGTAACGTTTTCATTTCGATAAAAAATAAGTCAACAGTTGTTGACCTCTTGAGTTTTAGTGTTTTGTTATTTCATTATTTTGTGAGAAGTAACTTGTGAATGGTTTTTGTGTTTAATGTCATCCCAAAGTCAAGTTTGTATGAGTGATTATCCGTTTGATTCTAATTCAATGCATTATAGCTGTTTAGTTTCACACTACTTAATTTTCATTTTAATCTACTGTATAGGAACAGCAGTCCTTGTTAGATGGTAAAGTTCTGCTCTTCGGTACCGGAGTTCATGGGTTCGAATCCCGCTTATGACATCGCCGTTCGGAATCGGCTTTAAGCAATATGTCCAGGTCTCATTAGCCCTCATGTAGCTGAACAGTAGACCGTAGTGCTCTAAACATAACCTTGGTAGCCTTTCAAAAACATTTAACCAGTGAATCCTGGTTTAATAAACCTCGTGAATGGATAAAAATTATCCTAATATATACAACCAAACTAATATTATTAGGCTGTGCGGAGTGTATGTCAGCTAATAATTTTATACGGGAACAAAATAGTTATATCTTTTTATCTTTTAAGTTCGAATTCTACTATAGGTATGAATAACTGTAACCGTTAGAAATTATTTGTCCAGGTTCTGTTGTGTACAAATTACTTCCTGGTTACGAGGCTAATTAAAGTGTCCTGGGCACGAGACCTAATTAATAAAAGTTCTGGTTTAATTAGGCGCCGAACGATGGCCGAATGGTTAGGGCACTGACCTTCGGAACCGGAGTTCGTGGGTTCGAGTCCCACTGAGGCATGGATGTTCGTAGCCGTTCGGAATCGGCTTTAAACAGTAGGTCCCGGTCTCATTAGCCCTCGTGTAGCAAAAAGTAGACCGTAGTGCTCCCAACCAACCAACCAACCAACCTGGTTTAATTAGTCCTCGTGTTGCAAAATAATTATTGTAGTCCTTACAGTCAATCAATCTAATATTAGTAGGCAATGCGAAGAGTATGCCAGACAATAATTTTATTCAGAAACAAGATAATTATATCTTATTTTTAGCCTACAACTGTGCGCGGAATTCGCTCTTGAATGTTCAGAAATTATTTCCATTTTCAGTATTTTTTTCTCTATCTTTTTTTCTTACTGGCACTAACGATAACGAAAGGGATTTATCTTTTAAGGCCATGGCTGTGGAGTCAGCGAGATATTATTCATCACATAATATACAGAAAATCGTGACCAAGAATCGATAAGGCGCTTTGTGATCATCATTTGATCATGAAATATGGAGGGGAGCAAAAAAAAAACCTCTCGAAGATGTGTGCTTGTAATCTTGTTATCTGCCCCAGTCTTTTGATGAAGTCGACGGAATGTTCTATTCTCTCATGTCGTTAACGCATGATTTCGGTTCTAGTATGGGCAAGCATGTACGTGTATGCACGGTGTCTAACTCTTTGTAGTTCTGTTTTTTTATTTTATTTTTTTAGAAATATTCTACTTTTTCACAGAAAGGAACTGTGATCACATTATTAAATTCACCTCTTGAACCGGTTCTTTTCCCATTTACTCTTATTTTTGAGGTCTGGCAACGAGTGACATGCACGCAACATATGTTGTTTCGGTTTATTGTGTGTTATTCGTCAAAATATTTTTCATTTTGTTGGTCCGTTCCTAGATTTTCTAGTATCACTCACATGCGGCTTCTTTTTGATTTTGACACGCAAAAACCTGGATTTTTATTTGAATCGGGAATAATATTCTATAACTTTTGTGCTTTGATTTATAGTAATATTTTAAGTATTATATTTGAGTATGAGGCGCTATCCGAAGCATTATATATTGACATATATAACAGACATGCTAACATTCAGGTTCTTGTGTCAGGAGCAACAGCGTGGTTTGAAATTTTAACATGCTAATTACAGATTATACATAAGTACATATCTTATTGGTTTCTAAATTAAAATTTAAATATTTACTCAGTAGTAATTTGTTAAAGGTAAATTAAAATTTACGCATTTAAAAATTTATGAATAGATTTTTAGCTTTAACAACTTATTTTTCAGAACAGTGTTTCTTATTGACCCTGATTAAAATATTTCCATTTTTCTATGATGAGGGATTCTAGAGTTTGTCTAGTCAAATGTAACCAAAATTCAGTTTAATTTTTCCGCTGGAAACTGAAAGTACTGAAAACTTTTAACATGCAGTATTACTGTGTGAAAAGAGTAATATTCAGCATTCTTTTTTGCAAGTTTTGTTATTTTCCGGAGAAATCTGAAAAGTTTCCGGAGTTCTCAAATTTTCTTATTTCTCCGGAGTAATTGGCATGTCTGATATAATGAGTATTACTCATATCAAGAGAAATATATCGATATTAATACGTTCTTGCTTTAATTTTAATCATTGTCAACGTGGACAAAAACAAAATATTTCTGAGGGAATACAATGCTTTAAACTAAATCTAAAGCCAGTAGTAGCTTGTTGCTATCATTCCGAAAATATTCTTAATTATGTCCAAACAGTTACCACACAAATGAAAACAAAATTATTCAACTTTCTGTATAAAAATAGGACATTGAGTATATATGGACAAAGAAACAAGGTTTTGTATTCTTTCTCAAAACTTCTACTTTAACTATTTCGTGGGCTCTAGGAAGATTATTTCCCACTACATGATCTTACGAAATACACCTGCGGGTAGCGCAAAACCTACGAAAGAGCAACCAACATCCCGTACAGTATTACCTCGTCAGCTAATAGACGGATATTCCCCGAGAAATGGCCTTCCTGCTAGCTTCAAATCAAAGTGTTCAGTTCCGGATGGTGTATGCTCAATCAGTATAGGAAAATATACGTCAAAGTTGGTTTCCAACTTACAGACGATGTAGGAAATGTAGCACAGAGACCTAAGTAAAGAGGACCTGCTACGTGTGTACAGAATGTGATGTACCCTTGGGCATTGCAACATGCTTTTCATTTTTCCTTTGGCAAATAATTTCGATTAAATTGAGTTTTCTGTATAACCGTAAATAATTCTAAGAAAAGTATACGTCCCACGCTTGAAATGTAAATATAGACTAAAAATTCGTGAAAATAAAATGCATTTGTTTGATTGATAATAAACACAAAGATTGAGAAGTATTCAAAAGAAAAATAAATAACTCCAAATTTAACTCCCAAATTTTGGTACTATCTCCTTCAAAACTGAGTTCTGATTTATAAATATCCAAATGGGATAGTTAAAAATCAACCGGATACTAGATAGTGGCTGGATATCAGTTTAATCTCTAGTTGCAATTTACAAATTATTTTAAATTGATTCATTCAATTGCTTACTTTTAGACTTTACAAGTAGTTAAGTTAATTTAAATAAAACAGATGTGATTGGAAAAAGTAGCCTTAATTGCTGAATCGTGTAAAATGCCACGCTTTTTAGAACGAACGATGGCCGATTGGTTAGGGTGCTGGCTTTTGTTTCCGGAGTTCGTAGGTTCGAATCCCACAGTGGCATGGATGTTCGTAGCGTTCGGAATCAGCTTTAAGCTGCAGGTCCCGGTCTCATTAGCCCTCGTGTTGCAAAAAAGTAAACCGTAGCACTCCAAACCAAACCAAGCCATGCTTTTTAGTTCATTGTCCGTTCTGCAGGCTCTTCTGCTCCCCAAAACACTTTGGCTCCGAAAGTTAACACGCTGACTGGCAACTACGAGATGACTCGTAGATTGCGTTCTTTTCTAGGACGGCAACTACGAGTTATCTCGTACTATATTTACTTGCCATTTTTGTCCATCTACGAATAAACTCATAGTATATTCGAGCTAATATGGATAGATGGCTTCTCGGAAAAGAACAAAAAATTAATGCTGGCTTGCATGAACAGAAAATTTATAAAAAATATAATTATTCCAAATGTGATCAAATCAAACTGTCATTTTAGGACAGATTTCTGAAAATTGCCGTGGCATTCAACATGTTAACGGACATTTTAATAACAATATACATTGAACAAATTATTGTATATTAAGTTTAAAATATTTTCTTGAGATTTATGTTATTTTTGAAAATGTATCTTTCATTATTTAACTTATAGTAAAAAAAAATTTCTACTTTAAAAAGTAAAATATGCACAATTTCTGTTAACCGAGATTTCCGATATCTGTGACAGGGCCCGATTAAGATACTTTTGTGCCCAATGCACAATCCAATTTTTGTGCCCTCCACCCCCATGCAAATTTATAGCGACAAGTTATTATCATAATTACAGTCATATAAAAATTATAACATTGAATTAGCAAACATATTTAAGAAATTAGCATTAAAGTAATATTCAAAATCAAAAACACCAAATTTTCATTTTACGTAATCATTATTATCTCTGTTTAGCCATGCTAAAAATTGAGAACTTTTAAAGACCTAGAGTGTTTACTAGAGGTAGAGTACTTTTTACTAGAGGTAGAGTACTTTTTACTAGAGGTAGAGTACTTTTTACTAGAGGTAGAGTACTTTTTACTAGAGGTAGAGTACTTTTTACTAGAGGTAGAGTACTTTTTACTAGAGGTAGAGTACTTTTACTAGAGGTAGAGTACTTTTTTTTTATTTTTACCTTGTCACACTCACAAGCTCTGTGGTGCAAAAAATAAATAATAATAGAATCAAAAATAATATAAATTAATGAGGCGATTTAATGGTTTATAGTGGTACGTTGCTAATAATCTGTCTTATAAATATGCAATAACCCATAGGATAAAAAAGAGCACCAGGTTTGTTGATGGAATTATCAGGTAAATAACAGTAAAATTAAAGTAAATAGGAAACAGTAGAGTTCATGTCAAAGAAAATTACCTCGTACAATAATTTATTAAAACTTAACGATGGTAGCGTAAGTTTGTAATTTCCTCCCCCCCCCTCTTAATATGTGTTTCAAGCACTCGACTAAATTTTCGTGCCCAGGGCACGTGCTCCAAGTTCCCCTGCGATAATCAGGCCCTGATCTGTGAGGTATTAGCTGCCCCAATTAGCTCGGATAATCGAGATTATACTGTATGTTTATATTAGTTATCACCTGCAGTTTTTGTTAAGTTACACCCTCTGCTTTTGTTTATCTGTTTACTTTTTTGATAGTTAAAAAATACAGGGAATGTCATAAAAAGCACTTGTTTCATTTTTTATCCTTACAGATCTGCTTAGAGGGCAAAAAGCTTTTTTTTTTCCCGCTAGTGTCAACACCTTAGGGGCTCTATCTAAAGATCCCTTTTAAGTTTTCTGTTTCGTCAGCTGCTAGTATTCTAGAGAGAGAGAGCGTGGAATGCCTCGTCAGTGCATCGTTAAATCTGGGTCAGCCGACAGCCTCCTCGTTCTGGCACAGGTGACAAAAGATGACTTGCAAATGCCTTGTCTCCGCGGAATGCCGGAATAGACAGGCAAGCAGGCTTGGCCACTGCCTCTCGCCTGTAGCTCTGCCAAATGACTGATTTCTCTGGAAAGGTTTTTTAGGTTTCGATTCAGAGATTTCCGGATAACGCGAAGGTCAACCGGAAGAGAAGCTTACAGGCTTGCAATTCCGTCACTTTTCTCACCTTTGGTCACTTTTTTTACTATTGATCACTTTTAGTCACTTTTTTAAAGTAAACAGTCACTTTTAGTCACTTTTTTTAAGTAAACAGTCACTTTTTTCATGGTGTATCACAGCAAACGTCTGTTTTTGAAAAAAGAAAATCTGAATTAATAACAAAATATTTTAATAAAAGATCAAAAATGGGATGCTCTAATCTTATTTTTCTTATTAAAATGTAATTAGTCATATGGTTTCCGAAATTTAGTGATTTCAAAAAGTCGTAAAGAAGTTCCTGAAATCTACATTTGTACTGAAATGTACATTTAATACATTAAAGTAATTTACACATTTCTCTTTTTCTTTTACTTCACAATTTTTGTTTAGATACTCTAATCTAGCTATGTACATATTTCAAAACATCATTAATATATGCAGAAAATTGTGATTATAAAATTAATGTATTGTATGTATTCAAATCTAATTTATAGATTTTCTTGAATAGAAAGCAATGTTGAGTTGTGTTAAACAAAATTTTTAACCTTTTTTGTATTTGACGCTAAAATCATGTCTTGCATGAATTATTTGATTTAGAGTTAAAATAAATAGAAAAATCTTAATAATAGCATCTGTAATCAAGAGGAGAAAAAAAATTACTTTTTTTTTTAATGTTTAGTCACATTTTAGTCACTTATTCTGTATTATTTGTCACTTTTCTCACCTTTTTGAAAGTACCTCAGCAGTTGCAAGCCTGATTAATGCAAAATATGCTGTAATGAGTTTTATTGAGTTTACTAGAGAAATATAGTAAAAGTTCAATGCAAGAAAAAATTTCCAATTATTTGTAGGGATTTTTTAAAAATTTAAATTAATTTTTTTTGTATATTTATTTAGTCCGTTTGAAACTGTGGTTTAGTTCTCATTACGTAGATGAGAGATTTTTTTTTTTTTTTTTTTTTTTTTTTTTTTGTGGTAATTGGCAAAATTGAATTTTTGAAGAAATTGAAGAAAAATCTTAAAAATCGCTTTTTTTCAATGTTTAGTCACTTTTTAGTCACTTATTCTGTATTATTTGTCACTTTTCTCACCTTTTTGAATGTATTTTAGCAGTTGCAAGCCTGAGCTTATCGAAAAAAAAAAATAATATTTTCACAATCCTAACGTGTTATTCTTTGATGAAATATATTTTCTAATACAAGCGAAAGCTGTATATAAACGATTTACCACTTCTACCTTTTTAGATGAGTGTTAAATGAAATTAATCATTTACTCCCGTGTTAATTATATTCCTATTGTTTTAAAGCGGAACGACAGCCCGAATAGGTAGGGCGCGGCTCCTCAAAAGCGGAGTTCCTGATTTCGAATCTCTGTGCTGATATGGATGTTCAAAGCCGTTCGTAATCGGCTTTAAGCAGCAGATCCCAGTCTCATTAACTCTCGTGTAGCTAAAAAGTAGACCTTAACCTTTTAAGCAAACCGAGTTATTTATTTATTAAATATTATACTACCTTCCAAGTTATTTATTTATTAAATATTATATCGACATTTATTTAAAAAAAATTTTATATTCCTTGATAATACATGGAAGAATTTAGCTAAAATTTTAGAGGAATCATTAGGATTAAAAACTGCAGGGAAAAGTAGTGTTTCAAGAATAGAACTTTCAACAAAAACTTCTTTACATTTTGGATTTCTATTAAATTTGTTTAAAGGTGACATATTTTTCTGATATTAAGTTATACATAAATCATTAATCTATTCACTGATATATTAATTACTGACTTTCCTTTCTTTTAGAAATAAACGAGAATTAAAATACACCTAAAGTGTATTTTAATTCTCGTTTATTTTATCGTGTATGGGGATAGTATGTTTAATTCCTTGATTTTATTTATATTTTACAGCTTTAATGTACATTTGGACTATCAAACCTCGCATTTAAATGTTTGAATTGTATTCAACATCCTTATCTTTAATTTCTTATATAAAGAGATTACATATAATCAACAATAATAATTATGATGATAATTATAGTTCTTATGTGTAATTTTTTCTCACATCAGCAGCAAAAATACGTTCATACGTGTAAGCGGAAAAGCAGAGCATAGACGGCCAGTGGTCTCATTATTTAAGGTATTAAAAAGTGATATTTTATAGATAAAGTGTATACGATGCCTTACTTTTGCAATTAACCCCTTAATGCACGTTTTTTTTTTTGAAAAAGGTCGGCCAAAAAAAAATCAATTTTTTTTAATGTTAAAAACACAATTTAGAACGTTGTCTTGCCAAGAAAATTACAAAAATACAAAAATAATCAAAATTTTTATTGCAATTTTGGATTTTGATAACATTGCAGAAAATAGTCGAATATTGTAATATTACACGCACATCGACTTTTTTTACATTGTTATTTTCAAATCTCGATTGCATTCGAGTGTGAAAAATTATAGCAACACAAAGTACAACGCCGCTCGAATTATCTCGAGTGTGCACAGTTTGGCCAGTTTAGCGCGCTCGAGTTAACTCGAGCGTGCACGTTAAGTGGTTTAAGGTACTAAGCAGTATGCTTTTAATTGGAAAAGTAAATCATCCAGTTCATACTTACGGTCTATCTTAAAATGAAGAGTGTGATTTACAAAAAAAAAAAAAAAAAAAAAAAAAAAAAAACGTTGACATTTTTTAAAAATGTTTAAGTTTATACAACATATTTAATTGCGTGTTTCAATGTTGTCACTTATTAAAAGGAATTTTGTTGGAATTCTTTTAATATCCTGGTTGAGAATTTGGATTGATTTTAGTGCTATGGACTGTCTTTTGGGGAACGGGTGTTCTAATTAAATCTTGATCTGCTGACGATTCTAAATGGCTATGAGCCAAACGATAGCCGAATGGTAGAGCGCTGCTCTTTAATACAGGAGTTCGCTTGTTCGAATCCCGCTGCTGGCATGGTTGTTCGTTGTGTGACGCCTTCAGTGTTCTTGAGTCAAGAGGTAGCGTGAAGAAGGATCACAGACATAACAGAATTGGAAATCACTTTTATTTCTCGAGTAAATCCTGGCTATATACAAAGGGATTCTAATATCCCAAAACATTTCGAAATGTAACGGATTGTTGCATGGGTAACATATCCACGAGGATCACAGTCGTAAAAAAAAAAAAGAGTTAAATATTCTCACACGATAGGGAGGCTTTTCCAGGGTGCAACACGAACCCAAACTATTCCCTGTTCGGTGTCCGAATCCCTGCCGTTCCTTATATTGCCGCATAAAGAAGCCTAGCCAACGAGCTCAGTGGCCGAATGGTCAAAGCACGCGATGCAGACCCGAATGTTGTGGGTTCGATGCTTGCCATGGCGGTTTATCCAAAGTACGGATTTTTAATTTAAAAATGTTATTTATTGTTTCCTTATGTTCTTGAACATTCTAGATCTTTCTTTA
>CM063510.1:103073023-103095523 GCA_032207245.1 Pardosa pseudoannulata
AATAACTTTGGTAACATTAATGCCATTTTTACCTCATTGTTGACCGGCAATTATACTGAAAATTTATCTCATGTCACCAGCTGCCGAACGATGGCCGATTGGTTAGGGTGCTAGCCTTCGGTACCGGAGTTCGTGGGTTCGAGTCCCACAGTGGCATGGATGTTCGTAGCCGTTCGGAATCGGCTTTAAGCTGTAGGTCCCGGTCTTATTAGCCCTCGTGTTGCAAAAAGTAGACCGTAGCACTTCAAACCAAACCAAACCAAACCGTGTCACCAGCTATTATTTCACAGTTACCACAATTTGATTCATAATCACTCGGACAATCAGATAAAGCATCCGCGTATAATTCATTGAAAGATTCTTCATTATGTTCTGTCATCTTTTTTTCTTTAATTTTTTAATTATTAAATATTTTTTACACCAAAAGATTTGGCGGGTCTTATAAGCGAGAGACACAGCTTGTGTTATACTGACCAACAATTGCACTGTTGGAACAGAGAAAACAACAGCGATGCGGAAAAAAAAAACGCATCACGAGTTTACTCTTGGCCAGTCAACAACGTTCGGCCATCAAAACAGGAGTCAACTCGTGACCGGTCAACAATGTGTTTTAAATACAACTTTTCGGTTGATACTGCCTGTCATTTGGTCAGTGAATTTTGTGAGTTTTGGTTAGGGAATATCGGGGTATGTCAGTGAATTTATCAGATAAAATTTGCTGGGGACCACGTAAATATCCTAAAATGTTATAAGCTTTGAACCAATATTTTCTTTGCAGCTGTATGCTGTACATTTTCTTACAAATTGTCAGTCTTATGAAACTATTAAGTTTTTCAAGTCTTGAAGTATATGAAAAACACAAAATTTAAAAATACTTTTAACAACTTCCTCTTTTTTTTTTTTTATCGGTTGATATCAGTGTTGTCTTAACGATGTCAGTATCGTTATTTATCTTGTTAAAAATATCTCAGTTGGAAAAAAAAGTCATAATAAAACAGTTATCCTTTTCTGCTATGGATTTATTATGTTATATATCTTATCCCTGAGAGGTCAGGTTCATGCCGCGATTATGTAATGTTTCGAAGAATTCATTTTTATTTACGAGGTTTTGTTCGTTTATTTAATTTTGATAAAATAACTCTTAATACTGCGCGGAGGATATTGAACTCGAAGGCGAATTCAGATGTTTTTGTTTTTAGTCTTAAATGGTTTTAGTTGCTTGCTCAGCTATCTATTAATCCAGGCTGATTAAAGTTTACTATCGCATTTATTTTCATTTAAATACTTAATATTTACATTTTTCATTCAAATGTCTTTTATTTTGTTGACTTAAATTTTAACACTAAACCTACCAGAGCAGTTTTGAGACTTTAATCTAAATTGTTAAATTACAGGTTTTCATTTTTCTTGAACTAACTGTACGATTTTTTTTATGATATATAGCTACTTGATTTTTCAATATCTCTTTTTTTTTCTTTCCTTTTTCTTAATAATCATATGTACTCTACCGTCATCTACCGTGATCGGTTTTTTGACAGCTGGATAATACTTGAAATTTTATAAAGTTATCTGCATTGAAACCTCCAACTTACTACTCATTTTAAGTTATCCATAAAAATATCATTGGATTATGTTTATAAACATGCCATGTGCTTGTGTACAGTTTATTAAATACTGTGCACGAGACGCTAAATGCTGGTGACCAACTAGGCAAAATAACGATCATTCAAATTTGAGCACTGACTACAAGGCATTACATATATTTGCGACGTGATCAGTTCTATATGTAACAAGGAACAGTAATCAAAATGTAAGGAGAAAACTTCAGATTCCACTATAATTTATGAAAGGCGAAAAACATATCAAATTGTATATTACAAAAATAAATAATAAATAAATATTTGTTCTACGTGTAAAAAATGTTATTTACGGTAGAGCCCTTATATCTGTAAAAAGTGCACAACGAATAAATTTTATTTTAATTTGAATAACGATATCTATGTAAATTGTTGAAGTAGTATATAAATTTTCACTTTCCAGTCTTCCGTCTGAAAACGGGGCCGAACGATGGCCAAAGTGCTGGCCTTCGGTACAAGTTCGTGGGTTCGAATCCCATTGTGCATTGGATGTTCGTAGCCGTTCGGAATCGGCTTTAAGCTGTAGGTCCCGGTCTCATTAGTCCTCGTGTTGCAAAATAGTAGACCGTAGCACTCTAAACCAAACCAAACAAACCTTCTGAAAACGTATATTCCTAAAGACCGAAAAAATATTTTTTAAATTATTACTTAGTAATTATTTTGTATTTTATTGCCTAGTAAAATCTGTATTATTTATAATCAATTGGAATTTCTGCAAAATAATTGTTTATTTAAAAAGCGCCCATTCGACCGCTATCGGTAGATAAAGATACGTATAAAATGTCGGTAGGTTTAGTGTTAAACTATTCATTTTTTTTTAATTACTGTTGGTAGATTTATCTTACAAAAATTAACCATTATATCAAAAAGAAAATGGGTTACTCAGGTGCTAAGCTTTTTCCTGCAGAATTTGTAAATTCAGTCAAGATTTGGATGTGTGAAGTTTTTATCCTGTGTGACTGCAGGTTCACCTGCCGTGTTTCCGATTTTTTCCATCGATTTCGGCTTAAAGACGTCATTTCCCATTCTTGTTAGAATTACGGTATTTCCCACAAAGATTAACAAGAATTTCTTTTGGTACAGAAGATGATTTATGTGATTCAGTAACAGTTAACAGTTGTAATCAGGAAATTTTAGTTCTATATAAGTGCAAAACAGAGAAATTAATTTTTTTTTTAAACCAGTGTTGTGTGAAATTTGCTTTAAGGATTAAAAACTTAATAATAAATATTAAGGAATTTGTATAATCCCATATTTGAGTAACAAAAGCTTATTTTATACTTATTCATTTCCCTGCATTACTTGCAATAACAGTAACCCTATAACGCTATCGTTACGTGTCGAAGACGTTTTGTCATTAAAATAATGAACTGCCTAAGGCTGTAAATTTACACGTGATTCTAAATGAGTAACGGTGTTTAATAAGCTTTGCAGCGGTGTTTGGTATAAAGATATGTCTGTATTGCCAGCTGCATTGAGGAATAACAAAGAAAAATAAATATGCAAAAATCTTATTTTAAAACAGTGGACATAGTGCCATTTAATTTCGATGTACAGATATTTGATAAAGGGCATTTATTATCAAAGTAAGCGAAATCCTCTATTTTTATTAAATAACTAAATATTAGTACCTAAAATTAGGATTTATTCTCGATATTTAGGAACAGTATACTTTTTCCAATTACCCATTTTTTTGTATTGTTATTAGTATTATCATATGAGCAAAATTTTTGTTATTTCCAGATCATAATAACTTAAACTTTAAAAAGAATTTGAAGGATGTAATAAGGTTCTGATAGATAGATGTAAAGGCGAAAATCTTTAACTCTTTTCCTATTAATATACATTACATACGATATATACATCTAATACTTTATACGCTTATATATCACGTGATACTTAATGAACTATGTTTTAAGCTAAAAATAATTTCGTTTATCGTCTTAAATTTAATTATTATTATTTAAAGCTTTAATTAAAGCTTTATAGGGTCTAATGGGGTAAAATGGTTAAAAAAAAAAAAAAACATGATTTCTCATTCCGCACTCTTTTTCATTTAAAACTATAAATAAGAAATTTTTTTGCATGTATTCATGCAATGGGTTCAATACCATTACTGTTAAAATAGTTTTATACATTTTCTTAAAGTGCAAATTTATAATTTTTTTACTTCTTTTTTATACCCATTTTACTCCAGAGGTAGGGTAAAATGGGTACCGATTAAAAAATGCAATTAATTATGCAAAATTTACTTAAAACATTATTTTTTAGCTATAAACACATTTGTATGTTATATAATTACAATTTATATTGCAAAACTAATGACCACAGTTATTAAGTTGAGCTACGTTCTGCTACATCAGAAACAGTCATCACTTTCCAGCTTTTGTACCAGCTTTCTTTTTCGTCTGTCATTTTCTAAGGCTTTTTTTCCCCTTACAACTGCAGGGGTGGGAATTGTTGTAAGGATGTCCTTTTTTAAATCCTTATATGGAGAAGAAAGGTCAAAATTCGAAGTTTGCGTAGAAAGAGCTTCTATAGTTCGTAATACGACGTCAATTTACATTAAAATTGAAGGGCTGGTTTAAATCTTTACATCTAAAAATTTAGAATTTTATAATAAATTGTTACGCCTAACCTATATCCGTTGTCCCCCATCATATAAAAATAAAAAATAAATAAAAAATAAAAATAAAAATAATTAGCCCTCGTGTGCAAAAGCGTAGACCGTAGCACTCCAAACCAAATAACCAAACGAAACCATATAAAAATAATCATTAAACGTTAAATATTTAAAATATTTCTTGCCTGTTTCTGAAAAACTGTTGTTCAAAAACCCTTGCAGTTGATTATTGAAAAAAATATTGACCATAAAAGAAATAAATTATTACTTTTTTGAAAGTTTTTAAAACCTTAGTAAAGAAGAATATATTCCTGACTTGTAAACAAGGCAGCCTATATTGATAGATGCAAAATATAAAACTTCTTAAGGAAAATAAATGTTGCCAACAAATGTCTAAAAGTATATTACAAAATTTAATTGTTAAAAGTTTGGATGTGTCTTTTAAGTAAATTATAAAAAATACCCATTTTACCCACCAGACCCTATATAATGAGTACATCATATAATTTTTCTCATATGGGGACAATAAACAGGTTAAGAAAATAAAAGTAAACTTTTCTTACACCAAATTAGTCACAAACTGTCATCGGCATTGTGTTACATTACGTATTTTGAATTGCAAGCTGTATGATCCATTTAAAATCCGGTCTGAAATAGTTTACATTCTGATTTGTTTTCGTTTTTTGTGTACAGCTTTTATAACAATTACGACAAGTTGAGAGGGACGTAAACATATGTTAATGTGTTTCACTTTCATTGAAAGGAGGAAAAATTAATTACAAGGTTGTATTTTTTTTTTTCTTAATCTCGCTGGCAGCTGACATGACACGGCATCATTTGCATAATTTTCAAATCAAAATCAAAAGTCCTCTCCCATAATCGGAACAAAATGCGTGGATCAAGAAAAGAAATTTGGATTGTTTACAACGCCTCGTTAATCAACCTCGTTGACCTTGATCAATCAAATACAATCCACTATCACTTCCTTCACACTTCATGGCTCTCCAACGCCTCCAGCAATGTTGTTACTCACTCAGAGCATGTCCAAAACTCTTCCTATCTGAAGAAGGCATTTTTTTTATTTGATTTGTTTATTGGCGTATAACTGTCATTAGAAGAAGAATTGAAAAGTTTCCCGCAGTAAGATCTGAACTAGCGTGGGAAAATTTTATTTTTCTCAGATTTATTATCATTTAGAATTTGCTTTAAAAATATGTGTATAAGATACTTAACCACGGTTAAACAATTTTATGAATATTTTAAGCTACAAACTAATGATCCAGAATATAAAGTCTTATAAAGCTTTATAAGGTTATAAGCGGTTGGAAGTATTTTTTTTTTGTAATTAAAAAGGCTGTTGTAAATGTGTAGTTACTAATATATCTAAGAAGACTGGTCTCATTAGCCCTCGTGTTGCAAAATGTAGACCGTAGCACTCCAAATCAAACCAAACCATCTAAGAAGACTATCTTCCCATTCTAGTTATACAAACTTTTAACCCCAAAACGACGTCCTGATCTTGTCAAAAGTAGTTCTTATTGTTATGTCTGAGAGGCAACTTTTATTTTAACTCATTAATGCCTGAATTATTTCTGCTGTATATGCATAGAGGAATATCTTAAGTATAATAATAATAGCCGAACAATAGCCGACATCTGGTACCGAAGAACAGCTCTCGTCGGTACCAGAGTTCGTGTGTTTGAATCCTACTATCACAAGGTTGTTCGAAGCCATTTGGAATCTTCTTTAAGCAGTAGACCCCAAATCATTATTTTTGTTTCATTAGCACTTGTATTGTGAAACTGTAGATCGTTGCGATCCAAACCAAATCAAGCTAAATAGAATAAGTTATTATACAGAAAAATAACTATGAAATTTAAATAACTGAATATTACAGCCTATACTTATGTGCAATAATTTTAAGCATTATAGGTTGATATTAACATGAAAGAAAATTTTCCTAATAAGGGATTTATTGGATATCATAATGTAAATACAGCACTATAAGATAACGTTTTATTATATATATATATATATATATATATATATATATATATATGTGTGTGTGTATATATATATATATATATATATATATATAGATAGATAGATAGATAGATAGATAGATAGATATAATGTAAAAATTTCATACTTTAGTCTTAAACTAAAATTACTAACTCCTATATTAAAAAACCACCAAATCCGCGATTTCGTCATCTTTTTAGTAGCTTCTTGGCCATTCTACTTTGCTGATTACGCACATTTCTTTTCTCACGCCTATGGAGTCCTCAAAGTTATAAGAGGCCGCACGACCATTTTTTGAGGGATTTTGCTGTTGGACGTTGCTAAATAAAGATGCAACTAAAGTTCTCTTGATAAATTTTTTTCTTTTCGCTGACGACTACACCCCTTCGACCACGTTACATCCCTGAAGCATGGCCTGCTACGATATGTTTCATATACATATATATATATATATATATATATATATATATATATATATATATATATATATATTAATCAAAATGAAACTAATTAAAGGAATAGGAATGAATATTAATATATATAGAATGAATATATATATATATATATATATATATATATATATATATATATATATATATATATATATATATATATATATATCGTGTTGCAGAGTTAAGGCGAATGGGAAAGTCTTTCTTGATAATAATAAGTTTATTAAATTATCGTTTCTTTTAAAAGCAAAACCTGCTCCATTTTCATAGTTCGTGGCAGAGCTAAGCGTGGAATAGGTGCTGACAGCTCCATGTCCACGCGCTCCGAAACTTATCTGTTTGCAAGCTCATTAAATAGTTCAAAAATGCTTCCGCCTGACCGGATCATCCCAAAAGCTTACGCGAGCGTGGGTCTTTTTCATTTATTTTATTATTATAAAAGAGTTCCCTTGTTAAAATCGCTTTTAACTCACGTAATTTCCAACTACCCCTTTTTTAGACCTGACACACACACACACACACACACACACATATATATATATATATATATATATATATATATATATATATATATATATATATATATATATATATATATATATATATATATATATATATATATATATATATATGTAATGAGACTGACTTCTCGATGGGGGGGTTGCAGTCATGGCCATAAAAATGATACCGTTTCAGCTAAAGACCTTTATTTAGACAACTTTGAAGGACGGGTTCCCACTTCATCATAGGGACAAACTAAAGGGTCAGCTAGCATGAAGTTTTATGTACAAGACAAGTAACACCTGGGTCAACATCTGTGGGAAAATATCTCTAGAAAAATCTGTCTCCGCTAGCGTGTATCTCCTTTTTATTTGGAAATTTCCTAAATTGTCCGCTAGGGCCATGTAGGTTTATAATTGGCCAGGCCCCTTCTCTGAGGGCGTAACCTGTAGCCCCAGTGGTCAATTTAGGTTAGGGGTTAAAAAGGGGAATGGAAAATGACGCGGGAATTTTTACCCTTGATTCAAGTTTTGAAAACCCCTGAGAATTTTCCTTACATATAGATAGATAGATAGATAGATAGATAGCTATTCATTATGAGCGAAAGGAATCCGATAAGGCAGGTACTGACCCATCTCAAGCAGTTAGGGTTAAAGTACCTCTAGTTTGGTTTGGTTTGGTTTGGAGCGCTACGGTCTACTTTTTGCACACGAGGGCTAATGAGACCGGGACCTACTGCTTAAAGCCGATTCCGAACGGCTACGAACATCCATGCCACTGTGGGATTCGAACCCACGAACTCCGGTTCCGAAGACCAGCACCCTAACCATTCGGCCATTCAGTTCGGCAAAGTACCTCTAGTAGCCAAATATTAATCGTAGTGTTTTGGACCAATTATTTTAAAAAAAGTTGCATTTTATTTAAAGGTAAATATTTAATACACATAACTTCAAAATATTAAATACCTCACAGAAACAGTTGACCCCTTTTTTTCAAGTTAGAAAAGCATGTTGCTTGTGAGACCCCTCCCAATTGTGTTTACACTTCGCGTTACCATTGTTTACTTAACTGCTCTCGCCTTAGGTGTATGTTCACTTCCGCCTCCATTCTCCGTGTGGTTACCGGTTGGGTTTCGCAACAACAATGCAAGCGCGCCGGATTCTGGGTATTTAGATGCTGAAGGATCGCGACACGGCTTTAGAAATTGACTGTCCGTGTAACACCTGTTTAAAGAGAATTACGAATCCAAGGTCTCGGCTGCTGCATGCAGACTGTGAAGTGTGTCACTGCTGACAAGAATTGAGATGCATGTCTGCCAGCCGATAAATTCAATATTGCTGATCAACAAGATGCTTATTAAAAGTATGCTTTAGAAAGGACCGGATTAAACTACTTGGGGTCATAGACATTTTCTGCTTACCAATCCCCCTCTTTTTCCCACAACAAAAAAAGGCAAAAAAAAAAAAAAATTAAGCAAAAGTAATGTGAAAAACTAAAACAAATCTTAAATTTTTATGAATCAAAATAATTAATATAAATATTACTTATTTCGGAATTTTTTGGGGAAAATTTTTTTCAAAGCTTTCAAAAACGATTATCTCGTGCAATATATCACGTGGTTGGTCTAGCCAAGACTGTTCCCATTTTTAATAGTTTGTAATGTTGTCTTTTAAAATTAAAAGAATAAAAAATACGTTGACATTTTTTTCAAGTGAAACATAATACTTTAATTATGAATGGTGTGCTAAAGAATTAAAAAAAACAAAGAGGTTGAATCCCCTCTATAATTTTATTTATTTATTCTCCCTTGCTTTTTGATTACACTTTTTACATTCTGGCATTAAAATAGAATGCCAAGTTTTGCATGTCTTTCTTTTCTTTTTTTCCCCGTGAAATAAAAGTTTTCAGTGACTGTATACGATTTCGAGAAGCAGTTTCTTTTAACACCCGAGTAAAAGGAGACCTCTTGCGTTTTCTTTTTTTTTTAGATTTTTGAATGGTATTACGACCCTTCCCTCCTTCTCCTGTCTGCGATTATTTAATGAGTAGTACATACCGAAGGTTTAATTATAAGATTTCGAGATAAGATTTGCTGTTCTTGTTTCAATTAATAGAACGTTTGATTTTAGTGATTGCTATACATAATTTATTTTGTCCGATTGTGAATTTGTAGACAGTAAAACCGTTGGATTATCTCGATACAAATGTGTGCTTGAAACGAAAACCTTTAGCAACGCCCTACCCATTCGGTCATCCGTCGGTTAATCTCATTTGAATGTCATAGTTTAAAAAAAAATAGCTTTATGATTGATGATAAAACTTATTTATTATATATAACCCTTTAATACTTTAGGGTGGTTCCTGAGAACTCCATGCAATGTAAAAAAACACACATAATTAAAAAAAAGGGGGATCAGCAACAGATTCGAATCTTGATGATGGATAACATTACTGTTCTGTAGCCTATCAAAATCGACTCTTGGTCAAAAGTTCTCCTATTGCAAAATATTTACCATAATGTTGCTAACAATCATAACTAAACTAATTAACTGATATTTTACAGCTTCTATTGATTAAGTAAATAGATGGACTTCCTTACTTCTATTTGCATAAGATAGTTTAAATTTCACGAATTTATGGCTTAATTTTGTACATTAAAATAATTGAACAGTCATGAGGCAGATTATACTAAAATTCGTACGCTTGATAATTTATTTTTAGCTTTTTCTTATATATATATATATATATATATATATATATATATATATATATATATATATATATGGCATGTGGAATTATATTTACACTTTTAGGAGCGTTAATTGTAAGTGTCCCCCCCCCAAAAAAAAGGAGCTGATGTATAAAAAAAAATAAGGTTTATTCTTGAACATAAAGTTTTACATGTGTCTTATTTTACAATAATGGGCATGAGTGTTAAGAAGCATGATGTTCTATTAACAATAGAACCGCGGCAGTTCCGGTATACCTAAAACCGCGGTATACTGAAAATCGCGACATACCGAATCCGGGTCAAATTTACACCAATTAATATCAACCTCTGTTGTTATACAAAAATGTACTTTGCATTTATATGGAAGTGATATTTATTCATATTTAGACATTAAAATGTTATAATACATGAAAAAAAATTATTACATATGAAAAATTTAGAAGCCAGAAAAATGTATTGACATCATTAATTGAAATTTTTAATTTCTTACCCGTCAAGGTTTCTTAAGCGTTTCATGCGCAGTTTGGGCAACTTTTTATATACTTTTGGCATACCGGTATTTTACGGTCAGAACAAATATCTACAGCTTTGTTTCCACATTCAGAATCTTGGTAACGAACTATTTTTCGCATCTGCACGGATTCTTCAGTAGTGTCAGCTGTCTTTGTATGTAACTAGTATTTTTGTTTGCAAATATCATACGTAGTACGCAACTCTTCAACGAGTTGTTGAAGGTATTCTCTCATAAATTTTATTCCAATAACTTCTTTGTATAATATCCATGAATTAATCCCATCAAGACCTGATCCAATTTAGAATGCATGAACTAGCCACCTTTTTTATTCTGCTTTCACAGAATATTTCTGAGCCATTTGGCGGAAAAGTCGGTACCGAATAATTTTGAGTCATAAAATATCTCAAAAAATAAAAAGCTATCCAAACGTGTCGTTTCTGATATTGGTGTTCCCAGTCGCCAAACTATAACGATTTGACCTTTATCAAAGTCCGATAAATTAGGATTTTTTTTTTCTATTATGTCGCTAATCGCGCTGTCTGCAAAGATCACAGGATGCAGGTACTACAGAACTGCCTGGGCCAAGCCCTCAAGTTCTGAATTACATGGGATTTTGGCAAACAAAACTAATGACAGGATTTGGCTCTAACATGAAAAAGGGTTTGGAAAAACAGTGCATAGCCGCTCTATACACTCCAACATCAGCCACGCGCATGCGCACAGGTTTTGTTTCTGGGAGAGCTTAGGGTACTGGAGGGTGGTCATAAGGTAATGGCTCTTCAGTGTACATCATCATCATCATGCTTGTATCATATAAGGACATCTTTACTTTTTCCACAAATAAAACAGGTAATTCTTCCAGATTCCATTTCATTCTCTCCAGTTAGACCAGTGTTCTTCGTTTTTAACATTTGGAACATTTTCAGTGTTGTGAAAAAAATATCTGTAGTGATGTTTCTTCCTTTATTTTCGAAAGGAACTATAAAACGCAAAACAGCGTATTCGGAAAGAGTAAGGTTTCAGGGCGTTTCGCACCTTTGCCCAGCCATGGAAAATTACTGAACATGCATTTTTTTTTAAATGATAGAAATTTCATGGGGATCCGTTACACTTTCAAAAAGGCAATAGTATTACTGCACCTCAATTTGCTTTTAGATTCCATTCGATAGGCCAAAACCACAAACAGCGGAGACGGCACTTCGTATAAGCTAACCAGAGGCATTTTCTCCCATACAAGGGCATAAAGGGATGCTTCTTAGAAGCCAAAAGTTATTTACCATTCAAATGAATATATATATATATTAACAAATTGTTGCAAAGGGTTATTTGCTTTACAACGCTGCAACTACAACTACAATAAAACTCTCAGCTGTTCTACTGTTTTCAGTAACATCCATCTTACCCCCCGCCCTGTAAGTTTACCATTTGACGTGGTTCTGTTCATATATGGGCAGTGTAAAGAATACTATAAAAGCATTCCCATTCTAGGAGAAGTTAAATTGCAAAATTCGTGCTTGTGATTATAATGGGGTAAAAGTTAGGAAATTTTTTTTTTTCAATTCCATTAGCAACTTTTCGAGAAAATCGGAAACAAAATTGATTTTGGGTCAAAATGGTTGGTTGGTTGGTTGGTTGAAGTTTAATGGCGCTAATTCCTCTAGGGACAAACTGCGCCAAAATTTGGGTCAAAATGATTCATCCCGTGGTTCTAGAGTTAAAAATAAACACGAAATTAAGATTAGATCAAATTGAAATTTTCACCTTTAAAGCCTGTGCAGTCTAAGAGATTATATGGTTATCGTTAATTGTTAAGCTGGTAACACATATCCATTTAGAGGATGACACAGAGAGGGGAGGAAGGAGCATTTGGCCATCAATTTGGTGCCAAGCATTGTTTCCGCTCGAAAAAGATCATTAGGTAAAGGATTTTTTTGTATACTATTGTTTAAGTGTCCCAAAAAGTAAAATAAAGAAAAGTAACATACTGGTGAACTATGAGTCTTAGAATACACTGTGAATTTTATAAATGTAGTAATATAAAAATTTCTACTTTAATTGGCTCTGAAAGTAACAGATATCTACTTGTATGAATAATCCCTTTTACAAACTGTAATGTGGTGTAAATAAACACATTTTGGTAAAGTTTGTTTAAAATAATAAATATGTAGGGTAGAATTCCGGCCTTACTAAAAGCATGTTAGTAGGCTAGATCGAATGTTATTACATTAAATAAAAATTGAATCCAACGATGTAAATTTAAAAAAAAATATTTTGCTGTATTTCGTATATACATTAATTATATGAAATAAGTTACGTATATACTTAGACTGTCGTTTCCATTGAAATTTTTACTATCGTGAATTAGAAATACATCACCATTCATACAATATTAAATTAAGTTCAAAATTTTTGACACATTTAAACCAAAATGATTCCAAAACTGGTTGTTTTTTTCATCCTATTTTTCTTTTTATCTGGGTCTTTTAGAATATAATTCCGCCTGTGACACTGATCACTCAACTCTGTAATCTGACGTTTTGCTAAGAGATAAACACAAACGCAAGAACTAGAAAAGTATTTTTCCAAGAAGGTCCGTTTCAGCCATAATTGCTATCTACTGTACAGTATTTGCCGTATTTCTGATTTTGCAAGGTAATGGATTGACTGCGAACAAAACGATTTACTTTTTTTGACATGAATACAAATAGGTTTACTTACCTTTTTAGCTAAATCCGGAATCGCTTTCCCGTTGATTCCACCGTTCACTACACAGCACATTCTCATGATTACCCGTTACGGTGTTTGAGAAATAAAAGCAGCAAAACGACGCCTCTTTAATTCCGCTTTCCTAGAGGCAGACGAATCTTTGAATGTGTCAGCTCCAGGCAGTGTCTTGATGAAAGCTATTAACCAACAGTTTTCTCGGCCGTCTATTTTTTATTCCTGTTATCTCAGGTTTTTAGTCATTCGTGTGTCGCTATTCGAAAGAAGATCAAAGTCTTGGCTTTATCACATTTTTTTTTCCTCCTATTTTTGCAATCTATTGCCAAACGTGACTCTCGCTCGTGATTGAAATACGTGAAATTTTCTTTGGCCGATTATGTTGTGAAGGTCATCGAAATTGATTTATTTGAAATTAACAATTTGTGTATATTGATTATAGTAAGATAGCAGTTTGATATCGTAGAATCAGTGATCTAGATTGCACATTTTAAGTCAATGGCCTTGTGGTAAAACGACCGCTGTATGCCTTGCCGTAAAGGTCACTTCATACATTACGTTTGCTGCTTTACCTTCTGAAGAGACTCATGCATACAAATGAAAGTTATTGAAATATGCGTATACAAATCCGCCTGTAGGAATTTATTCGAAATCTAGCTCTGAAATGTAGTCAGTCTTCTGATTTTAGGCAAAATTCTTGTTTATACGACACATGTTTACACTAAAACTATGCAAAACTCGAAATTTCACATCATGGCATAAACTATGAAAAATAATGGAAACAAAACATTTAACTTTATAAATTTTTACCTTCTTTCACATCCATAAAAGATTCAGTATAATACATTTATATAACATTTAAAAAATGTTTTGTATATTCATCTAATAATGTATAAGCTCATTAAAATTCATTAAGTATTAAATATATAACATTCTGTTCTTGTAAAAAATATTAAAGAGTTTAAATTTAATCGTGATAATTGTTGTAGTTTTATAAAAGCACCATCAATATTAATATTTTTATGATGCAATACATTGTCACCTCTAATTTTTTTAAAGTTCAATAACATCTTTAAGTTAATTGTATTAATTGAGTTTGAAAATAGTTGAAATCCTCTTAACTTTTTCTGAGTTTTTGGTTTCTGCATTTTCAAAATAAGATAAATAAAAATAACATCTGAAACGCTATATTAACTTGACCTTCACTAGAAACTGGCAATCTTTCAGCTTTCAGGCGAATGCCCTGCCACAAGTAGAATGTAACTTTAAACTGACTTGTTAAACACATGTCGTCTTCATATTATATTTCCTAACTGCTCGAAAAGAAGTAACTTCCCATTTCAATAATTTATACTTGGTTAATTCAATTTTAGTGCGTTAATTTAGTTTGTCATCTGTTCTGCCTACACTTTCTGATGCAGTCAGATCCTATCCTTTCTTGGTATCGACAATTAAAATATGACATCCATGACTCATTCGTTTCATTCAGGGCCCTGGAGAAAGGTGAAAAAGCAATTTGAACTTGAGTTCAACAACTCATTAGATGATCTTTTAACTCCTTTCAGCACTGACGTTTTCATGATGTCTTTCCGTATGAATCTTCCCCTTGTTACGTCATGTTTAGACGGATCCATTTATGGGTGGGTGGGGCAACGTCTTCCTGCACCAAGTCTAAATATATCGACAACAGTAGCTTTATTTATCCTAAAGTTAAGTTTCTTGGATCATCGGCTTACTTTTTTTCTTCCCTTTTCAATTTTGTGTTTCTAAAGATAAGGTTATGAAATTGGCCGTACGTGTGTGCATTTTTTGATGAGCTAGTGTCTCGCTGAAATGAATATTGAAATGCAAATTCGTCTGCTTCTTGCTTTTAACTTCATTTATGGATAAATAACATTTCTGGTTATCATATTTTCATGTTCAGTACGAAATAAGGATCTTTGAAGAAATGTTTGTCTAGCCCCCTAAATATGTTAGGTCAAAAGTTTTTTTCCGTTACTATTTTGTGTTTTTTGAAATAAATAGCTCTTAATTTAAAATCGGTATGTTCAATTTTATTTGCACTGACAGTCCTAGTCTTTTTACTTTCATTTAAGATTTTTTTAAAAATCTCGAGACAGATATTTAGTCTGAAAATTGATGGAATGAAATCTTTCTTTGAAGGTTTTTCACAGTTTGAGAATTTTTTTTCTCGTTAGTTTATAGTTAAAAGTAATTTTCAACTTTAACCCTTAATTTGGTTAAGTCTGGCCGCTACACCGGACATGTATATTTATAACTACAATATAACATAATTGTCAGTGTTCGCCACAGCCGACATTATCTCAAAAATAGAAAATGATATATTTTTTTGCTTATTTTACATAGATCCTAATGTCTATATAGACATGGGGAAATAACAGAAATTGAAAAATATTTGAAAAAACATCTTGTCAAATTAAGGATTAAGTGTGCGACCGTAATTGCATAAACAGTTTTTTTAACATTGAAAACTGAAAGTGTGCAACGGCACAGGGATGTGTGCCAGTGAGGTTTGTTCCAATCTTAACTAAAGTTAACTTTCAACGGTTTTCACAAGGCATGTATTCATTCATTACAATGTTACGTTTTACTTTTTCTCTAATCTTTTGCATTGGGATATGATTCTCATACTTCCGCTCTGATGAAATTTTGATCGTTTTCTTTCAAAAGCTCTTTCCTGTTGTTTTCGTCGTTTATTTGGGTGTTGTTCAGTTGTGAGATAAAACCCTTTTTTATTGAGTTTAGAATTACAGTGTATTTAATTAAACAGTTCTTGTTTTTATGTATCCACGTAAACCTACATTAAAAATATTCGTATAGTTATCCTTGGCAAATTCTTCTTCTTATTGAATCTATATTCGAAACTATTTCTGTCATATTTTCTGTTATCTGCCGGCTTTTCTCAAATGTCAAAACCTAAAAATAAAGTAAAACAGAATAGCACTTATCACAAATGAAAAGTAAATTTGATAATTTTTTTCGCTTAAGTTTTTATCTGGAAAAAAAGTTTTTATCTAACATTTTAAAACGGCAGAAAAGAAAAACTCTGTAACATGGCTTTATTGTTCTCTGTATCACAAAACGAAAAGATAATCGTGGGGTTCTATGCATAACGTAAAGGTCTTAATGCTACCTATTACACAGTTTGTTATCGTTTTAATTAAGCCGTTATTTTCTATAATCTGATACAATGCTGTTTATTTTTAAATCGCTAAGTGTCTGGAATTTCATGTCCTTTTTTTAATTTTTCCATCTAATTAAACGATAAGCTTTCGAAGTCATTCTATGAAATTATTGTAAAATCTCCATAGTGAACACCTTCGAATGAGGGAATTAAGGAACACATTACCAATCCCCACCCCCAATAGTCACATTTTCTATGTGCTAACTTGAAAAAGGGGCACGCCGACTAGTTGAAAGTAATTTTAATTCATAAATAGGAATAATGGGTTATTTCAGCATTGCGAAATTCTTAATGTAAAATTTTCGAGGAGCAGCACAAAAATTACTGTACACAAAATAGTTTTATAATTTTCATATAGAAATGAATGACGCCGAAGGATTAAAATTATTGATTGTTTCACAACTTCATAGTGATAAATAAAGCCAATATATGATGCAAAACTATCACAAAAATTACTGTATACAAAATAGTTTTATAATTTCTATATAGAAAAGAGTGACGCCAAAGTATTAAAATTGATTGTTTCACAACTTTATATTGATAAATAAAGCCAATATATGATTCAAAGCTATCACAAAAATTACTGTACACAAAATAGTTTTATAATTTTCATATAGAAAAGAGTGATGCTGAAGGAATAAAATTGTTTTACAACTTCATATTGGTAAAAAAAAAAAATAATATATGATGCGAAGCTATCACAAAAATTACTGTACACAATTTAGTTTTATAATTTTCATATAGAAAATAGTGACGCCGAAGGATTAAAATTGATTGTTTCACAGCTTCATATTGATAAAACAAGCCAATATATGAGGCGAAGAGAAAAACATTTGCGGTATTTTTTTTAAATACAAAAATAAACCTATATAATGTCATCAAATGCACATCCAAAGTTTTGATCATTATATCTGTCTATTGATTATACAGTTCTAATAAACAATTAATAAAACAATGACTAGATTATATTTTCTTAATTGCCCTAGACATTTAAGATTAGATTGTATAATAAGATAAATACAAAATGTACAGATTAGAAAAAAAAATGTGTAAACGTATGTGTTACGTTGTTTTCGTATTTTGAGAAAATGTGCCGCGAAAATCGTGAAACCTCTATTCTGTAACACTGATGCGTAATTCAATTGTTATTTCTTATTTTCCATAATGACTACGAATTATCTGTAGCCTTTATTTATACATATATACAGTAAAAAATTAAATATTTTCTAGCACTGTTTCTAAACCTTCAAATAAGAGACAATTTTTGTTTCCGAGGTGTCATCTATTTGAAGGTTTCCTTATATTCCACAGTTTATTAGAAAAGAAAATAGTAAAAAAGAAGCCGAAAACTTTTTTTCTCCCTCCCCGTTTTAATTTTCGAAATTACTAATAGGGGATTTTCCTCTGAAGAAATTGGAGGCAATGTATCGTATTCTGTGGAATGTGTAGTACATACCACATTTCTTCCGGTACAATTTTCCTTGGGGATGACGTCACAAATTACCTCAAGCTCGGCATTCACTCTTTGTTTACGTTTCCGTACCTCTTGTTGGGTCGATTATCCAATTATGGCTTGCGCTCTCTTCTCCGGCCTTCCATATGAGAGTTAATTGACCGTTGCCCGGATGTGACCTTGCTTATTCTGCGGGTGTTCAAAACGTCATTTCGATGTTTTGGAATACTTTTGATTTGTCATGTATTTGATCCTATATATTACAAATAACAAATATTTGACACTTATTTGTTAACTTCAGTGGTATCCTTTATTATATGATTTTTTTAAAATAGTAAAATAGTTATGGACAGAAAATACTTGTTTTTAAATTCTTGATTAGGGACACTCCGAATAGTTGATAGTAAGCTGAGAAAGAGGATTAATGGGTTATTTAATCGATGTGAAATTTTCACGGAGCAACACTATATATTTCTGTACATAAGACAGTTGTATAATTTTTATACAGAAAAGAGTGGCGCAGAAGGATTAAAGTTATTGAATGATTCCCAACTTTTCATTGACGAAACAAGCAATATATGATGCAAATGTTTGTCTTTACAACATTTTGTTTTCTTATAACTGTGCCGAACGATGGCCGATTGGTTTGGGTGCTGGCCTTCGGTACCGGAGTTCGTGGGTTCGAATCCCACAGTGGTATGGATGTTCGTAGCCGTTCGGAATCGGCTTTAAGCTGTAGGTCTCGGTTTCATTAGCCCTCGTGTTGCAGAAAGTAGACCGTAGCACTCCAAACCAAATCAAACTTATAACTGCTCCTTTTATAACAAACACTTATTTTCTTTTAATTATTTTAAACTTAAAATGCAGTCATAACATACATTTCTGTAATTCAAGTGAGAATCTTTAGTTATATTAACGTAAGTATATTCTTTAATTTATGATAAGAAAACACTGAAAGATCATGACTTGCAATTATATAATGGATATTCATAAATTAGATGCAGATACATAAACAGAATTTGTTTTTATATATGTAATTTGTATAATTGATTGTCGAGAAAATTTCAGTAGATTATCAGAGTTGAATTATTTAGATTTTTATTGAAATGGGAAAACATTTTTAAACGCACGTATTTCAATTTGTATTCCATTTCTGTTATTGTGAACTGAGAAAAAAAAAAGAAATAATATTTTTTTTTTCCTGGATTGTATGCAGTGAATGAATGCCCCATGAGACGACAAAATTTTAGGGCGCCAATTTCAACTGGCGTCCTTTAAAATGGAAGTTACCTATGTAAGGATATACATTGTTCAGTGATTATTCTTTTGAGTATATTTAACACAATAGCCTAACATTTTATTACATATTATCATCACTTTTAGAACTTTGCTGTAGTTCCTTTTAATATATATTATTACAATTTATTCCTAATTGACTGTCGGAAAACCATCATAAACCACTCTTCTAAAGGCATTATCACACGTCAACATGTACGTGTTGTAAAAACAACGGATTCAGTTTGTGATTATTTTCCTGATGAAGAATACAAAGATTTTTCCTGTGAAAGTAAAAAACTGTCAATTAATTAAAGGCATTATCAAACGTTATCATACAAGACATCCGTACATTCTTTACCGTGAAAAAGAATCATAAACTGAATCCGTTGCTTTTTTAAACTTGTACAGTTTGATGTGTGAAAGGTTTTTAGAGTCGGCTGTTCACATTTAGTACGCACCATGATATCGCCCGTTTATTTTGTCGACTTTTTTTAATGCTATTTTGAGTTATGTATCAATTGAAGGTGGGGATAAAAAACCCTCGACCTCTCTCTTTTTCTACAAACAGTAGGAAACTGGGAATAGCTCCCATGTATTTATGTGAAAGGCTTATACATGCAATGGGACATGTAACTCAGAATTGTTTATGGCCAATATGAACAATGTCCAGCATCATATATCTTCAGCATATTACAAAAGGAATGTAACAAAGAAATCAATTCATAATTAGTTTAACAGAGTTGGTAATCGTTGCGTTCTGTGGATTCCTTTTTCCTTTCTTCGATATGAATGTTTAGTCTTCTTGCCAATACGGAATTCGAAAGTCTCGTCATATCTGAGGTCAGCGTTCGGTATTGCATTGGGATAAAGATTCATCTTTTCATTCGAAGGTATTGTGTCAGAACACGTTTTGGTGTTGCAGACATGTTTGGTAATGCCCTTTTTTTTTCTATACAGTTTACTTTAATGTAGGTTTCAGAGAGATGCCATGCCGGATTTTATTTAAATATCTTATTTTAAGAACACGAATTATTGATGTGTTCTTCCGCGTATTGTTTTACAGTTGGAAGGTGATCAGGTTTTAGAGAAGAATAACCTAGACACAAATTAACTTCCTGACCCTCCCTACCCCCTCCGCTACACTCGCGTGGCTGGAGAAAAAGTAACATTATAATTATTTCCAAGAGCCTTTTCCTCTAAACTTCCATGCTTATTCAATCTTAAGATAATAGAGAAAAAAGTGCATTTTAAATTTTACATTTTACTTTATTCACATTTCTCTGCCGAATGTAAAGGTCCTTTAATAACTCCCCATTGTATTCTGAGCCGGAATATGTAAAATCCGCGTGAAACAACAGAATACAATACAATCTAAATATTTGATTAGTGTTTACATTTCGCGGTTTTTGAAGGGCACCGCGCCCTGCCCCTTTTTTTCTTTTTCGAATTTATATAAATTCTGAAATTAATTTAAAACTTAGAATACGTCTTTTCATTCTAAAAAATGCCTTTTTTTTTTTTTAACAACTCCCCCTTGCCTTTTTTTAAAAACTATGTGAACGCTAATTTCGATTTTATATTACTTTTTTCTTCAGTTCAAATGATATTCATTAAACCAAGGGTTACTAAGTTTTTTTCGTACGCGAGCGAAATTTCGTAATTATTTTTAAGAAGAGTGGGTTTTCGGAACGCACTTTGTATAGAAAAACTGTAACTGTTCAAATATATATTTTTATGAAATAGGTACAACTTAATATAATATAATTTTGCAGTTTTGTTTTGTTTACATTGTGTATCACAATAGTCACTAATTTTTGTAATACTTTTACTGAGTAGTTTTATTAATATTAAAACTATGGTAGTTGCCATCGGTGTTGGCAATTAAATATTTCAAACTAACACAAAGCAAAAATATTTATATTTAATACAATACAGAAGTATCTCTTTGGTTTTTAATCATTTTAAACAAAATTTCCTTAGAAATTACGATGTACTAGAGAGAGGTGTGTAAAAATGCTTATATTTTGACTATGTATCCTTTAAGTTATGCTAAAAAATGTTTTTATTCGTTAGTACAGACAACAACTGGTTATTAGTTAATCAATTATTCTCAATCTTAGTTTTGCCTTACAGCAGTGCAAAATTGAAATTTTTTTTTCTCAAATCTAAGTACTTTGCGTATTTGATTAAACTTCTTGTATAACACTCACCTAAAATTTGGCATACAAGTGATTTTCCAGACTCATGGTGCTGCTCCCCCAAGCATTATGCTACGCAAACCTATTGAATCAAGCTCCATCGCTCTTTCAATGTCATTCTTATCTTAACAAAGTCCTTCATGTTTATTATCTGCCGTGTTAGGTTTTCGGAGAGGGGAGAGGTTAGCTACTATGCGGATAATCCTGGGGACTTAAACTATAGATCTTGTACATCAAGGGATGTTATATGAGGAATTGTATTTTCTTTCTTCATATCCATTCTATAAAAAAGGTGGTTTTGTAGCAACGTGCGAGTAAGGTAGACAACTAGTTGTATTGCATACTTGTAACTTCTACCACTGTAGCGAGTAATGCAACGGAAGATGTTAACCGTCCTCCAAGTTAGAAATTTGAGGTTCATAAGTTAATAATTACTGTTGCTTGCTATGTTGTATAAAAAAAGTGCAGTAGTAATGACATATGGTTGCAGCAATGCTTGTATTGAGTATATTTCCTTTTTATTTTTTTCTTGTATACATGTTTTCATTATACACATGTGATTTGAGAAAGCAGTGAGTTATTCCAGGATCTACAAGTACCTTAAGTAACTTTTTGGTTTTAAAAGTTAAAAAAAAAAGTTCGCTTTATAAAAGTAAATACGCTATTTGTCGTTGAAAGGTCGGGTTGAGGAATGAAAAGAGATGGGTGGAAAAGAATTATGTAGTCAGAGAGATACCAAGTAGTTTCTTTGTCAAAAGAATCGGAATTGGGTTTTTAGTTTGGTTATAAATTGCTGCGGTCTACTTTTTTGCTGTCTACTATGATGGACTTCTTGATTAATTTCAAACATTTACGAAGAATCATGCTTGCAGCGGGATTCGTGCCCGCAGTTAGGCTTTACGATGAGGCTATTATATAGTTTAACTTTTTTGTGTGGCACTGAGTTAAGAAGATAATCATCAAAATAATCGTTAAAGTTTTAAAAAATATATAGTTAGAAGGAAATAAAAAAAAAAGATTTTGGAAGTATGGTTTAATTCTATTTTACAAGTCGGAAGAACAAGAGAATTAATTCTTGTGAACAAACAATGTTGGAATGCGATATTTGAAAATAGCTGCCTAGGGATTCAATCCTCATGCAGCCGAATCGACCTTATAATTGATT
>CM063510.1:103105523-103180523 GCA_032207245.1 Pardosa pseudoannulata
TATTTAATTTGTCCAAATTAATGTACAATAATCCTTACTCATCCAGTGATAGTTGAAGGTTTTGCCCGTTTCGCCTTCGAATTATTTGTTAAGTTGCCCGGACTTTTTAATGCTGAGAAATACCCTTTTTTAACTGTACATTTTATAGCCGAAGATGTCTTAATTGTTAACATATTTTAGTAATATGAATGGTTACCAAAGTTAGAAGATGTCTTAGTACATATGAGCCGAACGATGACCGAATGGGTAGGTTCTTGGTACGTTGCTCTTTAGTACTGTCACTTGTTACTTCGAATCTCACTGCTAGTATGAAACTGCTTAGTCGTTCGGAATCGGCTTTAAGGTGGGTCTGTAACTTCCATATTGGATTCCTCTCGTCCAATGTTAATGTATGTGGAGGGGGGGGGGAGTTCCCTCTAGGCGGTTTGCATTTTAAGAATTCTGAAAAAAAAAAATTATACCACTGGATGGTAAAACAAATTCTCTAAAATGCTGTCTTTCCTTTTCAAAAGAAACATATAGAAAAATGTATGTAATTTTAAATTACTTGCGATATTATAGGATAATCGTTTTGAAAAGCAAATAGTCATTTAACAGATATAAATTTAAAAAAAAACGGGGGGAGGAAAAATCTAGTATTCTAAAGAGTTAGCTGTTCTATCAAGGGGTAATTAAAAAAAAAAACCTCTTTTTTAATCTAAAGAATTTTTTAAATGCGAGTAAGTCAGAGGGAATTTTATTTTCCCCATAGGTCCAATATGGCTGGTACAGACCTGCCTTAAGAGTAGGTTCCGGCCTGGTTAGGTACCGTGTAGCAAAAAACTAAGCCGTAGTGCCTCAAATCAATTCAATACCTGCGGTTTGTGGCTTCCAGTCCTGTGTTGTAGTCATGGATCAGACTGTGTTCGAATAGTATATCCTTACAGTAACAGAGACCGACAGTTTTTTGACATGGATGTTTATAAGTGTTCGGAATTGGTCTGTAAGCAGTAGTATCCAGACTAATTAAATGAATAATTGAATTAAAATTTCTCAAATAGAAAAACTCTAACCTTAGAATCTAATTAAACTAAACGAACTTCATTGAATTATTTCTCTGTAGGGAAATCTCTTTCATTGCAGGGTTACAACTAGAGGAAGGCGAATGGTGTTCGACGTCGAGTCTCATGCCCCGGAAATTCTGGAGTTTACTATAATGTATTTTAACATTGAAGCAAAATAGTTTTTCAAATTTAAAATTTTACTCCAAATTATTTTACACATTTACTGAAATATATTACACAAAATTATTCATGAACTTAATGGGATTATATATAATATATCAAAATTATTACACTTAAAATATCTCTTAAAAATTCTACTCTTCCCATCCTTATTCTTTTATATCAATTTTCCCAACCACCAAATACATTATCTAAAGGAGTGTTCGAAGACTTAAAATTCTTTCTACCTGTCTCTCAAAGATAATTCTGAAATAAATGCTGATTTTCTGTCCACTCGACAGATTTTCCAGCTGTTCCAGGCGAATGGTTCATTTTTTTTTCAATGATCTAAGTTCCTGTCTGATTTCTAATATCTCTAAGTTACTTTCTCTTGGGAATATTTTACGAGTCTTTTGCTGTGGGGCCAACCCTGTAATCGAAAGTGTTTTTCGTGTATCATTCCCTTCTCTGCTCTTGGCAGAGAAACATGTCGCTTTCTCAGATCTTAAATAAAAGTTTAGTTCTACGTTGGACGTGCTGCTGCTTTTTATGGAATAGCCCGAATGCATTTTCACTAGGCTTATCCTTGCCCAGTAAGCCCCGGCAAGTAAAAATAATAGGGCCTAATTTTATGTGACTGGCGGATTAATTTCGCCGTGCTACACATATTCCACGCACACACATATATAATATATGTATGTATATATGTATATATATGTATATGTATATATATGTATATGTATGTATATGTATATGTATGTATATATATGTATATGTATGTATATATATATATATATGTATATGTATATATATGTATATGTATGTATATGTATATGTATGTATATATATGTATATGTATGTATATTTATATATATGTATATATATGTATATATATGTATATGTATATATATATATGTATGTATATGTATATATATGTATATATATGTATATGTATATATATATATATGTATGTATATGTATATATATATGTATGTATATATATGTATATATATGTATATATAATATGTATATATGTATGTATATATATGTATATATATGTATGTATATATATGTATGTATGTATATATGTATGTATATATATGTATATATATGTATGTATATATATGTATATATATGTATAAGTATATGTATGTATATGTATATGTATGTATATATATGTATGTATATGTATGTATGTATATGTATATGTGTGTATGTATATATGTATGTATATGTGTGTATGTATATATGTATATATATGTGTGTATGCATATATGTATATGTATATATGTGTATATGTATATATGTATATATGTGTATATGTATATATGTATATATATATGTATGAATATATATATATATATGTATGTGTATATGTATATGTGTATATATATATATATGTATGTATGTATATGTATATATAAATATATATGTATGTATATGTATATACATACATTACATTATATATAATTTTTAACACTGTAGTTAATGTTAAATGTTAAATTGTGAATAATTTTATATAATTAATGTAAAATTTCTTAAATACAAGTATTCTGTTTTATTGTAAATCATTTCTTTTCAAAATTAAATCTTTGATGAAAATTATCAACTCTATAAATAGAAATAATAATAAAAAAGAACTTTCTATTAAAAATAAATAGTGGCACGTTTTCAATCCATTGTCTCCAGGTTGGTTCCGTCTGATATTACTTATCATTCCGATTGTTCTATTTTTTAATGATTTCCATCTGGATTGTCTTGCAATGATTACATCTTGATATTTGTCGGTATCAATATCTTTTGCTATGGATACCAATTTTTGATACCTATAATGTTGTCACGTTTGAGCTTAATTTTCCTTTCTTTTCACATTCTTGCAGTTTCGTAAATAAATTTTTTATCAGATTGTATTTGTTAGGTTAGATCTCTTTCCCAACCATAATACATTTATTTCTAGCCGAAGCAGATAGTAATAAATTCTTACTAGCACCTAGGGTTGGGATAGGATGTTCATAATGATCATCATCACATTTTTTCCCTTTCAAATCATTATTGTGAGATAATTTAGTTTCAGATACATTTTAATATATTTGGCTATAATTGACAATAATTGGCGCTATATTTGGCAGTAATTGGTTATTTATGCTTCTACTATGCTAATGGAGAAATACCAGTTTTTAATAAAGATGCAATAAGATGCAAAAATGACAATGATAAATGATAATGATAAGCAAAAAGATGCAAAAATGTGTCCAGAATAAGAGTATCGAAATTTGGTGGTTAATACAAAGAACTTGGCATGCCAACAAAACTTCCAGTTAAGCAATTGGTATGGCACAGTTTTCATTATGCTGTATTTTTAAATTAAAAGAAATTTAATTTTATTATATGGGAGATTTATTCTCATGGTGGAAAAGATGCACAAAAGCTTAACTAAAATGAATTCATTTAATTAAACTATTTACACATTATATACAGAATAGGTGGTGTCTATAGTCAATTAAAATAAAACTGGACATCAGTGCCCGTCTGACATAACATCAGCGCCCGTCTTGGCGATCAAAATTGGTCATCGAGAAGTGCCGTCTGCATTCGTTGCCGTCCATCTCACGTCAGCCATCCGTCTATATCGGCGTTCCATTCGAAAGAGTTGTTGCCATACTGTAAAAGGTAAACTTCGCATGCTCGGAGTAAATTCACCTCGCTGAGCATTGCCAAGGGTACCATGCCTACATATATATCTTTTATAAAACACATTTCAAAGCACGTTGTGACCAATTTTTTCTTCAGATAAATTACTCATTTCTAAATTACGAATTGGCAAAAATTATTACGTCTGAACTGTTTACATTTGCGTATTTCTTATTTTACCTGGCGAGAGTAAAAAATTCTCCCGTCGTATATGTGACCTTTTTTTAAAAATTTTATATCGGCGTTCCATTCGAAAGAGTTGTTGCCATACTGTAAAAGGTAAACTTCGCATGCTCGGAGTAAATTCACCTCGCTGAGCATTGCCAAGGGTACCATGCCTACATATATATCTTTTATAAAACACATTTCAAAGCACGTTGTGACCAATTTTTTCTTCAGATAAATTACTCATTTCTAAATTACGAATTGGCAAAAATTATTACGTCTGAACTGTTTACATTTGCGTATTTCTTATTTTACCTGGTGAGAGAAAAAATTATCCCGTTTTATATGTGAACTTTTTTAACAATTTTATGACAGTGAAATGTCATCATTTACATTCAAGGAAGACTAAATCGAAATTTTTCCAAAATCAAATATATTTTCTCGCGGGTTTTTTTTTTCCCTTTAAGAATCATACATTATCTTGAAGAACTTTCCTCTTTCTCACGTAAACTATGTTTAAAGAAATCTTTAAATGCAAAACCCCTTAAAGTACAATAATTTTCCCCATAGGTTAACAAGGAGCTAGAGCTCGCCAATATGGCCAGTACCCAACCAGCTTTAAAGCTAAATTACGTAGATACCAAATCTACGTCATTCATCAAAAGTCAATGATCTAACGGGCGGTTAGTCCCATTCATTCCTAAGCCATTGTGTTACAATTAACACGGCCCGGATGTAAACAAAAATCCCTTGGTAGCCGAGTAAAGAAACTGATAAGAGAAGGTATTCTTTGTGCCCCGCGCCTTTTTCTAAGTCAGTAATGAACATTCCACTCTGGGCCGCTGCTAATCTTCCGCATTCGCTGTAATTCTAGCCGGTAGTGTAAACAGACTGTATGACGTGTAGGAGGCATCTCCTTACACGTCCCCTGCCTACTCGTTTATCGCCGTAAACGCTTTTTATCGCCTTTATCTGTTAAAAGCCATAAAGCATCTTGAGCTTCTGCTTCTTTCTCTCGCAGCGTTATTTTAACCCTCGATAAACGATCTCCTTGACACTGGGGAGTCGCGGATAAAATAAAGCTCCCCACCGAGCAGTTGTTTTCTTTGAAATTAATAAACTGCACTCTGATAAATTCGAGCGCGGTTTCATAACTCGTTCGCCTCCCAGCGTGCGAAGTGCCTTCCTAGCTTTATTCATTCAGCTCCAGCGATTGGGATGAAGGCCTGCTCTTTTGTCATCATTTTAGCCGTATAGGAACATCAAATCTTCTTTTGGGTAATTTTTATTGAATCTGAAATAACGATACAGTTAAAGGAGATAAAATATACCCTTTGTTAATATTCACCCAATTTAAATTTTTTTTTATTAAATTAATATTTCGGTGCGATGCAATTCGCTTCAAATGTTTGTGAATTTAACCGGGAGCTGGCGTTTTGCGCGTAAATTTAGTTATTCAGTTAAATCTCAATAGATCGAAAATTATTTAATTTTTTAACCAACTTTTCGTATTGAAATATATACACAAATATATAAATAGAAATATATATTATAAATAACAACCATAAGATTTTGAAAACAAAAAATATATTTTTAGTAGATAAATTTATAACAATATCGTAATTTTGAAAAATTAAATAGAAATAGTAACATATAATTTTAATGTTTTCGAATTATGTTATATATAAACATTTTTACATTATTAAAAAATGAAAAGAGCAATCATAAAAACTAATAATTTTAAAACTAGTTTCTATTTGTCTAAATTTTTTCCAGAATCTATGTAGTAGACAAGAACATTTGGCTATGTTTTCCTGCATATACCGTTATTTTTGTACCCACAAACAAACCATGTTGTTACACTAACCCGCATTCGTGACCCGCGCTCAAGTATCAATTGTTAGAAGACGTACTAGTACGTGACTCACATACAATGTGTTAAGAAGTGAGTGTATGTTGTATATTTCTTTCTTTGTTAAACAGATCCAGACGGTTTAACAAAGATGCAATACGTTTAATTAAAAGCTATTCTGAGACAACAGGAGAAAAACTTTAACGTTACCGACTGAGGGCAGCGTAATGTATTCTAATATTTTGTGAAATTTAAGTGAGAGGCTGAATGGCAGAATTGACTTAATATATGTATGAATTCTTACTGCAGAAAAACATGTCGGTGTAATTGTGTTTATAAGTGTAGCGAAACACCTTAGCTTAAGCTTGTGTTTTATTTTTATTTGTACACTTTCTATCACACTTAATTAATGTGTGGTAACATCAACTCTTCCATTTAAGAATAGGCTTAGTTTGTCAAAATATGTTTAGAGTTTACTCAGTCAGCCTTGTAAAGTTTTCTCCTGTTCAAGTGCAATCACTTCCCTAGTTGTTTAGCTTTTATAAAAATAAATAAATAAATAGTGTTCAATGATACACAAATAAACGCCTGTTGAGAGATATATATTTGATTCTGTTTCAGTGGTTTTTCCTAACAAAATATTTTTATTTCTTTGATGTAATAATTTTTTTCATCACAATCTAACACACTAATGCGGTGCTATTTTTTTCCCACTTAAATAAGTTATTATTACTGCTATTATATAAACATTCTCCCCCCTTTTTTTTTTAAATAGAAATTGTATTTAAATCTGTTTGTAATGATACTTGTTAAAACAGTACTTTCTTTGGCTCCTTTGAATTCCTTACTAATTCGTTGCGTTCTCTGTTTTCTCAGTGCAAAATTACCAAGAGATTAGTAATTATAATATAAATATTTATTTTTAAAATTATTTAAGTAAAGTTAATTCAGGTTCGTAAACACAGTCCATGATCCTGACGTAGCCAGAATGTTATTTTCTGGCAGGGTCCAAAATCTTAATTCAAAGTGCAATAAACTTTCAATCTTGGTTGAAAAAAAATCCACACACAAATTACATATATACATACTTACTTCATATACATGCATCTATAGTTTTGGAGGCATGCATAAATACGTTGTAAGGAACTACAACTTCTACTCCTCGCAGTGATGTCTCTTTGGGTTTTGATTAGTGTTGTTTAAGGAAGGTCGTTGCTCCGCTCTGTGATAACCTAATTTAAAATTTAAAATTTGTGATTAATTAAAGTATCTTAACACTTTGTGTGCGGGTACATTTCGCAGCGGTATTGTACCGGGAGCGGACGTTTTGCGCGTAAATTTAGTTATTCAGCTAAATCTCAATAGATCAAGTTATTTAATTTTTTAACCAACTTTTCTTATAATAAAATACATATAAACAAATATATAAATAGAAATATATAGATAACAACCATAAGATTTTTGTATATAAAAAATATATTTTTTAGTGAATAAATTTATAATAGTATCGTAAATAGGAAAAATCAAATAGAAATAGTAGTATATAGTTTTTTTCGATTTATGTTATATATATAAACATTTTTACATTATAAAAAAATGAAAAGAGCAATCATAAAACTAATAATGTAAAAACTAGTTTTTATTTGTCTAAATTTTTCCAGAATATATCTAGTAGACAAGGACATTCGGCTTTTCCTGTATATACCGTTATTTTTGTACCCACAAACATGTTGTTACACTAACCCGTATTAGTACGTGACCCGCGCTAAAGTATCAATCGTCAGAGAACGTACTAGTACGCGTCCTGCTTATAATGTGTTAAAACTGAATTGTGGAGTCTTATGTCCGACTGGTGTGTGTTTTGTTGGTCAACACATCTAAAAAGGAATAAAAGGAATTGTCAATTCATGACAACGTCATAAAACTGATCAGCAACGTTGTGCGTTATTTCATTGCATCTTAAAAAATATATTTGCAACCACAATGTGTCTTTGTGTCCAAAGTTTTTACCAAATTTAAATTTGCCTGGCAAATACTGAAGCATATTCATTTTACGCTGCAGTACTTACCAAACGAGTTTAAACTAAATTAATTTTAATAGCTAGGAAAATAAAAAATAATGACAAAGGAATTTCGACTTATCCTTTTATTTTTATTTTACAAACCTTATATGACAACAAAATTCGTAAACAGTATAGCATAATCAACAATTTACTACCGTTTTATATTATTGCAAATTAATTCTCTTAGCTTAAGGCCAGCTTGTTCAGACGTTAATCCGCATTTATAGTCATATCCATATATGCACCGAGAGTAATGCTAAATTTGCCATCCTTCTATGACAATTCTAATCCGAAGAAATATTTTTTACTTTTTTCATAGTCGAAAACTATTTTCAAGACGTGTACACTCTTCTTTTTAATATACACTTGTAATGGATACACTGATAATATTTCGGGGAGGGTTCCGACTTCCCCGAACCCCCTATAAATATGCCCATGGACTAAAGTGTAAGTCAAACTATTACATATTTGATTTGACTTCGAAAAATTTTTCATAAGGCTTCAAACATAGTTTTATTTTTATTTTTCTGAACAATTGGGAGCCGAACGATGGCCGATTGGTTAGGGTGTTGGCCTTCGGAACCGGAGTTCGTGCGTTCGAATTCCACTGTGGCATGGATGTTCGTAGCCTTTCGGAATCGGCTTTAAGCTGTAGGTCCCGGACTCATTAGCCCTCGTGTTGCAAAAAGTAAACCGTAGCACTGCAAATTAAACCAAACCGAATAATCGGGAAACGAAACGACAAAATTTTATGTTATAGCTCTTTTGAAAATGTTTATTTATTCTAAAGGAACAAATCAAATGTTTTGCTATTTGCTGCAGTTTTTGTGAATGAGAGTTCATGCAATTGAGCTTGAAGGCCTATGTCGTGCCTATATGCTCTAAAAATAAAGCTAAGTTTGTGAAATTGTTGTGTCCAGTTCTGTTGTTGAAAAATGTTTTTACTGCTTTCATGGTTGAAAACGATCTTTCAACAGTTTCAGTGGAAACTAGTAATGTACACAAATTTTAATAAGTTTTAAAAATCTTTCAATGTTTACATTAAAAATATTTCGGGAAGGTACAGAACCCCTCCAGCTCTTACACGTCCTTGACCAGGAGGGTGTAATTTTCATATAAATATTTTCGTTTTAAATTATTCAAGAAAAGATAAATTAGATTGTAAATACAATCCACGATATTATATTTACAATATTATTTAATCATTTTATGCGCAAATGATCGAGCTATCTATAACGATATCTTTGTAGCTCTCTATGGTGTCGTTATATAGGCAGGTTTTACTGTAATAACAATGATTAAATGATTTTATGTGCTTTTACGGATTTTAAAAGAAGATAAAATTACGAATTTATGTATATGTGCATTATTTCTGCCATAAATATAATATGCATTGAGTATAGTCATTGTTTTGATTGTAATCATTAATTCAAATTTATATTTGTAATTTACAAATGATCAAATTGCTGTTGAGCTGCATAATGGATAACTCGCATTCGGAATGAAAAGTCTCAGAGTAATCGTGTGTGTAACCGTCGTAAAACACATCTGTTTTCATTACACCATCTATTTATAGGTACTTTATGTAAACCCTTTAGAATAAATTCGTTCTGTTTTGTTGTGTTAAGTTAGATAAAATACTTGAAGCTAAACCAACCGTGTGAAATGTTGCCAGTGCTGTTTCTTGTTTTCCATACTTTCCCACTGCCGGATTTTGTCCCCAAATATTTTCTTTAAATGTATTTGGTGGCAGTTTATTTCATCTCGTTTTTGTAATTGTTTTTTCGCTGGTAAGACAAGATGTTAAAATTTCGATTGTGTATACAATTTACAACGTATAGGTCATCAAAAACTTTTTATTTTGTCTAATCTAGCAAATAGGTTAATTATTGCTTTTATTACATGCTTCCACGACATTAGCCGAACGATAGCCGATTGGTTAGGTTGCTGGCCTTCGGATCCGGAGTTCGTGAGTTCGAATCCTACTGTGGCATGGATGTTCGTAGCCTTTCGGAATCGACTTTAAGCAGTAGGTCCCGGTCTCATTAGCCCTCGTGTTGCAAAAAGTAGTCCGTAGCGCTCCAAACCAAACCAATCCGCGACGTTAACAATAAGCAACTTGTAGAAAGAAGGACGAGACTCTTATTTCCAAAGACGTTTTGAATTAATTTAGTCATTTTTTAGGAACCATTTTTATTTCCTTTCAAAGTTCCACAACACAGAACATAAAACAACAAAGACCACAAAACACACTCTCATAGACCACTGACACTATATTAGAACACACTCGATGGCTTTCTAGCGCCACCTATCGTTAAAAAGGAGAGGGGATTAATTGTATCCGCTACAAACTTAATTTTCAATAACGAAAATGAGTCTGAAATATGCATATTGGGCAACTGTGGCATTTAATCATTTTATTTTCTTGGAGGGCCTTAACAGTCAATGGTTGGCTCCAACAGTTTTGCCGCCTAGACAAAAATGCAAAATGCCGCCCTCTCTCCTTTGATAAAAATCACTATAAAATATTCTGGTAGGATGCAGACAGTATATAAATATAAAATAAATATTTATTATACTTATCTAAAAAATTTCACAACATAGATTTTTTTAAAAATTATTATTGCTAAGAACTGTGTAAAAGGAAGCATTAAGTTATGTACGCATTTGTCACTCTTAGCGTATTAATATCGTAATAAAACAGTAGAATCACTGTTTTTGCTTTTGATAGAACAGTGAACATCCTGTCAGAACTAATATACATGTGTTTTGACGGACGTCTATAAAATTGTTACATTGAATATCTACGCAGCGCAATCTTTTATATATATATATGTATATATATATATATATATATATATATATATATGTGTGTGTGTATATATATATATATATATGTATACTCGTATGTTACAAATTTCACTTGCAGTGGTTGAGAATCAGTTCAATCTAATAAAAAAATTATATAAAATAATATTTCAAGGTTTTGAGGTATAAAATAAAAAACATTCTGTAGAATATTTGTATATTTTTTCCAATTAGAAAAGTATCTTGGGCCAAAGGGGCCTCCTCTAAAATTTGCCTCCCTAGCCAGGAGTAGTTTGTCCGGTCCTAAGGCCGCCAATTGGACATCGCTGACGTCAACTAGCCGCAGTCTACCCTATTTTATTATAAGGTTATTTTTATTTTATACGTGTAAATATATTTGTGGTTATTAGAAGATTTTTCTTCTGTAATAAGTATATCTCTAATGAGAATTTTACTCGTGGCAAAGAGTATACAATTTTCTTGTGTGCTTCCACGCTTGGGGTAAGAAAGTCCCTTCGATAGGTTCTACGCTTCAACTGGTGTAACGCTTGCGCCCAGGCGTTGAAAAGAGCGTGTCGAAAGTTTTTCGAGTACTGTCAGAGTTCCAGAGAAATTTTTTAAGCATTTTTTTTTTCTTTCCATGTACAACAATTATCGGATTATCATAAATTGTTTCTTAGGATGTTAACCGCGATAATTGTATTTACAACACTTCTAACAATAATTCGTCCGCTTTTCAATGCTTGGGAGTGAACCCATGAAAATTGAATATTGCTAGCACCTTATAATCGCCGTGTTCGTCTGATAAGGAGCATCCTTTTCAAACAAATTTTGCTGCACTCGTATCTCACAAGGACAAAGCTTTTGTAATAAAAAGCCAGGGAAATCCAATTTTATTGCACCTGCATAACTTTTTATCAGATTGGTTGGTTAGTTGAAAGCGCTATGATCTATTATTGCTACATGAGAACTGATGAAACTGGGTTTACTACTTAAGCCGATTCCAAACGGCTACTGTCATTCATCCTAGTAGTGGGATTCGAACTCACTGACTCCGGTACCGAAGAGCATTGATTGCCTTACCCATTCGGATGACTTTTTATCAGTAAAATGAGTATTAATGTAAAGATTGCAATGCATACCACGTAAAATACTATATGTTATTGATGAGGAATAAACGCATCCTTGTAAGTGCAAAATTTTTCTGTGTCCAAAAATTACGTATACAGTAAGCCTTCATTATTCTCGTTTCCATTTTATTTTATATATTTATTTAAGCCCGCCGGGGCTCATCTAGAGCATGTGACGCCTGACAGTCCAATAGATAAAAGAAATTGCTCCAGAAGGTGTAGGCGTCTCAGAAAATGATAAAGCAAAATCGATCCGCTTAGCCGGACAAGTTAAAACATGCTCTCCTGAGCAGAGGGACAAAAGATACAATGAGGGGAATCCACTAAGTGAAGCCAAAAAAGATTATACCTCAGCAAGTCATGGCCAGTCCTGATTCTAAATTAGAACCATCCCAATAGCTCTGGGAAGAGAGGGGCATACTCTCTTAATTACGAGAGATGACCATCTTCTCCCAGAGGAAATGTCTCTGATATGACAGATTCTAGTTTTGTTAATATAGTCTCTGAGGATTCTCTTTATGTTCCTAAAAGGAGCACCAACAGTAGGTTGAACCAAATCACAACCCTTCTTGGCGAGGGTGTCACCACGTTCATTGCCTTAGACATTGCAGTGACTGGGAATCTATTGTAAAACCATATCAACCCCTGAATCGGTCAAAGAACTAATTCGATTTTTACACTCATCCATTTGATTTTATGCATTACCCTATTTAAAAAAAAAAAAAATTCTACCTTATTTTGTGTAAATATCATCGTCATTTTTTCCAAAAGATGACTGAGAAAGTATATCGATGTTTTATGGTTGCTAAGTTCGAGGATTCGACTCCGACTGCAGGCATGCATCTTCGTAGATATCTGCAATCTAATTTCAGCAATCCCAGTCTATAACCTCTTGTAGGGGGGAGGGATAAAACTGCAGAGCTCCAAACCAAACAATTATGCAGAAAATTATGCCTTTCTGTGGCTATTTCAATCCATTACCCTTATCAGCGATGACAGTTTGGTATAAATTATTTTGTTTATTTCTCTTTTCGTCTGAGAAACGTTTGAGGTGATAACGATTTCATCAATATTTCCCGTCTCCTTCCTTGGAAGGCATTTAAAGTTCTAAAAATAGATAGACTTCTGATCCATCTTTTTGTCTGTTCAGAAAACTTTTCGAAAAAAAGTGGATTAGGGAAAGAACATATCTTGTGATTCGAGCAGAACTTAATCTTTCTGCGACGGTTATTTTATTACTTTATGCTAGAAATTTTCTGTTAGATTTATTTTATTTATTTTTAATTTCTTTTAATATACGGGAATTAGAAATTTTGGTTTGGCATTTCATTGCATTCCGTAAAATTATTAGAATGATTGTCTTTCTGTGTAATTCGAATTTTTCCATATATTTTAACAGTTCTACTAGCAAAACACAAAAATTACGTAAAACATAAAAAATAGAGGATTCTTTTTATTCTTATCTATTATCGGACTAACACTTAAAAGCTGAGCTATTTTTTTATTTCTTCTTTATTTCTGTTTATTTCTTTTAATTGTGGTTTATATAAAATAAACATTGCTTTAATGTATATTTTAAGTGCAGTTGAAGCATTAAAATTTGTTTTACGTTAATGCTTTTACAAAGTATTTAATAGTGTTAATGTTTGACATTTTTAAAGGGCGTCGCGCCGCAAGTGTTATTGTACCCTGTCCTTTACCGAATTCATGTACTGTATTTTGTCAAAAAAGTTTTCTGTTTGGAGAGGAGGAAATACATGGGTTGGAAAGCTGATTATCATATTATTTTATATTAAACTTTTAAAGATTTATACATAATACATGCTTTACTATAGTCCCAGTATGAAATACAGAAAGTGTTATTTCACACTTCATTGAAACTGCCCTTTTTGATAAATGTACCCTGTTCCTTTTTAAAAGAATTGTGAATACAGTATTTAGTGTCTACTGTAAATAAAAAATATTAGAATTTAATAATTAAATATTCCCTTTTTTTAATAACAGGCTTCTAATATTTTCAATATAAAATAAAAGAAAAAATATATGTGAAAGAAACACTTTAAAAATATTAAGTATTGAATAAATATTATTTCTTAGAAAATAATAGCATTTTCATAAATCGGTAGAAAATACTCTTTTGTTTAAAAAAACAAACAAACCGCGTAGGTTGTGTAGGGAGTGGAGTTGAAATGTTACACCCATCCTCTGTAAAATCATATGTATGTTTGCTTGGCCGTTTTTCTTTTCATGTTTTCTTTATTTCAGTTGTAAGCCGTGTTGTTATTTTATTTATACTTTCTTTTTCTCTCTGATAATACCTTAGATCGTCTTTCCGAAAGCTATTTCCGTTAGTTCTAGATGTATAATACCTTTTCAAGGAATATGTAACAACGAAACATCAACATTGTTTTGATTTCGGATTATCTGCTAGATCTAAATTGTCCTCGTCGGGGTAGCACATCGTTTCTCTCTTTCTCTCTCTCTTCCCAAGTTCATCACATAAGCGTCCTCTGTTTTTATTACACAGGTCTTTTTGCCTTTTTCTTATGCCGCTTCCGTAAGTGGATCAGTGGGTTGCTTTGAGGGCGGAGGCCATGTTGCGAGAGTTTATTGCTCCCCTTCTGGAATCTCAAGTGATCTTTATTTTTTTTTCTTCTTCTTCCAAGGCTGGATGTGAATCAGAAGTAGTGCGAAGTGTGCTAAAGAGATTTTCACAAGTAGCAAAGGGTTGACTTGTCTTCCCATCGAAAAACCACTCAGGGTTTTCTTTCTCTTATTCAACGATCACTTTATGGTTATAGCATGTATTTGACTCATAAGTCTTTTTGATTCATTCAAATGACTGGCAATAGATCATGTGTATTCTGAATTTTTGATTTGATTCTTATCTCAACCATCTTCTAAACTTTAGCTTCGCAAACAAAGATGGCACAAGTGGAATTGTTCAGTTGGTCTAATAACGTGTCTAAGCTAGGAAAGTACACGCGGGGGCAAACCCGTTCCTTGTAGACAATGATTATTTTATAGAATTATGGGAAAGGCTGTCATGTCCAAAATGTCCTTGTCAAATTTATGAGGATAAAAGACGAGTAAATAGAGAAAGTTCTGTAAATAGTTTTGTCGTTATTCCTCGTAGCAAATCCTAGAGAATTTGTAGTTTAATGTTGTCTATGTAATAAAAGTTCTCTGTGCTTTAAGTGGCCCATCTTTCTTTTCTCATTAGGAGAATCTTTATATAGTTAACTTTTCATTTTTCATAGTTGTTCGTAGTTGAATACAATTTCGATTGGTCTTGGAATATTGTTGCCCTCTGGTTCATAGTGGTCCGTGGCTTTTGGATTGTTTTGTTGTTCGAATGTGTCCGGACGAACTGTTACAATGGGCATGTTAAAAGGATCGACAATATGGTCTGACTTCGTTACCAGCATCGAGCCCAAGACGGCCTAGTGGTCAGTTTGCTGGACTAGAATCCAGTCATACCGGCTTCGAGCCTGGCAACTGCACTAAACATCTCCCTGTATGGCCAAATGGGTAGGGCACTGCTCGTAGGTACCGGAGTTCGCGCGTCCGAATTCCACAGCTGACATGGATGTTTGTAAACATTTGGAATCGGCTTGAAACAGTAGGTCCCGGTATCATTAGCCCTAATGACGCTAAACAGTAGACTGTAGCGCTTAAACCAAACCAACCTTGTGCATGTATTCAGAGAACTTGCAAAATAGCTGGATATCCTCTTGCTAGGAGGTCGGCAGGTATGACAGAAGTGCGGACTCCAAAAACCTCCCTACGATCAAAACTAGTGGAACTTCTAGCGTGGTAATACGAACGCCTTACACTTATAAAGCTAGGCTTCCCGCTGCAGATTATCAGAGTTGCCAGCATATTTTAATTTTTTATCACTATCTTTTTATTCTAAGCCATTCATAATTAACCTATTTCATGCGTACCATAAAATCTGGTGTATTTTAGCGTATTTTTGTAAGCACATTCGTACGGATGATTTTCCTTTAGTATGTGAGACCACGACCTACTGCTTAAAGCCTATTCCGAACTTCTACAAACATCCATGCCGACAGCGAGATTCAAACTACGAACTCTGGTTCCAAAGAGCGGCACTCTGCTAATTCGGGCATCATTCGGCTGAAATATTATAGTAGATAGTAGTCAAACTTTCGTAAATAGTGGATTATACTAACTGTTGACAGTTGACAGCAGTTTAATAGGGCCATCCTTGAAATATAGTGGATTTGTTTGGAACGCTACAGTCAATGTTTTGATATGCGAGAGCATAATTAAATTAGAACTTATTACTTAGAGCCTATTCCTAACAGACTACGAACATCCGTACCTATAGAGGGATTCGACTTATGAACTGTGGTACAAAAATCAGTATCATACCATTCGGCATAATATAATTGGAAATATCGCAATTTGATAATCGTGGACTATGCCAACCGTGATTTTAATCTCTCAATGCGTGTTCTGATTAACAACCTCTGTTAATCAATTTACTACAGAAATTAGAAGTTTTAGCTTAGTAAGTTAAGCAAGAGATAAATACGTCTGTATCCCTGCCAAGAACACAACACATAGGGCGGCCAACGTCAAAATATTCGTTTGGGTCATTTTTCATGAATGAAAATATGTTAAAATAAGATCTGTACACCCTTTGCTATCCATTTCCAGTACTTCCAATGCCCAAAGGAATGCTATATTTGTATGTTATCGTGCCTCGGGGATATGTAAAAGAGATCTGTTTAAAAATAAGACATAATTCCCGTCGTCCATCCGACTTCATTCATACCCATGTCCCGTCAATGGTGTGCGTACGCATTGAGGTGCCTGATCCATTCATTAGTCGCGCACATCCTAATCACGGCTATCTCCTGCATCTGTCATTTAAGCTCGCCGCCAAATCACAATGGGCTGAACAAATGGTGTGCGTATCAGTCTTTTATTTCTCGCCTACAGATGTTATCACGCGACAGGTTTCTGGTGGAAGACGTGTTCCGACGATTTGACCCCGGTCACATGATCGCGTAAAAGCCCCGAACGCATTGTTGTGCCAGAGAATGGGTCAGAAATGTGTTCCACTTTAAAAGCAGGCCCGTGTCTACTCAAACTCTTGTCTCATATTCATAGGATATTTTTAAAATCTTCCACTCATTTCAGTTTTGTTACATGCTTATACTTTATGTACATCAGAATGTTGCGATCTAGAGATTCCAGCTGTCAATATACAGGACCTTTCAGTACTTCAAAACGTTATTTAAAGCAGCCCTTTCAGTTTTAAGGACCCTAAAAAGTTTCATAAGTGTATTTTAATTTTTCAGTTTATAGTAATTGAATTAGTTCGTTTCAATGTGTTTGTGTAGTGGCATGTTGTATTGTCTTCATTCTCTTTGTTGAATACACAGTACTCATAACCAATATCAATAGGGAAATTTTACGTTAATTTGGATTTTATGTCATATTATAACACCTTTGTAACGAGTCTAATCAGCCTTTGTTGTTGCTAATGCTATTTGGACGAGTCAAAAGCGCCTTTCGTTTGAAAATCACCGCTGTAAGGTGAAAGAACTACTTTGTTCTTGTGGGTCCTCGTAATTTAGAAGCAGGAACCAAGCAGAAATTCCTCAGACTTTTCCTGCCACCTCCAGAGGTATTGTATGGGAACTTAGAGGACATTGCGACCATGAACCTATGTTACCTTCCCAAGCCGCTAATGAATATCTTTGGTGGACTCTACCAACACCTAGAGACTCCCTCTCTAGGAGGTGTTGACTCTACCCTCGATCCGATCTTCCGGTTACGAGATTATTGCCTTACCGACTGAGCTACTGTGGCTCAATTATCCTTTGACTTTTATTATTTTGTTCAAAGCTTCCCTTTGGATTTGACTTCAGAGTGTTATTTGTGATGATCACCTATCAAGGACAAGAGTAAAATAGCGATTTCTTTGTTAATTCAATCCTCCGATTGATGGGAAAGTTACATTTCAAATACGCTTCCTCCTTATTCTTCCTACCTCTCTCTCCCTCTTTTATGCCATTGGCACTTATTGACTCGTATTTGTTTATTTCGATAATACCTTTTTTTTTCTTGGTTTTTTTTTTGTCCTGTGGTATAACTATCAAATAATATCCTCTTGTTTAAGGTGCTCTCTACCTGCCTTATAGGAGTCCTTTCGCTCAATGTTAAACCTGTGTGGCAAATAAAATTTCCTCTGGCCAGCTCGAATTTTAAGAATTCTTAAAATTATATATATATATATATATATATATATATATATATATATATATATATATATACCATGTGATAGAACAGCAAATTTTTTACGATACTATCTCTCTCTTCTTCTGTTTTTAGTATGTCTCCTAAATGTTTTTATTTTCGTAAACAAGAAGTATGCTAAAATGTCTCACAAATAATTTAAAATTAGACATATTTTTCTCTGTTTTTTAAAAAGGAGAATTGTAGCATCCTAGAGAATTTGTTGTTCTACATGTGATATATATATATATATATATATATATATATATATATATATATATATATATATATATATATATATATATATATATATATATATATATATATATATATTGTTTGATTGTTTAGATTCCGAGCCAGTCAGGGTAAGTTTTATTTTTCCCATAGCTTAACCCTTAATGCACAACTTTTTGAAAAAGGCCGGCCAAAAAAATCAGTTTTTTAATGTAAAAATCACAATTTAGAACGTTGTCTTGCCAACAAAATTACAAAAATACAAATATAATCAAAATTTTTATTGCAATTTTGGATTTTGATAACATTGCAGAAACTAGTCGAATATTGTAATATTACACGCACGTCGACTTTTTTACATTGCTATTTTCAAATCTCGATTGCATTCCAGTGTAAAAAATTATAGCAACACAAAGTACAACGCCGCTCGAGTTAACTCCAGCGTGCAGGTTAAAGGGTTAATATTGAGTGAGAGGAAACTAATATGGCAGGTACGGAACATTTAGAAGTAGGTTCCATTCTATTCGCCCTTCTTCCAGAAAATTGTTTTCGGTTCCTAATCAGCCAATATGAGCAACGACGGCGGAATTGGTAGGGTGCTGCTTTTTGATCCCATCGTTTGTGGACTTGAATCTCATTGATAGTTTGGATATTCGTATCCGTTCAGAATAGCTTTATCAACTGTAGGTTCATATCTCATTAGCCCCACTTGTAGAATTAGTAGACTGGTAGCTCTTCAAACCAGCAAATTTGCTTTTCCCGGGACATATCATTTTATGGTGAAGAGTATCCCTGTTGACCTTGTAATTGACCTTAGTTATAAAAAAAAAACTAGTCATTTGTAATCGGAAACACGATAAAAATTTGAGAAAGAAGGGAAAAATTAAGAACAGTCACTATAACTGTAAACACTAGTTGGGTTAATGTCGATGTTTCATTCTGTACCGTAGAAGCGTATACTAGTTCATGAAAAGTATTCTGATTAAAGTAATGTCGATATCGGTGTTTCCCCCTACGTGAAATTACTACAAGAGACTTCTATCATCGTGACTCGCACGTTGAAACCAGCACAGTGGAAATTTTTTCCTCCTTTTTCCGTCAAAAGTAACGGACCGTGTTAAGAGCATGTTAAAAATGGCTTATCAGATGAGAATTGCCACACACGTAGACACACCCCTAAAAAAACATTAATAAAATCCTGAAAAATAAAATCTCTGTAAAATAAATATTTTTTATAGACATTTCCTATTGTTTCGCTTAATATAATCCAAATTGGAATCTTTAAGCATAATGTTTTAGAAAACTCTTAGAAAACGTTAGAAGGCTTAAGTTTGGTTCGAATAAAAGGCCAAAATATATCATTTGAGGAAATCTTGAGGCGCTCACACTCCTCTCTCTCACTCTCTCTCTCTCTCTCTCTCTCTCTCTTTCTATATATATATATATATATATATATATATATATATATATATATATATATATAGATAGATAGATAGATAGATAGATAGATAGATAGATAGATAGATAGAGAGAGAGAGAGAGAGAGGTAGATAGATAGGTGAATAGATAGGTAGATAGATAGAGAGATAGATAGATATAGAGGATAAGAGATAGAGAGATATAGAGATGGGGAGAGAGAGAGAAAGGAGGGTGAAAAGAGATATACGTGCGTGTATTTATATATATATATATATATATATATATATATAGATAGATAGATAGATAGATAGATAGATAGAGATAGAGAGAAAGGAGGGTGAAAGAGATATACGTGTGTGTATATATATATATTTATTTATTTATACACACACATACACACACACATAAGGAGGTGATATTGACATAAAAACTTACATCTACTATTCTTGTTAAATTTCTAAATGTATAATATTGGGACGTTACGAGAAATCTTTTAAGAGGGGGACAGAGTTCAACTCTTACTTCAAAATTAATATGGCAGTTTTTACATGTGATACATTTATACAGCAATCCCCATAGGGGTTACAACTCACCCTTCGCTACGTCACCAGTATATGGTAATAGTGTCAAAACAAAAGTGATAGCTGCTAAAAATTAGAGTTGTAGTGTGCGTCACAGAGAAACTTTTTGTGTTGCGCTTTTAGGATGACTTACAGTTTTTACTAAGTATAATGATGTAAAAAGTGGAAACGTATAAAAACTCAGATTTAGTAATTTTTGAAAAGTTGAATTTTTAAATTCAGAAATATAAAATCAATGCTTATCCTATTTGAAATTTAAAAAAAAAAAAAAAAAAAAGAAAAAAAAAAAAAGAAAGAAATGAAAGTTTACGTATGTGATTAACGGTTAGAGAGAAGAAATAAAAACCTGTTAAGGACTCTGCATCCTGTACATTTACTGGTGTTTACTGTAAAGATTTCAAATGATTGTGTTTCTGAACTTTCAAAATGTCAGAAAACGGTACTTTGGAATCAGTTTGAAGTAATACTACTTGCAGATCTTATGTTTCGTGCCCTGTTTAAAAAATTCTTACATGCTGACAAGTTCTCTGAAGATTTTTAAACTTTTGACATTTGAGACGTTCTTGAAGATATACAGAATATGTAACTCTCCGGGAAAACTAGTGAAAATTTTATTGAAAACCGCTTTCTTTTGTTGCAAACACGCAGTATCTTTTCCCCAAGTTTTCGAGGAGGAAAGTTAAGCCTGAGTGATGCGTTCACGAGAAATGCATCTTCCGTTAATTCCACTTATGTATTTAACTTTTATATTTACTTTGCCCTTTTTCTTTGTAATAGTGATAAAGTTAAACTGGCGACTCTTTTGCTTGTTTTTTTGCTGATATATGCCCTCAACAGCCTTTCTTCCGCCTAAGTTATATCTTTTTTCTGAAGATTCAAAGATGTTGAAGTTCGAAAATTCAGAACGTCAATCATGTGCAGTGAACTGTTCCGCAGATTTAATCTTTCGAGTCTAGTTAATATTTCTGAAACTTCATGTTCTCTTTCTCATTTTATTTCTTCGCTTATAGCTTTGAGATTTTAAGAACTTTATCTACTATCTTGATGCATATGTAAATATATTATTTCTTTAAGCGGTATATTGAAATGTAATGGAAAAATCCGATTAGTTACTTCTCTATATAATACTGTATTAGCTCTGTAAAAAAAATTTCTCATATATTTTGATGTTCGGTTCAGGCTTTGTTGGACATGTACTTTTTGCCCTCACATACACTATTAATTGTTATTTGTTTTAAATTAGTTTTTCGTGCAAATTTTTGAGAAGGTGTTATTGTTAAAAAAGCTATTGTAAAAAATTTCTTAATTTTTTACAATAGCTTTTCTAAAAAAAAAAACTTATTAATTTTTTTTTTTCAGTTTTGAGAATTATTCGTATGAAATTGTAATTGTTCTATACACATCTATGCAGTTATATATGGTGAAAATATTTTTCAAATATAAGAGAAAAAAAAATTTTCCCTGAAATTTTTGTAATTTTCTTAAAATTCATTTTTTATGTAACCATTTTCACTATATTTTTATTTACTATAATAGTGTGCATGTACCGAATTTTGTTAAATTTAAAAAAAAATGTATATAATGTGTGTGAGTGAAAGAGAAAAAGATTTTATTTCATACGGGATGAGCAGGTAGGGTGTGCCTTTCGGTATGGAAGTTCGGGGGTTCCAATACTACTGGTGGCTTTGGACATTCACTGATGTCCGGAACCAGTTTTAGGCAGTAGGTCCCTGTTTAATGAATTGTCGTGTTGCTAACAGGGTTACACATTGCACTAATTATTACATTTGTTAAAAATTGTTCGATAGTTTATTAATTTGAACCATTAATGCGCTTTATTTAATTTTACCTAGCTTGTGTAAAAATTATGGAAGTTAAGTATATTTTAATAAATAAATCCGTATGATCGAAATTCATAAATTCGCTATTTTTCCAAAAAATGTGCTTTTTGGAGATTTACTTACGGCGGCTTGGAAAAATCTGGATTCACCAAGATCGCCAAAAATCGAAAAAAGTTTGAGAATTACTGTACTTGGTGGCATTAGCCTTTTTGTAATATCTGATCACTTTCGAAAGCGTCTGCCTCGCTCCTTATCTGTTCATTTAATTCAAAAGATTTTGTATCGAACCGGAAACTATCTTGGAGAAAATCTGTACTCAACAAGGGCACCAAAAACTGAAAATATTTGAGAACAGTTACGCCTTATGGCATTATACGTTTTGTAAGATCTGATCGCTTTCGAAAGCGTCTGCCTCGTTCCTTATCTGTTCGTTTAATTCAAAAGATTTTGTACCGAACCGGAAACTAGCGTAACCTTCTTTGCGAGCGACTCTGCACTTCCTCTGCGGATCGTCGTTCCGCGTCCATATATGGAGGAGCAGCCATTCTGAAGTTCACTTTTCTCCGCGAGAACCGGGATATTTATATCTCTCTCGAAAATGGCATCGACTTGAGTCACTGAGAGACGGAATTTGCCGACGGTATAGCCCCAGCTACGACAGATCGTGTGTTCCGTGGGTTGGTGCGGGATTCACCTACTTACCTAAGCGCCTTAAAAAGAAGTAGTATCTGGTTACCCAGGGGGTCTACGCGCCTTCATTTCGGTCTTATTACACTAGTGCGTTCGGTGGTTTGGGGATGGAAATTAAATAACACCACGGTATAATGAGACGTCGCCTCTGCACTCGGTTAATTCTGTGCGGTTTGAAAAAAAAAATAAATAAATAAGACGAAACGTTGAACCCGATGTCTTAAAATGTCGGTAATATGAATCTAGTGGGGGGGAACACGAGTGATTTGGAAGAGGGGGCGACGCTATTGTGGGACAGACATTCAGTCTAAATTCAGACGATTTAGTGCTTCCTAAATCTTCACGGGTGACAAGAATCATTTTAAAATGCATTAGTCACGAGTGAACGGTAATCAGTTTAAAATGTATGCAAGGAAAAGTTTTTTAAAGGTTAATGGTTATACAATTAACATTTATAAAACTTCATGGAGAAACTCAGAGGGATTCATTGGTTTTTGTTATTCAAATTAAGAGTTGTACGTTTATTTTCTTTTTAATTATAAAACTAATACATTATAAAAATAATAACATTGTGAATGTTCTTCAAATTCCCTTTTATTAACTGCTATGGCTAAATAGATGAATAATTTAAAGAATTCGATTTAAGAAAGTATCGGTTCCTTCTGAAAAATAAAGCTTTATAAACGGTGTAATTTTAAATAATTATTTATTACTTAAAATTACGTGAATATAAAATTACAGTCTTATCGCATAATAAAAACTTATTGAGTTCTTTATAGCTTTTATTGTTATTATTAATTTCCAAAAATTTAATTTGCGATATTGTTTGCTTTCACCTATATTGAAGTTGAAGGTGCATTTAAATTGACCTTTTATTTATTGAAAGCATATCACAACGAAATTCTACTTTCTTTTATATCACAACGTAATGTTCATAAAATTTCTTACTGACACTCGTGTACCAAACCAAACTCTACAATAAACGTCTTATTCTAACTGTACTCCAGAACAATAATAGTTTTTTATAAGACAAAATTAATTTATTAAACTAATAGGTAGTTATTTATAATGACTTGCTTTTATATATAACTATTTTTTTCCATTTTTGAATTTAAAAATAATACCGCAATTTCTGGGTAGGAATTTAGTTTAATAAAATTGTTATATTTTGTAATAAATTTTGTTTCATTACATCTATATTTTAATAAGTTTTATTCGGATAAAAATATGTAGATCAAGAAAATGGATTATTAATAAAACATCAGATTATTATAATTCTTGAATTATTTTATTTATAATTTAATTTTTCATATCACATAAATTCATTGATTTAAATTTCAAATGCATTGTTGAATCCGATTTGGAAGCAAATAACATAGATTTGAAACATTAATTCAAATACTCGTGATGGCTGCTGTAGTTATATATTCACTATTCCCACTGAGAAAACTTAAGTTCTTCCTTTCGTTTTTCCGTTAAAGCAGCAACCATCACAATTGAATTGTTTTCTCATTGAAGTATTTCAAGACACAAACAAAACGAGTATAGTTTCTTTAACAAATAAAACATCAAGTTCACTTTACCTGTAAACAGTGCTCCCGTGTATTGTTAACGACGGGGAAGTTAATTTGCTGTTGTTATGTTTATTTTTCACACGTGGTGGTTTGTTGCCAGCATAAGGAAGGGAAAAGAAGCTTTAAGACGAAAGAATTCAAAGATTGTTCAGTGTTTGAATAAAAGTAAACAAGGACACTTGTGAGATAAATTTGTTTGGGTGTAACCGTATCAAATACTAATCCAGTCCTTACCTTTTCAATCCAAAATTTAATTACTAATCAGTTTATGAGCGTAGTGTCTGCTGGAAGATAGTTTCGTTGTAAACAGTTATTTTGTATTTTTATGTATGTTCAATTATTTTTTTAAAAAAGATTCAGTGGCTAATATTTCTGACTTCTACAGCAGAAGAATTTTTTGTTAAAAATTTCCGAATTGATATTTGAGGGGAGGCTCCTTTTAATTTTATTTAATTGAAAAAAGCCAATTAAAGCAGTAGAGGCAGCAAAATCTATTATTCGAACAGCCTGAATTCAAAAGATTAAACAGCTGCTTTTCCAAGATGCACGTAACCGTGTCAATGTAAAACATCTGTCAAGTTGCCATAAATTTTACTTACATTTGAGTAAGGTGTACTGAGAAATTAGGAAGGGTGTGAAAGGTGTATATTGGGCTAAATTCCATGGTGATTAGGCATTTCATAATACCGTACTTTCTGTTGCAATGGGTACAAAATTATTTAAATGTTTAGACAGCAGTGGTTGGGGGGTGATTCTGGAGAAATAAGTTTTTGATCGATACTATGTTTAAGTGTGATTAATCAAAATGGATCTGAAGTGAAAAAAAAATTGAAATTATATAAAGTTTTTTAATACTACTCGTTTTTCTTTTTTCTTTTCGAACGATGACCGAATGAGTAGGGCACTGATTTTCAGTAGCGGAGATCGTGGGTTCGAATCGCACTGCTGGATGTGCGTAACCGTTCAAAATCGGCTTTGAGCAGTAGGTCCCGGTCTAATTAGCCGTCGTGTAATAAAACAATAGAACCCTTAATGTTAGGTATTAAATTGTCTCTTCTATATAGGGATTCAAAAACTATATTTGACATATATTTTTATTTAGTATACCATTGGACTCGAGATTCGAAACTTATAATTGCTTGAGGGCCACAATGTAAATCTTATGCATAATTACGGACCGCATTCTCATAATTGGTGGATTTTTGTAAAATTCTTTGACTAAGACAGAGGCACCAGTAAGATATAATATGCATAGTATTATTTAAAAAAAAAAATGTTTAATCATTTTAGTTGTTTAAATCAGTTGGAAACCCCCGTGTTATAAAATACATTTCTGGGGCTCATATAATTATTTGTAAATTTTAAATGTAAGTTTAAAAGTGAGAAAGTAGGAAATCAAAATAGGAAAATAGCTTTTTTTCAGTTTTTAAGTAAGATACTTAAAGCTCTTATAACACTAATTAATTTGCATATGCATAAAAGAGTGAAATTAAAAATAAACAAAAAGCTGTTATACCCAAAATTATTGAATTTTAAAGACGGTGACTCAACAGTGTCAGTTTATTTGAATTAATCTCTCAAGAAGAAAACAAATAAAGCCGAACTGCATTTAATAATGTAATCAAAATAAGGTTTTAAAAAGAATAATTTAGTGAGTACTATGGATGATCATCTGGATCAATCAGTGAACATATGTCCATCACCATCTCTGTTAATAATAATCTCAGATTTTAAAAAGAATAATTTAATGAAAGTACTGTGGATGATCATCTGGATCAATCAGTGAACAGATGTCCATCCTCATCTCTGTTAATAATAATCTCAGATTTTAAAAAAGAATAATTTAATGAGAGTACTGTGGATGATCATCAGGATCAATCAGTGAACAGATGCCCATCACCATCTCTATTAATAATAATCTCAATTTAAAGAGAATAATTTAATGAGAGTACTGTGGATGATCATCTGGATCAATCAGTGAACAGATGCCTATCACCATCTCTGTTAATAATAATCTCAGAAGATAAAGCAAAGACGTATTTGTAATTCAAGCTCTGTACCGATTTTTAATCAATTTTTTTTTCCAAAAAAAAAAGAAACCTACGGAGTCATGATTTTTTTTTTTTTTTTTTTTTTAAATAAAAGCTTTTACGGGCCACCAGTTGGAAATCCCTGCGTTAGAGTAGTGATCGAAGAAAAACCACCCATTTTCTTTCGCCGGTCAGTGCCTTATTGATTTTTTTACTCGCTGTTAGTTTTTTCTTATTAGAAATTGAATATTTTATCGCGGCGATAGTCAAAAGTTTGAAATTAATCGTATATTTATTTTCTGCAAAATCAAATCTAGAAGTACGTTTAGTAAATTATATATTTTTGATTGCGTGCAAAATTCTGTTATGAGCAAGAAATCGGTGCGATAATTGCATACCTCACGCTATCTGCTTGCAACAGGTTTCATAATATGAATATCGTGTTTGACACGTTTGTCAAAAGATTTATTTTATCTTTCAATTAATATATCCTTAAATACATTTTGTTAACTTAGAAAATGAGTAAATTTTGTACTGTAATGGGGGAAATAGTAATAAAACATTTTGCATTATTAAATTTTTATTTAAGGCACTTAATAATTTTTTAAGCAAGACATGGAATTCTAGAACAAGAATAGATATATGGCGCCCGGTTGCGGTATTATTTTCAACTTTGTGTATTATTTTCAACTTTCACCTCATATATGAGTTCACAATATATACATAATCCCAGCTAGCACGGAAACGTTGGATTTTGGTTGGCTACAAGTTGGCTGTTGGTCTTTGGTTGGGTAAACGTTGAAAAGGGGAAATGAAATGATGGTATTTAGTTGGCAAAATGTCCGGTTGGCCATCGGTAATTCTGAAACATTGGCCAACAGATTTCAGAGGAATGAATGAATTGAAGCAGAGTAATTATATGAAATGTGTGTTGTAGACTAAAATCACTTATCTCATTCTTTTTTTTTTATATCTATTCTCTATTTTTCAACTCTTGCAGAATTTAAAAATGACTTATGTTAAAAAAACATCTTATTTCAAAGCAATAGCACATGCCACGAAAAACGTTGGCATTCAGTTGGCCCATCGTAGTATTACGTTGGCGTTATGTATAAAACAACCATTAGCCAACCATTAATCAACTGTTAGCCAGCATGCCATATCAACGTTGGCCCAACGTAACGTTGCTAGTTGGTATGCTGCCATTGAGCTTTTTCGACCAGGCCTCTCTTTAGAAGATATGTTTTGGAACTTGATTAAACAATATAAAAAACCTTATAATTCGCTAACATGTACGTGTTGAAAAACAACAGATTCAGTTTAGGATTCCTTTCCCTGTAAAAGAATACGCGGATTTCTCACGTGAGAACCAAAAATTTTAGTTAGATCCGCGTATTCTTCTTTGGGAAAGAAATCTAAAACTGAATCTGTTGCTTTTTCAACACGTACAAGTTAACGTGTGATAAGGCCTTCAAAGACACGCACTTCATGCCTAATTATCTAAAATGCGGGCTATCTAAAAGTCGAGGAAATTTGGTATTAATAGGCGTTTACAGTTTTTATCAATAATTCAAGGTTTATAGATCATTGGGATCATTGAAGTGAAAATAACAAATCAAATATGGAATCGCACAATGTACTTTAATCTCAATTAGTTTTTGTTATTTTTGTCTTCGCAGATAAAATAAATGAAAACTTTGATCAGCTATTAAAACCAATGAATCATACTTAATCAGTTACACAAAAGATTTCTTTCGCTACGTTACGTAAATTTTATTTTACTTTTTTAACAGAAATTTAGTTTTTAACAATTTCTTGTTTATTTCTCTGGGACGTTTTTATTCAATACGGTATTTTAAAAATGACTAAAGTGAAAGATACAGTTTTTTTAAGAAAGCAAATCAGCAAAAATTTGGAAAAAAAGGTTTTTGCAAAAAGGTTTTTTTTTTTTTTTAATAAAATTAGACGAATATTCGATTTAGTATTTGTAGTATGTCATACTTCAGATTAAATAGTATTTTTTTAAATTTCTCATAATTTGCATATTTTATGCTTAATTTTAATGGAATTAGTTTTAAATTACTCTGTAATTGATGGATTATGGATACTACTTCCTGCTTTGACAGCGACTTGGAACTCAGTTTTTTATAATTGAAAGTATTTTACTTTGTAAGTTAAAAAATACATTTCTTAATTTACAGTATAGAATACTTTATTATCATAGAACATTGAAACTTACAATAATTCTAATTTCATGAGAGAAATATTTCTTTCATGAAACTATGAGAATTTATTACTGAAATGAGTTTGTATAAGAACATGAAATCTTGAAAATTCATGATCTAAAATTCCATAATGCTGGTGTTTCAAGGTTATTGTCACAGTTACAAAAATTGCAAAATTGGCCTTTCTTCTAGGAAAAACATAATGCTATCATTCCTCTTATATTAATTATTGAAAGGTTTTCTTTATTTGATAATACATTATAGATTATTGAACAAGTTGGATCAAATTTTGTATATTGTACAATTACATCTAATACACTTTATTTTTATTAGTTACTGATCAGGCTTTTTTCCTAGTCTAACAATATTTATTTATAATAACTATATTCTTTCTTTTTTAAGAGATTTGTTAATTAAACATATCTTTTTGTCTTTTTCAGACCTTTACAGCATGGTGCAACTCCCACTTAAGAAAAGCTGGTACTCAAATTGAAAACATCGAGGAGGACTTTCGAAATGGCTTAAAACTTATGCTGCTATTAGAAGTCATTTCTAGCGAAACACTTCCTAAGCCAGACAGGGGTAAAATGAGGTTCCATCACATTGCTAACGTGAACAAAGCTTTAGATTTTATTGCCAGCAAGGGTGTCAAATTAGTTTCCATCGGTGCTGAAGGTTGGTAGATCTTTTTAATTGTGTACTTTATCAGAATAAGTCAAATCTTAAGCTTATTTTCAGAGTATTTAGTGATAGATAAAACTTTTTTACATTTTTTACCTTTTAATCTAAAATTCTTAGAAAAGAGTGTATGATTTTATTGATTTTATTAAGACAGGCTCAAAATTGCTATTGCTGTATTTCAACTAGAGATGTAAAAAACCCGGAATTTTGAAGAGGTGGGAATAAACCCGGGAATTTTGGGGAATAAACCCGGAATTTTGGGAACTTTGGGAAGAAATCATTTTAACAATGTTTACATTTACTTTTTCAACGGAAACTATTGAAGAACTAGCATATTATTTCTAACAGATTTTTTTTTTTTACTTTTGGCAATACACACACATATATATTTTCAAGAAATAATAGCAATAAGCATTTAAATGATTTTATAGTAGTACTTATGTAATTAATTATCCTGTTAGTCTTATCAAACACATAACTAGTTGTTTCAATTTTAATTGCTATTATAATAATTATATACATTATTTATTATGTAAATTTCTTTATGTTAAACTTCTTCCCCTCCTTTTATAATATAAAAATAAATATCATAAAATTTAAAATAATAGTTTATTATCTTTTGTAATGCATATATCATTTAAAGGTGTAATCAAATGACAATGTTGCATTTTGTGCATACAGAGAGAGAGAGATGTTATCCAAGAAAAATAATGATTTATGGGTTTTGTGACACTATAGATTATTGTCTAATATTTATGTAATAATAAAAATATTGGATATTTCTCAAAGGAAAAATATACTCATACTTTCATGCTAAACATGATACCTTGCCAAATATAGTTAGTTAATCCCAATTATTCAATTTTTTGGCTGTTTGGCTTCCTTACATGTTTATTCATTACAGTTGCCAGTTAACTATAAATATCAAATCATTTATGAAATGTAAATATTGTCTTGTGCGATTAGGATAAAAATAAACAAAATACTTCAAAATTCCCATGTTTTGGAAATTTTCAAAATTCCCTTCCCAAAAAACCTTTGTTTAAACCGGGTTTTTTTCACTACTCACAACTCTAATTTCAACCCTTTGAAGCTCAATGACAATTTTAAAAATTTAAAACAAAAATGATTTTTTGAAAACCAAAAAATAGATATTGTAAATTATTTAGCACAGAAAATGTAGTACAGTTCATGATATTAGTGATTATTGTTTTCACTTAAAGAATTTGAAACTAGTTTTCTTTCTTTTGGGTATTCACCATACATTTTGTATGTATAAATGAAACCTATATCAAATGTAAGTGATACTCTTATAAAAATGAAAAGAATATCAGAATTGTTTTTAAACTGATTTTTTTTTTCCATTTTAATTTACAGAAATTGTTGATGGCAATGTCAAGATGACTCTTGGACTTATATGGACCATTATTCTTAGGTTTGCTATTCAGGATATTTCTGTTGAAGGTATGTTTAAAAAGGTTTATTATATTGAAAATATTAATTTTTGTGTATTATTACCTTTAACTTTATTGCTATAAATTATATTTATCATTACAGAAATGACAGCTAAAGAAGGCTTATTATTATGGTGCCAAAGAAAAACTCAGCCTTATAAAAATGTTAATGTACAGAATTTCCACTTGAGGTAAACTTCCAATTTTTCTAGTCCATAGTTTTAATATTTGTGAAAAGTAAATGTTAGATTTCTATTCCATTAAAGTTTTTACTAAGAAATTTTAATTTATTTAAACAATAGCTTTAAATATTTTGTTTTCATTGTTTTGAGGTTCTCGTGGCATTCAAACTGACCATTCTTATAGAAGTTTTATGAAATGTAAAGACTTCAAAATTTGTATTATGATCTGTGAAATAATTTTAAAAAATAGTTAAACTGTAATTACTTATATAAAAATGCACTGTTTCTTTGAAAATAGAAAAATTCATTTCATTACACTGTTTATTAGTAATTATCATATATTTAAAAGTTATGTTTTTCAAATGAATAAATTTTAAAATATCATGCCTTAATTTATTATATATTTTTCTGAAAAATTATTGCAACTCTCCATATTACCATACTATTGTAATTAAATGACTGTAATTACATGCAAGCTTTCAATCAGAACTGTTATAGAATCAGAGATGATTGATAGAGGTATTCATATTGAACATAATTGTTCTGTAGGAATGTATGTCAGATTTTCTTGATAAGTAAATCTGTTCAATCTATTATCAATAATCATTGATCAGTTAGTGACTCTCAAACTGTCTAGTGAACAAGGATATAGCAGGTTTTAAGACATCTTAATTTATTTGTTATACAATGAATTTTTCATGTATTTAAAACTAAAGGATTGTTGTATTGTTTCAGCTGGAAAGATGGTCTTGCTTTCTGCGCTCTTATTCACAGACACAGACCAGATTTATTAGACTATAGCAAGCTCACTAAGGTATTTTTTCATTATTATTCTTTAGAAAAAAAATATTTTAAATGGTTCCTGGGTAGTATTAAACTTATTTAATAATGATTAATTCTTTTATTTTCTTTTTCTAACCTAGAAATAAGTTTCTCATTCGGTTAAATGTCAAGAATCCAGCATCTGTGGGAAAATACTTGTTGTCATATTAGCAATTTATCAGATTATAGGTTCTCTGAAAAAAAAAAATAAATAAATAAAAATAAATCTAAACTGATGTTAATCACAACATTAACAAAACATTTCTTTAGAAATAGCTTAAAATACACATTCTCTTAAATATCTCATAATCTTTAAAGCAATGTGTGAACCAATATGGTATATTTCAAATTAATAACTATAAAGCCACAGTACCAATTATTTTTTTTAATCAAATAAGAAACAATAAAGCAAATTTAGATAAGTTTAAGGTTTAATAATAAATAATATTGGCATTCTACAAAACACCCACTATATTTGATTAAATATGTCAGCCTGTTTCACTTGCTTCAATACTTTTAGCTTTCTGCCTTTATATGTTATACAGCATGGATTATTTAATGTTGAAATTCAAGTAAAATCCAAACTTATGAATTGAGGAAAAAATTCCATGCTTTTGTTTTTTACGCAGAGACCTTTCAAATTTATGATCCTGTGCAAAGCTTTCTCTCTTTTCTTAGGACATCAACATTTAAAAAATTGTCTGTACTGGGTGATGTTGGCAATTTTATGTCCTCCCTCTTCCTAATCTCATCAATTAAATTAAAAAGTGTAAAAGCAGGATATTTTAATTAAAACATAAATCTTGCAAAGTCTTTAAGTTAGAGCTAGAATTTTTAAAAAATCAGCAGAGTTGAAAAAAAGTAAATAGAAATTGAAATTAGGGCCAGATTATAGGTGCTTTTAGATTACCTATGCTTCACTGTAAATTAGGAGGGTGGTGAACTATAAAACATTATAACATTCATTACCAATAATTTTATTTTTCTGATTTTATTTTTTATATATTTATACAAGGCACACATCTTGTAATTGCATATTAATTTTTAAAATTTTCTTCTCAAATAGGATAATCCAATTCATAATTTGAATCTTGCCTTTGATGTTGCTGAAAAATATCTTAATATTCCTAGAATGTTAGATGCTGAAGGTGAGTTGTAAAGTGTTTTATATTCAAATATTCACATTTATAACATGCTTGGTGTGCTTTTTTTATATGTAAGTTAGACATTACATGCCTTTTCCCACCCGAAAAAGATATCATGCCCTGTGTTCCAGTTATGCTTGCTCCAGTTATTTTATCTTCAATAGAAAGCATTCTCCTTTTTCTTTCTTTTTAAGTCTTACTCATTATTTGTTCAATATGTTAATATATGAAGACAAGTACTTGTTGTGTACAGAACATAACAAAAAGTATAAGTGAGTGAGCTAGAGAGTGAATGGGTAGAAATGAATGGGAATGAGGAAAAATTACTTTACATCAGTTGTATCATGCTCCCTTTGTATAACTAAATAAAGTTTATATTTAGGGACCTAACATTCCTTTGTATGAGTGAAAATTTTATGTATCTGAATTTAGCCCATATATAGCAAAAAGTAAGGCTTTCAAATGAAACTAAACTATATACAGGTTTGCAATTCTGTCACTTTTCTCACCTTTAGTCACTTTTTTCACAATTGATCACTTTTAGTCACTTTTTCGAGTAAACAATTACTTTTAGTCACTTTTTTCTTGGTGTACCACAGCAAAAGTCTGTTGTTGAAAAAAGAAAATTTGAATTAACAACAAAATATTTTAATAAAAGACTAAAAATGTGATGCTCTAATCTTATTTTTCTTATTAAAATGTAATAAGTCATATGGTTTCCAGAATTGAGTGATTTTAAAAAGTCGTAAAGAAGTTCCTTGAAATCTACATTTGTACTGAAATGTACATTTAATACATTAAAGTAATTTACGTCAAAGCACACATTTCTCTTTTTCTTTTTCTTCACAATTTTTGTTTAGCTACTCTAATCTAGTTATGTAAATATTTCAAAACATCATTAATATATCCAGAAAATTGTGATTATAAAATTAATGTATTGTATGTATTCAAATCTAATTTATAGATTTTCTTGAATAAGCAATGTAGAGTTGTGTGAAACAAAATTTTTAACCTTTTTTGTAATTGACGCTAAAATCATGTCCTGCATGAATCATTTGATTTAGAGTTAAAAAATCTCAATAATAGCATCTGTAATCAAGAGGAGAAAAAAATCGCCTTTTTTTTTTTCAATGTTTAGTCACTTTTTAGTCACTTATTCTGTATTATTTATCACTTTTCTCACCTTTTTGAAAGTACCTCAGCAGTTGCAAGCCTGTATATATCTAAATATCACATTAGCTAATAGCTTATTACACTAGGCTTAGAAAGTTTTGCCAGGGAATGAGAAATATTTCATACAACTGAGTGTTTCATAGAAGTGAGTTTCTAGTGTTTTTCATAAATGCTGTTTTAGATTTTGTTACTTTTTGTTCTTCAATACCAAAAATGTAATGTAAAGTAGTTTAAATAAGCTTAGCTCAAGAAAAAACAAATTTGATAAATTTTTTTTCTTTATTTTTACTAAATTATTTAGATAAATTTCACTATTGTGGATTAAGTTAAGGAGTTATCCTACCCCATTATGTAAATAAAGGCATGTAATGTGAAAGTAATCAAAGTTTTTTCCTTTTTCATTCTTGATTTTAAATTCAAAAGATTGTCTTTTTTATACTTAAATGTTGCTATAGCATTATTTTATATACTTTGGAAATAATTACTATTTTATTTTCTTTTAAACACATCTTAAGTTCTTAAAGTTTAAACGTTATTTGTGCATGGAGTTTTATTTTTTTTTATATTAATACTAGTACTCCTTTTGATGAAAACTTTAGATCAACAGAAATAAATTAGTGCATGTCAAGAAATTATGCTTAATTCCTTATTAGATAACAATGAATGCCCTAATTTTTTTAATTCATTATTTATAGTTAGTATAATAATATTAAAATGTATAAAATATTTGCTATATCAATTTCAGATTTGTTTTTAATTGTTTATTTAAAAAAATTAATAAAATAAAATGTAATAAAAATTACTTTTGCTTTTTATGTGTAAACTTAAATTTCATGTAAAATGTTAAATTTAAAAAAAATGGTTAGAAATCAGCAAAAGGACAAAATATTTCTTAATGGAAATTTTTTTTCCTGTTGATTCAAATGAATGTAAAAATGTGAAATTTCAAATTCACTTTCATAAATTATATTTTCTGGAAATAAAAGAAAAAACTTTTTTTATTATAAACAATTTTAATGGCTGAGTAACCTGCTTCCTTCTTGTTTCATTGCCAGAAATTAATGAATACTGTTTTGCTAATGAAGTAATACATATACAAACATATCTTTATACTGCTTCTTATTTTCATTTAAAATATATTAGCCCTTGTATTGCAAAAAAGTAAACCGTAATGCTCCAAACCAAGAAACCATTTAAAATTAAAGTGAAAGGGCTCAGCCTATGTCTTTCTCAACTCTAATGAATCTAATAAAGTTTTCTGGGAAATATAGAATGTTCAATTGGGCTTTTAATGCTGAACGAATGATAGAGCGCTGATCTTCTGTACCGGAGTTTGTGTGTTCGAATCCCACTACTGGCATGGATGTTTGTAGCCATTCTTAATCTGCTTTAAGAAGTATGTCCCAGTCTCATTAGCCCTCATGAGCAAAACAGTAGACCATAGTGCTCCAAACCAAACCAAACCTTAGGCTTTTAATCTTAAACTATTTACTGGATGTTACAATAGTTCTGAATCTAAAATTTCACCATTTTACAGCTAATCTTTTGTGAGTAATGCAAGATATGTACAGACAGATATGCTGAAACTAGTCAAAAAGGATTACAGTAGTCAAAATGTATTAAGGCACTTAGTGAAAATGAGTATTGGTCTCATTAGCCCTCGTGTGCAAAAACAGTAGAGCGTAGTGCTCCAAACCAAACCAAAATGAGTATTACTATTAAGATCTGAATACCAAAAGTTCTCAGGATAATAATACTTCCTTTACTTTGTAAAAGGAGTAAAAGAAAAAAGGTTGTATTTAGAATTATATTAAAATTTGATTTCTAAATGCAAAAATCCTGCATTTTCTAATGACAATTCCTGCATGCCATGTGTGGAGTTTTATTTCCCTGGATTTGAACAACTTACCTGCATGGGAGTGAACCACTAACCTCCATAACAAACAAAAGAGTGAAAATAGCTAAATTCCTTTAAATTACTTTCTTCAGACATGGTGAACACTCCCAAGCCAGATGAGCGTGCAGTAATGACTTATGTATCTTGTTTCTATCATGCGTTCCAGGGAGCGCAGCAGGTAATGCTATGTGGTTATTTATTATTGTATTAGGCTTGCTTTTTTGTTATGTGTGTTGTCCTTTTCTGCAGACATCAACAATACACCTATGCCCGATGAACGTGCTGTCATGACATATGTGTCCTCATATTATCATACCTTCTCTGGTGCTAAACAGGTACTTATTTTTATTTCCAAGCATATAACTATAAATTTACTTTCAAGAAGACATTAATTAGGTCAGTACTGAATATGGTATTTAGTAAATATATATAACAACATGGAAAACATAAATTTGAAAATTAGCTAAATAAAAAAAAATTTTTAAATTATCTACATTTTAAGCATATCTCTTTACTTTTTCCCACACTATACCTTTTTTGAAAATGAAATCTTTAAAGTACTCAGTTTTCACTTTCAGCATACATTATATATTGACCAGAGTATAAGTATTTGAGCATTTATAAAATACTTGACATTTTTAAATTTCTGCATGCATTGTGGGTTTTTATATATTTTTAATTTGTTTTGTATAATTTTTAAAATCTTTTACTGAATACTTTTCATATTGAAATTTAATCATATATATATATATATATATATATATATATATATATATATATATAGTAGTTATATTAAGTTTATTTTTGTTTATAAAATTTATAGTGTACACTAAGTTTAACCATGTACTCAATGAGGCTAATTAGCCAGATTACTTCTATGATATTTTAAACCAAGCATATCAGTCTTATTCCATTTTGTAGTTCTAAATTCATTTTACCATTTAAAGGTACAAGATTCATTATTCTGAAATATTAATACAGTTTTTGAATCATTTCATATAACCCAATTGTACTACTTCATATTAGGATAATTTTGAGGGCAGTTGCATATACTAGGATGAATAGATAGTTATTACTATCAGATGGATAACATTATAAATCCTAAAAACAGGAATGTCGGTAATCTGGAGAAACCCTGGAATTTTGTATAAACCTTTTCGGAATTTAAAGAGAAATTCCAAATAATTTCTCCTTACTTCTTTATGTTTATTTTGGCACAGATCTAAGAATACAGCACATTCTCTGACTCTCAGATAATACTTCAATTGCTGTATTGCAGTCTACTGGACTCTGAATCATAAAATATTATGTTGAAGCTTGGTAAGCTACTTTGACAACACACTGCTGTTAGGTACTGATAAAAGCAAGGGTCATTTATGATTTTGAAGCATAGAAATGCTTATGGACTGTAGCCTAGTAAATGAGCCGTGAAACATTTTCAGATTTTTTAGGATTTTTATTCTATGGTCACAGTTAAATACACTTTGAGATATACACTATGTATAAAGAGTATTGCTAGAATAAGCATGAATCATATACTCCATTTGCACAAAAGTGAATACATTTTGAGAATTTCCTTTCTCCCTCAACTCAAAATCTACAAACCATCCAAAAGCTAACCTCCTCAGACAAAAGCTTTAGAGTGAGATCCCAACTCATAGTCTTTCTCCTGTTAGGTCTTACGTTTCTCTCATCTCACAAAGGAGGGGTAATGACTTCTGTGCATTTTTGGATAGAGGTCAGACAAAGCTGCAACAAGCATATCTTATATTCAATAGTATAGGGCTAAAGCCCAATGGTGTTCGGGTACCGCTTCACGCTCCTATGACACAGGTCCGAGGTTCGATCCCCGGGCTGAGCAAGGTTGATTCAGCCTTTCATCCCTTTAGGGGTTAGATGAACTGAGGACCAAGTGTGCTTGGGAACTAAATGCTGTGGGTTCTGCATACAATTGACCACCTAACTAGAACATATGCTTCGTACCCCAGGGCCATTGGTCACGTAAACAGAGATTGGCTTCGTAGGCCTTGCTCCCTAGGGGCTGTTGCACTAAGGAGTTTAGTTTTATAAAGGTAGCTTTGTCAGGAAAATAATCAATATGGCAGTCATGGAGTTTCTGTAATAGTATTTACAATTTGAAACTGTAAAAGAGATGCTGTTTTCATTAAACATGGAAAAAAATTGTAGACAATGCTCAAGAGAGTATAGTTGTCACATTAACAAAGGAAATTGAATGCTTGTCTTTTTTTTTTTATATATTTGTGGTAGTTTAAGGAAATCTGCCTTTATTTAGCTTTTTTCCAGAGTAAAGTTTAATCCTTTTAAATGTGTTTAGCATACTTTCATAGCTTTAAAAGATTTTTTTGTTTTATTATTTTATAGAAGAAATTTAATTTCTCTGCAGCTGTAATGTATGCTAATACTTGTTTTTCCATACTCTTAATGTATTAGTTTAAATATTTGAGGTACTTTTTTCGCTCCACTAACACCCCTGTTAGAACAGTCATTGACTTATCTGACATTTATTTTATCTACTCATTGAAAATAAATCTTTATAATAAAATGTTAATATGATGTTATTTCCCCCCCCCACACACACACACAACTTTTATTTTAAATAAATTAAGAACAGTTGACTCATATTTCAGTTACACACAATTTACTGCATTGTAATAAGAGATTCCCATATTTGAGTGTAGCAATGTTTCCTGTGTGTGCATGCACATGCGTGGTATTAGTGATTATCTGATTGAGTGTATTATCATTAACATGTGTTAGTTGATAATGAATTAGGGTGGAATATAAAAAATTAATGCAAAGATCTTAAAGGTTAAAAAAAAAAAATTACTGTAAAGTGATTCGCGTAGCTCTCCTTCATCAAGTGATTTCTACTAACATGATTCTGAATACTTTCCGGCATTTGTGTGTACAAGTTAATCTACAATCGTTTGCTCACTTCATTTTTTTTTTCTTTCTAGCCTTGAGTGCTAAAGCCTTTCAATCATATGATCTTTTAAATTGCAGAGCTCTCAACTAATTGTACATTTTGCATACTAGCCACTTCCAGACAAATTCTGGCTGTACTACTAAGAATGTGACAAAATATTTTAATATGTTTTCATTTTTAGAAAATCTATTAGACTAGAGTAATAGAAATCTTTTATATAATGTAGCAACTTGAAGTGTTGTATTTTAGAGACGTTTTTCAAATGAAAATAAGATTTGTTAGGTAATTTAGTATTCATATTAAAAAACTTCACAATTAGGAACAAATATTTTACTATGCAACCGTGACTGCTGCTGCTGCAGTAAATGTTTTGAGGCATTATGAAATGTGGTATCATACATGCTGAAATCCCCCTACACAATATCATACTATGCCTTGTACTGTATGTGACTATAAATATGTAGATATTGTGAAAAATCATTCTTTTCCAATAGTTTTTTTTTTTTACATATTTTTATTAAATATTTAGGCTGAAACTGCTGCCAACAGAATTTGCAAGGTGCTCAAAGTCAACCAAGAGAATGAAAGGCTCATGGAGGAATATGAAAGGCTAGCTAGTGATGTAAGTATCCTTTACTGATTGATATATCTTGATTTACATTTTTTAAAAATTAGATTTCAATATAAAGCTGTGTCTGGAATTATTTTTTTCTCATTTTGTCCCTTAGCACAGTATGTGTCTAGTTAGCCATTTCTTTTCATTTAGTTCAGTGACATATCATATTTGGAAATATCCAATTTATTGAATATTATCAATAGCATAACAATTATTTCATAATATTGTTTATTGTTTCGTGAATATATTTAATTTTTACTGATAAGCAATTTTTTCTGTAAAAGAAAAAATAAATTTTTTTAATAGGTTAGATTTATTTTTTTTATAAATGGACTTGTAATGTAATGCATAATTTACTTAAATTTTATACAACACAAGAAATGTTTTTTTAAATATAGTAAAATATTATTTAAGAGCATTAAGTTGATTAATTTTGTACCTTTTAAAAAGCCACAGTTTGATTACTCTAGTCTGTTCACTAAGAAGACAGATAAGAAACAAAGTTTTTCAATATATATATATATATATATATATATATATATATATATATAAACAAATCATATAATTTTTATGCTTTAGGCAATTTTGTCAAAGTAAAATTGTAAGCAGGTTGTAGCATTGTTGAAGGAACTATGGCCTATGGACCTACTTAGATGTTCTATTAAACCTACCATAGGTTTTTAAATAATAGTTAAGATATGTTTTGCATCAATGTTTAAAAGAAAATCAGTTAAGAGCATTTTCGAATTTTAATATATGCAAAAATTTTCTTAGAAAATAAAATTGTTTATTTATTTTAGCAAATGCCAAATATTGTTGAGAGAGTTTTTCTTGAAAATTTTTTAAAGCTATTACGCATGAAAAAAAAATGCTGTAATAAATGTACATAAAATTATTAAAATATGCTTATTTTCTTTATATTTAAATTTAAAAAATTGATAGATTTTGAAATGCTATGTTTTTCATATTAAGTACAACAAAGGGGTTCATATTTATCCACTTTGTATAAAAATCTATTTAGGAATATGCAAGAATGCGCTCTTTAATTGCAAGATGGAGAAACTTTTACAAATATAGCCTGAATTTCATTAATTACATTAGTATAAAAATTTTTAAAAATATACTATTTTTTTTTCTTTTTTAAATTTTATAATTATAAATAATTTTGGCAAACCAAAATTTTTCTCTTTTTTTGTTGGACCACTTAAATAAAAATGCCATCCCTAAATTATAAGCTCTATCACAGGGTTCCCGGTTCCCACTGTCCTTAAAAGTCCTTAAGAACTCCTTAATTTTAGCTTTCATTTTTAAGGCCCTTAAAACTACTTAATGTTTGTCAAAGGTCCTTAAAAACTCCTTAATTTTTAAATTGGAACTTGAACAATTTATCCATCGTCACGTGATTTCCTATCAATTTTCGCCATACTCTCCAAACTTTCTGGTTTTGTAAGTTTGGAATTAAACTTGCCCCAAACCGGTTCTAATAAAGAATGCCAGTACAGGTTATAAGTACTGGTTAAAGAATATATAAAATATTTGTTAATGTTTCTAGCATTCTTTTATATTTTCTAGCCAAAAGTGCAGTATTAATAATAAAGAAAATCCTTAAATACATATGTTTTTAGTGTATCTCTGTAGTAATTCAAAATTCCTTTCCTTGACATCCTTAAAATATCATGAAAATACTTTTAATTTATTAGTACTTTTTATGGTCACAAGCTAGAAAACTTTTTTGACAAATAAATAATCTTTTGTATACTGAATAAGTTTATAAAGTCAGCTGCCCTTTCCTAATAGCTAACAGGCATGCAGATTTTAATTAAATGAAGCATGAAGGTTGGGGGCAGGTTGTAGATATTTCAGTTACTTATGGAAGTTTAATTTTCTTTGCATTGAATGTAGTAGAAAAGTCTAAAACTTTCTTCTTTCCCAGGCAACGTAAGGTATAATTAGCTAGTATACACACACATATGTATATGTATATATATATATATATATATATATATATATATATATATATATATATATGAGTCATTTTTAAACCCTCAAAGTACTGTTTATAATATTATATTTTATTTACAATTTATTTTTAATTTGATCACTCAAAAAACTTTAGATGTACATTTTTCAAAATGTTTTTGTGGAATAGTTTTATTTTGTATTAATTTTTAGGTATTTTTAAAAACTTAGTTATGAGATATTGTAGGGTGTTTATTGAACATGCCTTGTTTGGTTCATAATTATTAAAATATGGTCCTTAGTAAATAGGGTTTATGTCGTTATGTTGTGTATTTTAAGTAGGTCCTTATAAAAAATACTTTGGTCCTTAGAAAGTCCTTAAAAAGTTCTTAATTTTTGTTCTGGAAAAAGAGTGGGAACCCTACATCATTAAAATCATCTCTAAAATCTAGGACATCTCTTGAATATTATAGAAAAACATTTAAATTTAAGTTTTAAAAATGAATATATATTGTAAAATTATCTGTAACTGTAAAATGCTTACTATCTGTATTTGAAAATTTATTTTTATTTTTTATTTTGTTATGTAGCTTCTGGAATGGATAAGGCGAACTACACCATGGCTGGAAAATAGAACAACAGATAACACTCTTGTTGGTGTTCATAAAAAATTAGATGAATTTAGAAATTACCGCAGAGTTCACAAGCCCCCACGTGTTGAACAAAAAGCCCGCCTAGAAACAAATTTCAATACCTTACAAACAAAGCTCCGTCTTAGTAACAGGCCTGCATACCTCCCATCTGAGGGCAAGATGGTGTCAGTAAGTACTTGGTTTGCTATTTGTTTAAAATAGCATTTTTCTGAACATTTTTCTTTAAACTAACAAATTAATTTTATTTATTTTTTTCCAACTAATCCTTCTTTTGATAAAATCTAATAAAAGTATTTTTATAGGACATTGCTAATGCATGGAAAGGACTTGAAATGGCTGAAAAAGGATTTGAAGAGTGGTTGCTGTCTGAGATGATGAGGTATATATGATTTGTTCATCATAATTTCATTTCTTTGGTATGCAGCTAATTACTTACATGAGTTTTAATATGTGTATTTAAATTTTGCTTCTGTAGCCTAATTCTGTTTCTAATATCTTATATAACATAATTTCTAGAAGAAATGCCACTAAAAAGGGCTGTATTTGAGGAAAATGATGAAAAAAATTGCATAGGAGCACCCCATTTGCCTAACTGCCACATTCAGTTAAATTTCGAAATGAAATTATTGGATAGAAAATTTTGAAAATATATTTCCATTCATGAATCATAATTCATGAATTTGTTTATATTTACCCCACTTAAGAAGTCAATATATTCAGAGCTAGCCCCATATTTAACATACTCACAGCTTAAAAAAACTTTAAAATTAAAAAAGAAAGGAAATTAGAATTCTAAAAGAACCATGTTTAGAGAAAAATTGATTTTTTCTTCCTTGAGTTCAGGCTGTTTATGCCCTTGTAAGACGTACCTATCTTGCCTGCAGCAGAGAGCCATACATAATACTCACATTGCATCATATATACCATCAATGGTGTATTAAATTGAAGGATAAAAAGAATAATTTTACTTTTGCTAACAAAAAGGATTATAACAAATTGTACATAATATGAAGTCATTAAATTTTGGTCTTATACTCTCTGAATTAAAATATTTAGAAAATCCTGGTTTAAATTATTTATAGAGCTTATACTATTTACAATTACATCATTTGAAGTATTTTTTAGAGTGTGCCTTAGCACCACATCAGAAGAAACATTGCTCATGCTGAAATTTTGTTTTAAATGAGTGTACAGCAGTGTTTTAAACACTGTTATATTTCTTTTGGAAATTACATTTAGTTCCTTTAACATATTATGTGCTATAGATATTGACCTAATATGCATATAATATAATGGCAAATAATTTTAGAACATATGATTATTGTAATTATTATTATTATGCTTTTAAATAGTTTTAACCTTATCACTATGACTTGGGGGCTGTCTGCCGATACCCCAAGCACTTTCAAATAGTTGGTGAAAAAAAAGGGTTCTTGGTGATGTTATAACCAATGACATCTTATGTATATTTGTGTGTAACACAGCATAAAAATTTAATTGCACAAATATTAGGTATTTATTTTTAAAACATAAATGTTATATTTCTAAGACCTGGGGTCAGTTCAGACTCTACAGTAATACAGTGTGTCATCTTTGAGTTATTATAATGCATTAAAAATATGAAAACAATAACTAATAACATTAAAGTGGTTTTGATGGTGCTCATGCTCTGATAGATTTGTTTTGCAGCTTTTTGTATTATGAAAGACCAGTGTTTTAGGCTACTATGTCTATGCAATCTTTCCACAATATGCTTTTTCTCTGTTGATTTGACAATAAAACAACAAAAAAGCAAAGATTACATACAGATAAAGTAGCAACCTGTCATAATGTGGCAAAAGCTTCTCGAAAATATGAAGAAATTTTATAAGCCTGTAAAGGTCAACCATAATCAAAAATAAGGAAAAGTTCATCTCATTAAAGACAAATGAGCATTAAATTTGCTTTATATTCAAACTGCTTTAAAGACAGCTGTGCCACTTTTTTTTACCAAACGCATCAAAGAGTGCTCTCCCCCCCCCCTCCAAAGAAAAAAAATAAATAAATAAAAAGATTGAGAACCACTGATGTTGCACATAATGAGGAATTTTCACGTTTTCTAATTTTGATTTTAAACGATAGAAGACAAAAAAGTAAGCAGGACAGTAGCTATTTTTCTTTCATTTGGGGGCCTAATGAGTGATTTCTAATGGGTTTTATAGTGGACTCTTTAACGTCTCTCAAAAACGCTACTTTATCTCCACCGTGTTTTTGACGTCATCGTTCATGTAAACACCGAGCTCCTATGCTGTTTACATGTTAAAAGGCGACTTTTAAATTTGTTTTTTGTGTAAAGTATCGCATATAATAGCATTTTTTTGTTATGTCTGGCATTAAAAAATCATACTCTAAATATTGTATTGTGCCACTCTGTAAAAATACAACAACTAATTGCAATGAGAAGATATTTTTCAGCGTCCCAAAAGACCCACATACACGTAAAATCTGGACAACTGAGATGAAAAGAGATGAGAAATTAAACCTCAAATTATCATATAAATCATCTCTATGGGTTTGTGAAGACCATTTTTCGGTAAATAAAGGCTTGCATTTGTTTAAATATTACTATTTTAGGACAATTAAAGTATATAAAATACATCTATACCTTTAAAAGGATTGTTGATTAACCACTGCTATTTAACTTTTAAAACTGCTAATTTTCGAGTATTATCACAGAGTTCAAGTACAATAAATATTTTATAAAGCATATAAATATCGAAAAACATATAAATAATCTAATAAATAACTCGGGGGAGGGGAAAGTTATGTATTTTCAAGGTATTATAAATATTTTCTTCAGAGATGCATACTTTCTTATGTATCAAATGTAACAGTGATATTTTTCGATTAAATTGGTGACTAATTTGAAAAAAAAAGTATAATATTTTTAAAATACTTAATAATTATATTACTTTAAAAATTAAATTTAATTTGAGAAATTTTATACATTTTTTAATTTGACATTAATATTAAAGGCAATAAAATTGTATTGCTATTTAAAAATGTATAAATAATTAAGTAAAGCCATTTAAAGATTTTAAATTTCTTTTCATCATATTTAAAATATCTAAGAATTGATTTTGTTTTGGTTTGGTTTTGGAATGCTACGGTCTACTTTTTGCAACACGAAGGCTAATGAGACCGGTCTCACAAAAAATACCTCCTCTAATTTTTATTTTAATATTACATCCGTCTCTATTTATAAAAAACGATGCAACTACAAATGTGTATGTATATGATATATGTATATTTATTTGACTTGTTTGTGTTCACAAACAAAAGAGCTGTGTTTAGCATGAATAAAGTATTAATACATGTTAAGTAAAATTGGAAAAAAAAATATAAATGATTTTACACACCTTTGGGTTTTAATTCCTCGTATTTCTGCTCCCATAAAATCCGGGTTTTTTGCCAAGAAAGAAAACATTGACATGCTGTCAATTTTCGGGAGGTTGTCTGATTGGTAAATCCAGGTAGAAGAGACATTTATGACAAATTGAGATAACTAAGCTATCTAGATCGATAAAATAAACATTCAGGTTTAAATAAAAATAAATTTTGATAGCTAGAAAATTTCAGGAACTTGCAAAAACAAAATCGGAAAATAGTGCGCGCTTAAAAGCAATACAAAAATACTGGTCTGCATGAACGATGACATCACAACCAATCACGGAGCTTTTTGATGTCACGTGATTTTCGCTTAACTTTAAAATTAATTTTTTAAATGATGGACCCAGTTTTTTACATTTTTGAGAACATTTTTGGAATCTACGAGTCTGAAATTACCAGAAAAACACTAAATTGTTCGAATCCCCCACATGTGCAAATTCCTCATTGTTTATTTTGGTTTCTGTCGTAATGAGAATTGGTTTAAAAAGACTGCATTAAAACTGATCTTTTTTTGGTTACATTGTCTAGTTAAACATACGATTAATTGAAAATTATATTTGTCTTCCACTTAACCTTACAGGTTAGAACGATTGGATCATTTGGCCCAAAAGTTTAAACACAAAGCTGACATCCATGAAGACTGGACCCATGGAAAGGAAGAAATGCTTCAGAGTCAAGATTTCAGGAACTGCAAGTTGAATGAGCTCAAGGTGGGGATGTGATATCTATTCGTCTTTTAAAGTTTATTTATTAATATATTTTAATTGTTTTTATTATATTTATTGTGTTTTAATCAAAGAGTATGTAAATTTTCTCTTCTGAAGTTCTTTTGAAAACTGTTGTTAATAAGCAACTAAAATTTTGTCTATAGGCTCTGAAAAAGAAACATGAAGCCTTTGAAAGTGACTTGGCTGCCCATCAAGATAGAGTTGAGCAAATTGCTGCTATTGCTCAAGAATTGAAGTATATATATATTTTTTTGTATTAACTATTTATAGAAAAATTTTAACTGTCCATATAATCAATTCTTTATGGCTTAAATGGAATTTAGAAATATTCTAGAACATATAATTGGAGAAAGTGTAAAATTATCAACCATAAATTAATTTTAAATGCTGTTTTTATTCATGCCATAATGTAAATATACTAAGCATTCTTAAGTTATCTTTTGTAAAAGCATCATTACTGAGAATTATTTAAGAATATTTTATAATGCTTAGTTTAATCTTATACTATGATGTATAGCAACTTTTGTTCCCTGGCATTACTTCTTAAAATATTTAGTACCTCTTGATAAAATAGTAAATTCTTTTCATGTGATTGTGAAACAAGTTCCACAAACCAGAATTTTATACATATTGCCATTGAAGTAACAATTTTATTGAGCATCACATACTACTTTTATAAACTTATGTCATCAGCTGTAATCCTTAAAAGAGAATTTTAATTGATGTTCTGATTTTTTTATAAACTGAGCTAAAAATTAAAATAATTTGCTGATATAATAAACAAATGTTTTCTTTTTTGTGCATGTGCCACTATAACATGGAACCAAAGTTATCAAAATCTTAACCAAGATATATTATCTACAACTTATGGTTATAGACTATTTAAATATATGTGCTGTGTGGGGATTAATGATATTTTTTTGTGCATTTTGAGTGAATATATGCACTATAGGGAAGAATAATAAATTTATTGTTGAAAAATAGTTAATTATAAGTATTGCAGATTATTACAGATTATTTTTATGTAAGTCATTTTTATATAATGATAAAAAATACAGAATTATAAAATTTTGATGAAACTGTGCCAAATAATTTTATATTCTTTTTCTTAGTTAATTTGAAATTTCATTTTAATTTTGAATTTCTTTTCATGATGTATTGTAATTTACATAATTGGTAGTTATATCCAATTAAGTTTTTTGTTAAATTGGTGTATATTTATAGATATATATGTATTTAAACAAGTAAACAGTAGAGCTTTTAATAAATAGCAAAACCGCATCTAAATTAATTTAAAGCAAAATGTCAGTGTTTTAGTTTTTAATGTTGATTGATGTGACTAGATTTTTATGATATTCTTTTATTCCTTAGTGCTCTTGATTATCATGATGCTGCTTCTGTGAATGCAAGGTGCCAGAGGATATGCGATCAGTGGGATAGGTTGGGCACTCTTACTCAAAAACGCAGGAGTGCTCTTGAAGTAAGTATTATAGTCTTTCCTTTCAAAAGTATATATATAATATCAATATCTAAGCCCTAAAGTCTATCCAAAATTATCCCTTTTCCCCATTCATTATTCTAAATTTTAATTTTTTCTCTCTATATTAATCATATTTTTTCAGCCATGTAATTTGAAAGAGAAAGTTTTCATACCTTTAACCGAACCCTGAAATTCTTTTTTTAATTCTCAAAGCAAAAAATGATATGGCTGGCATTTTAATTAGGAAGTTATAACTCTCCCAGGAAAAATCTGTAATGATCAGCGATAATAGTCATCTGGAACGCCACACTTTGACAGATGGCTCTAATCAAAGGTTACTTTCTCTAAGCAATTAACTGTTTCCTCAGCATTTTCCCATGACACTAAACCACACACAGTATTTCATCTCTTGCAGAAGGTTCGCGTAAGAGAGAGAGAGCGTTCTGACACCGTCCAATTCAGATGCCTCTGGATTTTTTGCGATTTTGAGAAGATGAAATAAAGATTATGTTCGATGAAATGAAGATATGTTTCTTTCCTACAGATGTTTAGCGGGACTCTTAGCAGCCCAGCATAACCGGGCTGAGGAAAATAATAAGGGCAATTTCAAAAGAAGTTTTCAAGTGTAAATTTGGGGCCAGTTAGTCCCCTGTCAATTACACACACACACATTATATATATATAGCATTGAAAACCAGGGGTTCAAGATTGTGAAAATAGTGGTAAATGCAATTGGCTTTTTTTTTTTTTTTTTTTTATGTACTATGTTTTTTTAATAGAATACATTTTGTGACATACATTTATTACATTATGTACTAGTTAAAGTACTTATTGTTGCTCAGGCAAAAATAGAGTGATAATTTATTTAAAGTTAATTATTTTTATTGTGGGTGAATAGGGCAAAATTTTATGAAGGTATATAATAAAATCGTAAGTTTTTTTGCATACAAAAGAAACATTATTTTTAGCATAAAGCTTTAATGTACACAGTATTTTTCATTTGTTTGTCTGAGGTTAAACAAACAAAATATCTGGATTGCTGTAGGAAAAGCACTATTCTCACTTTGAAAAGAGCCAAGATATATTTCTTACAGAAAATTATAGTCACAGGAGAATTTGTCAATTTTGAATGTTTAATCAAAAAAATAGAAAAATATTTGTAAAATCTCTATATTTTGCAAAACTTTTTTTTAAATTTGAGATTTTGCTTTTGAGTAAAATGGTATGTTTGTTTAATTTTATTTAGAGATTATGTTAAAAGTATTGTCTATATTTACATAGGAAGCTGAAAGAGTGCTGGAGAAGATTGACACATTACATCTTGAGTTTGCCAAGAGAGCAGCTGTAAGTATAAGTTTAATGCTACATTAAAAGCAATTGTAAAATATTCTTTTCTTAAGTGAAGAGAAATTTTTAAATAAATTTTTTAAATAATGTGACTTTTTAAATAAATTTTTTAAAGAATTTCTTAAAACTATAATAAATGTGTTTTTTTTTTAAATTTTTTTATCACTTTGTACTTTTCTTGCATTGCAAGGCACTCAATATTTTTATGACCATTTCTATTTTTAATACTTTTTTCTCTTTCAGCCTTTCAACAACTGGTTAGATGGCGCTAGGGAAGATTTGGTTGATATGTTTATTGTCCACACAATGGAAGAAATTCAGGTAGGTTTTACAGATTTTATTTATTTATTTATTTATTTATTTGCTAAGAATTATTCTATAATGTAATCTAATATACTCAGACAATTTATTCAAATGTGCTTATATTTTAAATGGACTTAATATTCCTTGAAAATAATTAAATTTTTAATTACGTGTATAAAAATTAAGCATATAGTGTATTCAGTATTCTATTTCTGAAAATTTCATGAAAAAGCAAAACTTAACATTGATCATTGGAGAATTGGATAGAAAATTAGATAGTTTAACCATAGTAGATTTTTGTGAACGTTCTCGATTGTATAATCTGAATCGGGGGTGGTCCCATAATGGAATTAACAAAATTTATGTTGTATATTTCCCTGTAGAAGCCGAGAATTTTTTTACAGAAATTTTTATTTTCATGTTTTAAACTTTGTGCAAATTTTTGAAGAAAAATCACACTCTTCGTTTATATACAGATGAGCTAATACTCAGAAGTATATGGTAACTGAAACAAATACCATATTCATTACAATAAATATTATACTATTTAAATAATTTGATTACTATAATAAATATATGTGTGTATATAATTACATATATGTATATAATTATATTTTAACCATAACTAACTTATAATTGCATTCGGAGATAAATTTCTGGTGATTTTGTCTCTAAAACTACATTTTTTGGATGATTTCTTTGTTTTTCCTCTAACTGTGGTAGCCTTTGGTGACTTTGTGAACACAAAAATTTATTTCTTCTTAGCTCAACTATTCTTTTATAATTCCTTTATGTAACTTAGTTTTAATTCGAGTATACCCCATGTGTTTAATCTTAACATTCTCATGGGTTGGCTGACTTGTGCCTTCTAATTACTATAAAAGCAAATATTACATGTTTTGGCAATAGCACACCAAAGGCAGGTTGTCTCAATAAGTTGATTCTATTTTTATTTTAAAATTTTACTGTTTTCTTTCATGGACTAATGACTCTTTGTTCAACATGAATGTAACTGAAAGTATGTACAATACACGACACACATTATATATATGCATTTTTTTCAGTTTCATTATTAATTTATGAATAATAATAAATGAAATAATAATGCATTGTTTTTAACTTTCACCTATATATATGTATGCATATGTGTTTAGAATTTAAAGTTCAAAATTAAAGGATTAATAAAAAGAGTGAACTTTTTGTGAAGCAGAATAATAATATAAGTAATGGACTGGAAAAATTCTTTAGTGGCTATCTAACCAAAAATACAAAAAAGAAAACGGAAAAAAAAATTAAGTTTAATGTTAATTGATAAGTTAGCATTTATGTAAATATTTATTTGGATGGTATTTATTGTAAGTAAAGAATTTGAAATTTTTTTTATTGTTTTCTCTATATTCAATTATAATTAACTGTGTCGCTGATGAATTTCTTTTCCAGGGATTAATTGATGCCCACGAACAGTTCAAACAGACTTTGGGAGAAGCTGACAAAGAGCACAAATCAATCATTGCATTATCTCAAGAAGTTCAAACTATTGCTACCCAGTGCCAAGTTCCTGGTGGAATTGAAAATCCATACACCACCTTAACAGCTGTTGTAAGTTATGACATAATAATTTTTTTAATGCAAGCTTTATGATTTAATTATGCATCTTACACTTATTTGTCAACTTTCCAAAATTTTGAACTGTACAAGATTAATTTTCAGATAATGAGTTTGATATGTTTTACCTGTAATTTTCTAAGGCTTCTTATATTTTTGTTGAAAATTAAATCTGGTTTATTGATTTGTTTATTTAGAAATGTATTTTTGGTATATTTAAAAAAAAATGTCTTTTGTTTGAAACTATTTGTAAATATAATTAAAAAGCATTTCAGTCATTTAGGCAGTAAAATAACATTTAATAACCACTTTGCTATTCACATTATAATATCTTCTTTCCTTAAGGTATCCGTCTACGTTCGGAGAACTTTTTTCTTTAAACTAGTTCATGTTTTTACATTTTTAGATTTATTTTTTATATTATCATAGAGAATTGCACTTAAAAAATTTATTCATGGAGAAGTTTTTATAAAATTTCTAATAAATAAAGAAAATTTAGTAAAAAAAAAATCGGGGGTTTTCAGAAGGTCAAATTTTTTAATAAATTAAATTATTTCAATGTTTTTAATGCAACACATTTCTTATACACTGGACTAGTGAATCACTTAAAATCTTTGTGTAGTTTACAATTGGTAAAAAATTTTGGTCCTTCAAAATCATACACATTGAATTTTTAACGAATTTTCATTACCTTGATATCTAACTATGAGTGTAACATCATTAAAAATTATCCAAATTTAAAGCTTTTAGGTCATTCACTAGTAAATACTATCAAAAGCATTCATAATAATATTCAACAAAATATTTTAAGAACTTTTTGAGAAATCACCTTTCAAGTTTCAACATTTTATTAAATATACCGTTCTGAGAAAAACGCATTTAAAGTTTATGAAACCAACTTTTAACTATTAAAAAATCAAAATACATGTTTAAAATACCCCACACTTTTTTGCTTCAAAACTTTCTAATTGCCAAGTTGCTAATTATTAAAAATACTAGAAAAATGTTTTAACTAATCTTCATGAAAATTAAAAAAGTTTTGTCCAAAAAATGCTCTTTAAAAGGCTTTAAATTCACAACTTCCGGTTCCGAAGTCGCTACTTCCGTTTTGTTTTGACAGCTGTCACTGATGTTTAAACAGCTGTAACTTTTCTTTAAAATGCTGTAGAGACAAAACAAAAACAGATTTAGAAGCCTAAAAGTTGAAATTTTACAATAGAGAAATAAAAAAAATTATGATTTTTGGCAAAAAATGACGTTTTTAACATAGACGGATACTTTAATGTGCCATAAGCAAGAGGAGAAGTCTCACAGTACATGGAGAGTAAAATATTGCAAAAATTTGTTGTGGGTCCAAATCATACAAAAACACTTACTGGAGGAATGCTAAGAAAGCCTGTTTAACTGCAAAGGAGGAGCAAAGCACACAATCTTCAATTGTTACTGAAGACTTACTGAAGGTGCAGAAAGGTGATAAAAATGATTGAGAGAATAGATATTTTATAATTTCATCTTTATTGAGTTTTCTCAAGTTTTAAGATTTGTCTTTTATGGAATTGGGATACCACATGTAGATTATCAAAGTTTGTCCAGGGTTTCTGCGCACCTGGAAAGTCATGGAAAATCATGGATTTAGACAATGGATTAATTTTGTCATGGAAAGTCATGATTTTCTAAGTAAAATGAGTAAAAGTCATGGAAAGTCATGGATCTGCAAAGCTACCATTAAAAAAAAAAAATAAAAAAATGCCTCTGCAAGTAATTTCTTTTCTGAACGCAAGTGGCTGCAATATATATATATATATATATATATATATATATATATATATATATGAGTTTATAAAACATTTATAAAGTATTTTTTATCATAAGTTCTTGTAATTTCTCTTAAAGCATACATTTTATTTGTATGTACATCAGACGTTTTATTCATATATACTTTAACAAAATATTTTTAAAGTCATGCAAAATGATCTGCTAAAATCAGGGAAAGTCATGGATTTGAAAAATTTCATTTTGGCGGATACCCTGTTTGTCTCATGCTTTTGACTGAAAATGTTGACTGAGACCAAATGTTTAGCAGGAGAGGAATTTCTACGAGGCTGGAATTCAAAAGCTGGCTCTTTGATATGACAAATCCCTTGATAATAAATAAGAAGTTATGTGAAAAAATAGGTTAAAGTACAAACTTTCATGTAAAAATAAAATCGATATTTTTTTAAACTGAAAACAAACACTTATTAGATTCAAAATGATGCATACTTAAAAAAACACCTCATATATCATAAATATGAATACTATTTTAGAATTTTCATCTTTATGGATAATTTACTTTTTTTAGTAAAGTTGTCTTAAATTCGCAATGCTTTTTAGTTTATAGAGTAGCTAGATATTATAAAAGTTTGTTTTATTAGTGCTAATTGTCTCTTTCTTTGTTGCCAGGATATTACCACCAAGTGGAGTGATGTGAAGCAAATGATTCCAAAGAGGGATCAAGTCCTACAGACAGAGCTTCTGAGACAGCAATGTATCCTTTTGCACAAAAAATGTTTTTCGTATCTCAAACTGGGAAAACAGGAAATGTTTAAATTTTATTTCATTTATTACTATTATTAAAATGCTGCTAACTGCAGCCATTAATATTTTTTATAAGTATAATCTTTAGAATATAAAATAAATACCCTATTGTATCAACGTAAAGTCTGTCTAGTACAAAAATAGTTTTAATCATTAATCTTTTTATTAAAGAATATAAAGACTGCTAACATGCCCTCATGCCATTCAGTAAGGCAAGTAAGTGCTTATCTTCTGACTTTCCATATAAAAAATAAAATAATTCTTGTTTCCATGGCAAAAGATAGTCACAGACAACTTGGCAAGAGCCCTCTTTGTTACTGACAAATAGTATCTAGAATACAAACTTTGAAGAATAATCCATATTATTATATTAATCATTACAATATTGTAGACCATTTTTTATACTTAGTTAACATAAGCTACTAATAGCTGCATATTTTATTCAAACATAATTATTTTGTGACATTTTGTACTTTTTATTATTTTTATGAAATACTTAAAAAAAAAATTTTCTTTCATCTTTTGATTGAAAATGGAAATTTAAGATAAGGATTTTAAAATGTAGGAAAAGCTTTTAGGCAAAATTTATTCTAATTTTGTCTTGAGTTTAAAATTAAGAAAGCAATATAAGACATGACTTATATGTAGTACCTACTGATTGGTTTTTACACTTAGTGTGAGGTCACAGAAATATGCTGATTTGTTAATTCTGAAATTTATAATCTAAACTCACTCAGACATTTTTATTTTTGGTTATATTTGGGAAAGAGAATATTAAATCGGACAAATTCTTTATTTCACGCCCTTTCATTATTCATTTCAGCCCAATTTATAATACTAAAGACAGCAGAAGATTAGGTTAAATATTGTTACAGTAAAATTGTTAAGGAATGGAATTTAATAAGGATTTTTTTTCGTGGGTGTATTTTACAGATCAGCAATTAGTAGTGTTGAAGATTATAAAATTTTGTTCTCAGTGAATGAGGAATATGGTAAAAGTGTAGAGATATCTTGTATAAGTTGTTATTTTTTAACTTTTGTGCTCTGTGGAAACAGTGACTGAACTGCTATGTAGTGCACTCTAAATAATCAAGGAGGGGCATGGGTGTATTTTACAGATCAGCAATTAGTAGTGTTGAAGATTATATAAATTTTGTTCTCAGTGAATGAGGAATATGGTAAAAGTGTAGAAATATCTTGTATAAGTTGTTATTTTTTAACTTTTGAGCTCTGTGGAAACAGTGACTGAACTGCTATGTAGTGCACTCTAAATAATCAAGGAGGGGCATGGGTGTATTTTACAGATCAGCAATTAGTAGTGTTGAAGATTATAAAATTTTGTTCTCAGTGAATGAGGAATATGGTAAAAGTGTAGAAATATCTTGTATAAGTTGTTATTTTTTAACTTTTGAGCTCTGTGGAAACAGTGACTGAACTGCTATGTAGTGCACTCTAAATAATCAAGGAGGGGCATGGGTGTATTTTACAGATCAGCAATTAGTAGTGTTGAAGATTATATAAATTTTGTTCTCAGTGAATGAGGAATATGGCAAAAGTGTAGAGATATCTTGTATAAGTCGTTATTTTTTAACTTTTGAGCTCTGTGGAAACAATGACTGAACTGCTATGTAGTGCACTCTAAATAATCAAGGAGGGGTATGGGTGTATTTTACAGATCAGCAATTAGTAGTGTTGAAGATTATAAAATTTTGTTCTCAGTGAATGAGGAATATGGTAAAAGTGTAGAGATATCTTGTATAAGTCGTTATTTTTTAACTTTTGAGCTCTGTGGAAACAGTGATTGAACTGCTATGTAGTGCACTCTAAATAATCATGGAGGGACATAAGAAATTTTCTGTCAGTAATGATGCTGGGCATTTTGGTGTATTACAATAAGTACCGTTTGCTTCGAATTGAAATTTTTATATAATTTGGGTAGTAGTGCATTTACCATCCCAAATTTTGATGGGTACTAGCAACTAATATTTAATTGCTCTGTTTGTTTTATTCCTTAACTGAAAATTAGCTAACGAAAGGTTACGTCGTAAGTTTGCTGAAAAAGCCAATGCTGTTGGGCCCTGGATTGAAAGGCAAATGGATTCTGTGGCTGCCATTGGCATGGGTATGCAGGGAAGTCTTGAGGACCAACTGAACAAACTGAAACAGTTTGAAAGTGGTGTTGTCCAGTACAGGCCTCATATGGATGAACTTGAGAAATGCCATCAAGTAAGATTCACTATTTAGTTTCGCAAGACAATTAATTAGTGTTTATATTTAATGTGGTCTCTAGTAGTAATTGAACTATTTTAAAGTGAAGATTTGTGTTTGTAAAAAGATTTTCATTTTAGGATAGGGGGTTAGAAATTTATAAATTTCCTGTTTTTAAATTGGTATTGGCTTTTGGTGGAGATTTGAGAGTGGCTCTAAATTACTTGTTTCATTACTCTTTTCTCTATGGACTCCTGATAGTGAATAGCTTGCCACTAACCCAAAGTAAAATGACTTTTTTTTTTTCAATGCAGCTTATAATACAGACAGATATCTTTATTCTAAACATAGCTGCAAAGCTGTTAACTCATTTAACACCACCTGGAAAGTGTGTGTAGCTTAATGCTACAGAAGTGAGTAACATTACCTCATTGTGTCTTTGTAATTTAGAAGCAGGAACCAAGCAGAAGACCTCTAGGCTTGGCCTGCCACCTCCAGAGGTATCATTTGAATTTGGAAGACTTTGAACACAAATCTATTTTACATGCCTCTGTTGCCATTATTGAACATGGCAGATCTTTGGATGGCTTGAGCCTTGAACTCACAACCTTCTGTTTATGAGATCGATGCCATTACAACTGAGCTGTAACAGTTTGAAATAACTCTATACATCTACATAATAACAAATTACAATATTAGCTTTTATGTTTTTAATAACAAAAGTAAACATTACTGAACATGGCAGATCTTTGGATGGATTGAGCCTTGAACTCACAACCCTCTGATTATGAGATCGATGCTTTTACAACTGAGCTGTAACAGCTTGAAATAACTCTATACATCTACACAATAACAAATTACAATATTAGCTTTTATGTTTTTAATAATAAAAATAAAGTATATATAAGCATTTTGATATTTAAAGTAATATCTATTAAAATCATTACCTTGTGTTTTAAATTGTAAAACATTATTTTTCAATATTCTAAATGTAATGAATAAGTTTGATGGTATATATGAGTTTATGTTTGGTTATAAGTTTATAAGTAATATAAGTCTTCATGAGCATTAATTTTCAGTCAATTTCTTTTTGTATGATGAGGTTCAAAACTAACTTAATCTATATTCAGTGTACCACTTTTATATGCACTGTATACAGAGACTGTACTGTGAATCATAAGGCAGCATGTAATTACCTTTTTTTGTAGCCACAATTTTGTAGTAACCTTGTTTTAAATGGGTTTACACAACTGAAAACTTGTTTATGTATGTATGTGTGTGTATATATGTATATATATATATATATATATATATATATATATATATATATATATATATATATATATATATACATATAATATATATATATATATATATATATATACATATATATATATATATATAATATATATATATATATATATATATATATATATACATACATATGTATATATATGTATATACATATATGCCAAATATCCCAAATTTTCTTTTTCTATAGCTCTTATAACTGCCTTTAAATATAACATTAATGAATAAATGTTACTTCTTTGTCTTTGATTACAGTCAGTTTTAAAAAATTCCATTTATACTGTGGAGTCAAATAAATTTTGCTGTTTTCTTTATCTAAACTATATAGGTACTAAAGTTAATTTGATGATTAACTATATGTAATATCTGTTAAATCCATAAATCATACATTGATTTTAATTGTTACTCAAAACTTATAAAGTAGATTTAGTTTGCTGATATATAAATACTAATTCTATTTTTATTCTAGGAAATTCAAGAGGCTATGATCTTTGAAAACAGATACACACAGTACACAATGGAGGTAAATAGAAGGTTTAATTTTAAAAAAAAATCACTAAAGAACGTATATATTCTTGAACTGATATATTTATTTAGGATAGATTACAATAATATTTGACTTCTATGAAGTTTAAATTTAAGTTTATGATTGAATATTATTAATTTTATCTTATTAGAACATATTAGAAATTCTAATATTTTTTTTTCTTTTTCTGTACAAAATAATTTTTGTATACATATTAAAGTATTTTAATATGTATACAAAAATTATTCCCGTATAAAAAGGGAAACGTCCCTTATAAAAAGATTAAGGATATTACCTTGCATTTTTTCTTTCTATTTCTTTATAGGTCTATAATTTTTATCCTTTCTTAAATTGAAATTTTCTAAATTTTATTCCATAAAAAGGAACTGTTAACATTTTTTATTAAAACAAAGTACAACATTTAATCTTAGTGCCTTCTTGCATTTCATATTAAATTTTCTTTAAAGGAATTTTATTAATTCTTTTCCATATGTATACTTATATGATTCACATTTAAAATATTTTGAAAATTTTTATTGTTATAGGTAAATTAAACTGGGCTAAGTTTCTTTCAGTTCAGATATTGATATAAATATTCCATATTATTTGCCCAATGAACATCTCTTTGAAAAAGTTATTATAAAATCAAATACCTAAAGAAATATTATTTTTCACTGAATTAAACTGCTCAGTTACTCTGAATATAGTTGATGATATTTATTTTTATGTTTGTTTCTCAATTTCTAGACATTACGAGTTGGCTGGGAGCAACTTCTTACATCTATTCACCGTAACATTAATGAAGTTGAGAACCAGGTAATGTATTTTCTTTATACTTTGTAGCTTTTATATATCTTCAAAATATTTTAAAGAACCAAAAATTTTAAGGGTTTTTTATAGTCCTAAAGTAGGAAATACAGATCCATGGAAAACATTACATATGTCTTTTTTGAAGTTGGCAACAAAAAGTCACCAAATTGAGAAAAATAAATGAAATTTTTTTCTTAAAGTAGAAAATAATGAAAAAATTTAATGGGATAATGAGTGAAATTTGCAAAAATTTTGAAATGAGAGAAAACACGAAATTTAAAAAAGTAAATTTCTGATGACTCTTAACTCATGTTATAATCATGCCAAAAAGCAATGCTACATCTGTGGTATAATATCAATTAATCTTCTAAAACACATTTTTCTATGTAAGTTATTTATCAGTGATTTAATGGGAGCAATTAAGAAATTACCAAAAAATAGCACTTTTTATAAAATGTTAGTTATATTGCTTGTATTTGTAAACAAGGACAACCTTCAGATATGGTTGCCAGGACTCTTGTCATCTTAAGTAAAAATATTGGCTGCATCTAGCACCACAATTCTCAAACTGGGTGCCATGGCAATAATCTAGAAAAGTAAGCATAAAATTGTGATATTAAAACAGGCTGCAAGAAATTACTTAAATTTTAGAATTTAAATTGTTTTTCCTCACCACTGTCAAAACATTCTAAGAGCTGTCTTGAGGTGCAACTGACTGTCTATCTTAGTGGCATTTAAATTATATGCTGCAGCAAAAAAGGTTTGAGAAGTGTTGGTCTAGTGTTTAACTTTACAGCAATTTGATTGGAAAATATTTCTTCCATTTTACCTGCTTGGTGACATTTTCGCTTCTTAGCAACATATTTGAACATTACAGAAACTTTTGTTTCATATAAAGGTTTAAAATTTTGGGTAAAATTTTTAAGGAAAATCACACTCCTGGCTTGTACATTGAGTAGCTTAAATTTGGCAATATATGGTATCTGCAGTGAGAAATATTGAATTAGTTTTTAACATTTTGAATATATATTGAATGTATATGATTTTCTTTTTCAGATCTTAACTCGTGACTCTAAGGGCATTACTGGAGAGCAGTTGAATGAATTCAGGATGTCCTTCAATCACTTTGACAAACACAGAAGTGGTCGTCTGGCTCCTGAAGAATTCAAGTCTTGTCTAGTCAGTTTAGGATATAACATTCGAAATGACAGACAGGTATATTCTTAATATTATTTCAACATATCTTATTTCTTTTTACTTTCTTGATCAAAATAAAGGAGTCATTGGAGTTGTGACAATTTCAGTGTTCTTGAGTGAGAAGTAGCGTAAAGAAGGATCACAGTCACAATAGAATTTGAAAATCACTTTTATTTATTTTCTATAGTAAATAAGGGGTATGTACAGTATGTAGACATGAATTCTAATTCTCCCAAAACAAGTCGAAACATGGAAGATTTTTGCTGGCACTGAATTACCACGACGATCACAGTTGGGAAAAAAAAGGATTAAATAATCTTATAAATCAGGGAAGCTCTTGCAGGGTACAATGCAAACCCAATCTATCCCCCTTTCGGTATCCAAGACTCTGCCTTTACTTACATGAGCAGACTTTACGAGTTTCCTGAATGCAGTCACTAAAAGGCTGGCTCCGGTCAGAAATCGTAGAAGCCCCACGAGGTCAAAAACCTCTGTAAAAAAATCTCGAAAAGCTCCAAGTCAAAAGAATTCTACCCTTTTTATACCTGGGGGTCAGTTATGGTCCCATCAACCGCTTTTTGGTCAGTTACAAATCCAGTTACCTGGGAACTCCAGCTAAGGTTACAGCTAGTTTTTGTAGCTGAATTCTCATTCATTGGCTGTCCCGATTGAGGTTTCTCCAGGCAATCCTCCAGAGGTCATTACCAGCAACCAATCAGGGTGTAACACTTATTCAACTGAACTGTTACCATCCCAGACACTGTCGCCACGCTATTGTAGCCGGTCTGAACAGGAGGCTTCAAATCAGCTGATTTCGGTCATTAGTTCTGGACAAAGAGGGAGTCTTCACAGAATCATAAAAAATTTCAGTGATCAGATTCCAACAGAAATACTCAATTTGACCATGCTTGCATCAATTTTGACAAGTTTCAGTGCTAAGACTGATTTATGTACTTACAAAGAATTTTTACTTTTGACACTTTAAATATTCATTTTGACAATCTCTGAGTGTATTTTGGCTAGTTTCCAGTTGATTCATGTACATGCATATTTATCTCACATGACATATTAACAATTAGTCATAGAAAGTTAAAATTTTGGATTTGAGTCTGTTATAACACTTATTGTGGTCCTATTTCGGATTGTGATCTCAGAGTAGTCAACAGACCAGTAAAACTGATTATTATCAGGAATTTGGGGAAACTGGGATTATTAGCAGCAAATAGTTTGAATTTTTGCTGTTATCCTGGTATGGAGTGAAGGAAATATTATAATCATGTAAAATTTCAAGTGTGGCAAAATGTATAGATGTAATGAAAATCCTAATAGGACGTATATTAGTATTGCCAGATGGCAGTACTCAAGCTATACTTGTACTCATGCAACACCATTAACTAAGTTTAAGAATTTACTCATAAACATATATGTAAAATATATTTACTATCTATTGGTACTGGAGTCTGCAGGTTTGATTTTTTTTACTATCATGATATTCCAAGCCATTCAGAATAACTTTTCAGCAGTATGTCCCAGCCTCATTAGTCCCTGTTTAGCAAATTGTAGATGCACTCCAAACCAAATGTAATATATTTTAAAATTTTTTGTTAACTTAAGATGTTAATTTTAAATCCTCATATGCTTTTTAAAGGATCTGAATAATCAAATCAGGGTTTTTTAATATTCTAAGTATTACAAGAATCTTTATAATAGTAAATGCAAGCCATGTAATGATTTAACTTATTGGTGTATAATATAATTATTTTTTATATTAATAGAATGAAAATAAGTTCTAAACTAACATAGTTATCTTAAAGAAATTTATATAAAACATATGTGACTCTAGTTTTAAGGATGCTATTAAAAGAGGTTTTTTATTAACACCTGAAAATAAAACTGATATATTCAAAAAGTATCAATTTATGGGTCTAAAATTTTATACATAGATGTATTATATTACTTTCATTTTTATTACTTTTTGTTTGATTGCTAATCAAGATAAATTTTGTCCTTCACCTTAATCATATTTTCATTCTAGTTCTATCATGCATTTCTTGTATGGTGATTTTTATTTACTACTTCTTTTAAAGGGTGAGGCTGACTTCCGTAGGATTATGAGTGTTGTAGATCCTAACAATACTGGATATGTCCATTTTGATGCCTTCCTGGACTTCATGACTAGGGAAAGTACAGACTCAGATACAGCTGAACAAATTATTGACTCATTCAGGATTTTGGCTGGAGACAAGGTAAAGCTATTTACTTCTGTAGTTTCTTTTATTTTATACATGATGGCTATTTCATGTAACCATGCATCTCATTCTTGTCCATAATTCGCTTCTATGTAATCAAGGACTGCAAGTTAACCTTCCGGCATGTTCACATCATATTTTTTACAACAGTTGTTATTTTGCTACTTTTGGCACAAAAAATGACAAACATGAATGAATATTGATAGTAAATTTGTTAAAAAATAAAAAAACTTTATTTTCCAAAATACAAAGCTTATCATATTCAAATATAAGCAAACTATTTTTAAACGGTTTTATTTGTTAAATAGAAAGAGAATGATGTATTTTATTTTAGAAAATTTTAAATTTATTATTTAACAGCTATATTTTAAAATCTAAGCTAGTTTAATATTCATTAAAAACAAGTATAGACAGATAAAAATGGAAAGTACAGACACCTTGGATGGAAAAAATGTACATTTAGATTACATACTCTGCATAGAAATGTCTTTTTATGAAACAGGTCAAGAAAATATATGGCAAATTACAAAAACTAACTTTAATATTTTATTTATTTCTACAAAATTACTGAATTGCTGAAGCTCAAATCTATATTTACTATTAAATTCATTGCTCCATACTATCAGATGTACACTTGCAAAATGGGTGACTCTGTAAATGATTAAAATAATGTTAGTAATATAGATATCTGCATGAGATAATTCAAGCTATCAAATTGAACTGCAAGTGAAAAGAATAACTGTTGAAAACAGCATCAAAAATTATACCATATTTATGTACATGTGTAACCTGCACTTGAAAAAATATGCACAATGCACATGGAATAATTTTTACTGCTTCAAGTAATTACACAATATTCGTATGAATCAAGACATGCATTGAAGTATGAAAATTTGATAGAAAATTATTAAGGTTTATTGCTGTCTTTTTACTCCTGTAATTTTGTTCCTGTAACACTTAACAATGCTAGTAACTGTATGCCAGATGACTGAATACTAAGGTGTTGCCTTTTCTATTAGTATCCAGTAGTTGGATCTTTATACTGGCATAGATTTCTGTAGGAATTTGAAATCAGCTTTAAACATTGAATTGCTGTCTTAATTTGCTGCTGTGCAGAAAAAAAAAATTGACAATGGATATCCAAAACCAGATAGTAACACTATTCATTAACTTTACAATAATTAGCTGTTTTCAGCAAATTCCCAGCTATATTGTTAAAGCATCCAGTTTTTGGAATGCAAATAAAAATTGTAAGAGTAATGATTCTGTAGTTTTTAAGATTAAAAGTAAAAAATAAAGTTGTCTAAAGAATGGCATTGAAACAGATTACAATCATTTACAATCTGGTCTCTTGAATGTCAAATTCATGGTACGTGTTACATATGAGAGAGTTTTGCCATGCCTTTCTTATAAAGATTAAAGTTTTTGCTATATATTTAAATAAATACAATAATTGTATTTATAAATACTTTTGTATTTATTATTAAATTTTGTCTCTTCCAGCCCTACATCACAGCTGATGAGTTGCGTCGGGAACTGCCACCAGACCAGGCTGAGTACTGTATCCAACGCATGGGACCATTCAAGGGTCCTGGAGCCATTCCTGGAGCCTTGGACTATATGGCTTTCTCCACAGCACTCTACGGTGAAAGTGATCTCTAGAGACCCTTTGCCTTCCTCTCTGAGCTGGATTTATGTAGCTTTGTGCTTACTGCCAGCCAACCCTCACAATCTCATACTAACATATTCAAATATTGAATCAAAATGCTATTATTTATTTAGTTTTACTTTTTGAAATTTTAATTGACCTGTGTTCACCCAAATTTAGTGTCAGATTGTGGATGGTTGGTTTTGACAACAAAATTAGTGGACATTAACTGGGAAATCATTGTGAAGAGACATTCTCATCCCAGATCTAAGTTTTATTTTTTGTTTTGACCCATCCCAAAGATTGAATGAGAAAACATCATCTACTTAGATTTTTTTTCTTTATTTTTAGGAGTAAATTCTCTCATTCATTAGAGCCACTTGTGCCTTATTTGGTATGTCTGCCGTCCTTACCATCCTATGTCTTCCGACAGCATACCAAGTTGTGGTTCTCAATCAGCGGCTCTAAAACCTTTTTTTCTCTCTCTTTTCTGTTAATATTATTGAAATAAAAAAGGTGACAACTTTAAAACAGAAGCTTGTTTTTACTTTCTAGCTGTAGAGTTTCCCTTTACCACTGTGTCCATTTTGTGATTGTGTTGCAATAAATTCCTTATAAAAATTATTTTATGTTTCTAAGCTGTTGTGAGTCTGTGTGAAAATAATCCAAAGAAGACAGAGATCACCTTTACAATCATGCTTTTGTGCTCCTTTGTACTTTTTAAATTGTCATAATAAAAAAAATCTTTAGCCCCATCTTTGAAACTTATTTTCTTCAAATTTACCATTTTTAGCTAATTTCTTAAATCTAAATTACATATTAAATTATACTCAACATAAAACTTTCCAGGGTGAAATTCTATTGGTGAGTATGTACACATATTTTAAAGTGCAACCCAGCTAGCATAGAAATGTTGGATGCCCATTGCCAACAATTTGGCAGTTGGTATTTTGGTTAGATGTATGCTGAAACAAGAAATTGAAATAGTGGCATTTAATTAACAAAATATTTTGTTGGCCAACTGAAGTCTTCCAATGTTGGCATTTTTGGCTCAATTTAGAAATATTCTTGTTTATGTCTCTTGCATAAAAACAGTATACTGTTGGCTTGAGGAACATAAAAGTAATCCTCTTTATAGCTACACGCATGTGCACAACCAGTGGCAAACAAGAAAGTTATGTGTCAACCACCAGCTTTAATCCTAATGCTGTTTACCACAAGATTGCTGTAATACTTCAATATTAATGTTTGGGTAGAGTAAACTGTATTTACATTAAGCTGTACAACTGCATCATACTTTTATCTGAGTTTGAAGAAAAAATACAGCTTCTTACTTAAGTATAACTATAGCTCTCCTGTATATTTAAGGCTGCCTGTAAAACTTCATCACATCTTTCTGAGTTATTTTTAGTTGTTACTTTTAGTTTAATAGTAAATTAATTTAGTTTACTCTAGTAGTTGTAGTAGTTACTTTGCGTTTAGAAACTGCAATTTTATTCCAAACTTGAAGAAATGTGCTTTGCAGTTGTACAGTGAATTATGAACAAATATTTATAATTATTGGCATTAAAGTGGCTCATTCAAACAGTCAACATTCACTTGGCCTATCATATTATCATTTTGGCATCTAATTGGTCATATGGCTTATCGTAATATTGCATTCTCTTAGAAACAACCAGTTTCCAACTGTTGGCTTTCAGCTGGCCAACATACCATATAGGGATTGGTCCATTGAATGCACTACTACATTGACTCATCACAAAGTTGCTAGCTGGGAATATGTTTATTGTATAAAATGTTCTTAAAAATGCATGCATACATTAAGTTAAATTATCATGATTGCACACTGACTACAGTGATTCTGTAATTATTTAGGTATTTGAAAGAATCTTGTATCCTTACAGAAAATATCACTGATCTTCTATGACTATATATACACATAGTCCTGTGTGAGGCACGAAAAAACCTAAAATGTCAATACAGATGCTCAAAACATTTTGATTGTTTCTCCTGTCGTATGTGTACATTTAAGATATGCAATTTTCTAATTAAGGTAAATTGGAATCATAGAAATTAAAAGCCTAAGTAGCTGTTTATTTTCAAATTTATCCCAGAATAGGATTTTAAAAATATTAATTCTAGGAGACTGTTGGCATATACAGGAAACCTAGCTAGAGCCATATCATTTCCACTACTGCCAGTGAAAATGGGTATTCACTAACAAGGGACATAAAATCTATTTTCAAGGAACTGTGTTAGTACTTCTTATTACTTACTGCACAAAATGTGTTTTACCAACTGGTACATTATATACGCAATGGTTTGGGTGTATATCTATAAAGATTCATGACAAATGTATTGCTCATGGGCATGCATTCATGTGAACTTTGTAGATTCTTTGGTTCCCAGCCTAATAGCTGAAAGTCTGCCTATTTTCTTCTAGTTTTTTGTTGACCCATCAGTTTTGGAACAAGTTGCATCTCATCTCTCCACATGGAATGATCCACTGTGTTCTTTTTTTTTTTTTTTTTTTTTTTTTTTTTTTATTGAACTCTTTATTGGTTATTTACATCCCTTTATTTATTAGAGCTATGAGGTTTTGGATTATAAATGAAAACAGCATATAATTTTTAAACACTTCTTGAAAATACTGATAATAAATTGCTAATTTTATAAGATGATGAATGAATGATGTGCATTCTATCCAAAATTGGATAGAGTAGCAATAAAATGTTTCATGTTATGCAGCAATGAGCAGTTTCCTGCCATGTAAAAACACCCTAGGGAAAAGTGGTTGTTTCTCTTTCAAGTCTTTACAATAAAGTCTTTTGTATTTTGTTATCAGTGTATCCTGTGGACATCAGATGTCAATGCCTCTAGGGGGAAGGAAATTTTCTTGGATGGTTTTGGCTATTCTGGGCTTTAATAGTCATAGCTATCAAGGGTTATTGTGGGATCCAAAAGGTTAAAATAAGATCATTTATTCAGTGGACTGGCCCAACAAATTTCCAAGTCTAAATACCATAGAGAATGTCTGGAACAGGGATGGGCACACTACGGCCCGCAGGCCAACTCCGACTCGTGAATAGAATTTTAAGCTGCCGGTCTGAGGCAAATTAAAAGAAATATATATTTATACATTATATATGTATCTCCTTTTCTACTTTTCTTAAATATTATATCCCAAATTTATTATCTCACTCCCAGAAGATCAGCGGTATATTTGCTTCTTATATGTGAACAAGTGTTTTCAACTTTGAACTTTAGAAAGAATAATTTCAGAAGTAGACTGACAGATGAGCATTTAACATCATTCCTTATAATCAGTACATCTCACTTCGAACCTCAGTATAAGGAACTTTTAAAAATGAAATCGCAATTTCATTCATCTCATTAACATATTTAAATCGTTAGGTACTTGTATACTGTTTTTAAAATTTTAGAAAAATTTATCTTGACCCACCAAATTTATTTTCTTTAGATTTTTAGCCCGCAGCCAAAAAAATTTGTCCATCCCTGGTCTGGGACTTCTTTTGCAGATATGTTCCTGTACAGTGTCATAAGAAAGAGTTGAAGAAGGGAATTCCTTATAATATATCATAGATATCATTATTCAAATATGTCTGGTCATCATATTTGTTTTAAAACACTCTTTTCAGGTTTATGGGATTTTTTTTTAATCTTTGCAATATTTTATAATTCTACTGAGGTTACCTTTTGTCTTCGAAGAAATAACCATACATTTTTAGTGTGCAATAATTTACCACTAACACTTTTAGAAATCTTTGCTTATGGAAATCCAATACTCTGTTTTGCATATGTGTATATTCTTTGAATTCACATAGATATTCCTTTTATAGTAATGATTGCAATACTGGTTGGTCTGATCCTAAGTAAAATACCATAATGTTATTTAAAAATTTGGAGGAAAATAGAATAATATTTACTTTTGGTGGGCAGGATGAGAATTGTAACAGACAGGAAAGAAAGATAAAACATGTTTAAATTAAATTTAATTTAGAGTAAAAAAATTAGTATTACAAATATAAACAGTGAGAAAACAGTTGAAACTTTTTAAGCTTTGATTAAGTACTAGAAATGAACTGTACATAAAACAGCTTAGAGATAATATTGCTGTAAAAAAAAGAGTTACAGTTGTCAGCCATATTTTCATTTATTTTACTACTCATTTGAATGCAATATGATAGATAGTCCATAGTTTTATAGTTAAGAATCTTTATGAATTTAGAAGTGTTTCCAAGAGTAGTTTGTCACTATTTATGTCTTTGGATGACATTACCTTTTCTTGGAGCAATTATTTTGTCAATAATATTTGATTTATTAAAATTAACTTTGCTTCTTAAATTTCAACATCAATTTTTAATAATATTTTTCACATTGAATTTACAATTTCCATTCACCATTTACAATCACAGTTTTTCTGTCAAGTTTTCAATCAATTTCTGAAATATATTAAGTTTTTTTTTATTAATAATAAAAGGACATTCTTACATTTGATAGAAAGGATATAATTAGTAGTAACAATTAATAAAAATATTTATCTTATTGTTATGTTTTCAAATTTAGAAATTTTGTATAATAATCTGAAAGATATGTGAAGAAAAAGAGCAGATTACCTCATCAAAAATAAAGTTTTATACATACATACATACATACATACATACATACATATATATATATATATATATATATATATATATATATATATATATATATATATATATACATATAATTTTAATATTGTTTAGATTAATATAATTGAGGACTGTTTTAACTGCAACAAAAGGTAAAACATTGTCCTAAAAGAAAGAAAATAAAAATAGTATCTAAATAGTTAAAGCAGAAACCTCTGGCAAAGTGAATACCACATTTAACCTCTCGAGGACCAGCACGTAAATGCTATATGACTTGACCATTGTGAAAACCATTGCTGTTTACTCAATGTAGTAATTACATCTAGGATTTAAAAAATAAAATGTTCAGATCTCCTATTACACATATGTGACGCTGGTCTCTCAATACCAACCGTAGATCATCACGTGGAGGCGACGCTACTTTGGTCACGAAGGGGTTAATTGAATTAGTATATTGTTAATCAGTGCTAAAATTTGAATTAAGTGTGCTGTATGTTTAGCTTAGCTGCTTAGAAAAGAAAATATTGTAATTTAAAATGGAATCTTAAAAAATTATTTGTAATAGTAATGGTTTTAAAATTGCTTCCATTATTTAGAATATAGGAATTTATATTATCTCTATGTTAAATACAAAGTAGCAAAATATTTTAAGTTGTGAAAATGCTGGAAATTTAAAAAAATAATTATTCGCTTTAAACTGTATTACATTTAATATTCTAAATTGTTGCAAAATGGCTGTAGTATTATAAAGTGATAAACCAACAAATTTACATATAAACATGTTTACATTTTTAGATCTCTGCAAAACATTTAATTACCTCCTTATGCATACATAAGGGTTTTTGTACCTTTTTGAACAATTTTAAACATCTCATTTATTATCCAATAGTTAACTTGGTGTTTCTAATTTTTCCCTGCATTTCTGTCTGCTGAGGATTCTTTGAGATAGTGATTAGTACTGTTAAGTTTTGAGTATAAAAGTTTTTCTCTTTCATGCATTTATATATTTAATGTATTTTTATATAAAACCATTTTATTTTTTAGCTCAAAGTAAACTTCAGTAACTATCCTCCCCCTCCCACCCACCACCCAAAAAAAATAAAATAAATAAACAAACAAAATAAATAAATATTTGAACTTTAAAAAGCTTATTTTTAATTATGACAACTTTTAACTCTAGATATGCCACTAGATGGCAGCACTATATAACATCAGGCCTTATCCTTAGAGGAATATTTTCTTAGAAGTTTTTAAGATGGTATTATCAGTTAGTCTTCATTTCTAATAATTTCCTAGGCTATCAGAATTTTTTTAAAAAATATAAAAAATTAGACTTCTGGAATAACTGATAATCACACAGAAAAAAAACGGAATTAGGCTTTAATAGGAAATAACATAATTTATCCTCAATTTACAAATGTTATCAGTTAGCAGCTTTAATAATACTGATTCGGCAGAGTTAATTTAAACGAGAATAATTATAAAATTTACATATTTTTCATGCTTTATTAATTACATAAATAACGATAGTTCGTCGTTATAGGTTGTGCCGTGACGTGGAAAAACTAGCCAATTTTCAAAATAAATAGTTTTACTGTCTTTCATGTTATTTAAAAGGTGTTAACGTTATTAGTTTTTAAAGCGCTTTTAATATATAAAACTTATTTTTTAATTAATCTACGTTAGCAAATCTAATCTAAACGTTAGCAAACTGGCTTTATATTCATGGGTAGGTAACAGAAATAGGAAAAGATAGGTTTGAAAATGTTATTTTCATTTTCCTTATTGTTTTTAATAGTGCTAGGGTGTATGGTTAGTCAGTTTAATTGTGAGCAATGGTCTAAAAAAATTTTGTCTTCCTTTGGAACTATGTAATCTTCTGGCTGAACCAATAAATTTTTTCCATAAGAATATGTAAGTAAGAAGTGAATTACAGTTATTAGCGCAGTTTAAGTGGCAAGAAGATCAGCGTACAAAAGAAAATTGGTTAGTTGTGAGCGCTATGGACTACTTTTTTGCTACACGAGACTGAGTAACATTAGATTTACGGAAATTGATCATATAACTATTTTTACTGAAGTGAGCCAATTTGACTCATACAAGAAAATTGAAGTTTTTTGCAAAGAAAATAGTTCCAAATTAATTTAAATAAAATGTTTATGATAAAAAAATTTATGGAAAACATTTTTTACATATAAAATCTGTTTTTGAAACACATTTTCCTCAAACATTTCTATTACATTTAGCACAATGGTTTCTACATCTGTATTTTTGCATGATTGTTGAACTTGACAATTCTTTCGTGCGTCAGTAGCATGAATTTCTGTCATTGGAATGGAAGTGTTCTCGACTTCTTCTCTATATTTACTTTAATACTATACTTTATATACTTTATATTTACTTTATACTATACTTTATATACTTTATACTTTATATTTACTTTATACTATATTTATTACTATATTTATTTATTTTCATATACATTCTATGAGTCAAATTGGCTCACAACCATGAAAATAGGTATACCACATTTGATAATGCGAAATGAAGGGGTCTGAGGGGAAGAGGAATGAAAGTTTACATATATTTTATTACTTAACTAAAAACCAACGTATGTTTTTGAAAAGTGATATTGAAGTTTTATATACATACAGTGATCAAATTTTTAATGAGTCAAATTAGCTCGGTTCGTAAATCTAGTGTTAAAGCTGATTCCGAACGGCGATGAACATTCATACCAACAGGAAGGTTCAATCACACCAATTCCCGTACCGAAAAGCAATGCTCCTACCCATTTGGCCGTTGCTTAGCAACAGGAAATGGAATCATGTGTCGAATAGATAATCCGGCGTTCAAAGTTAATAATTATTATTGCCAGCAATATTGTTTAAAGGTGCGCTAGTAATAAAATACAGATACATCAATACTTCTATTAAGATCTTTCCTTTTTATTTTCTCCCTTGAATACGTGTCTTTATCAATTCGTGTATCGGATGATTACACAGACCTGCCTACTTTTGAATATTGAAAATAGTAGGAATTGACAACTGTTGAAATCAAAAATTTGAGAGGTAGGTTGGATGGAAAGTTTTTACACCATAAATCCTGGGCAATCACACGCGTGCCATAACACAATGCACATACTAAATGATTGTGCGTATGATGTTTACTGCTCAAGCAAAACAATCAATTCTACTAAAGTATCTAAAATCCCTTATAAAATTTCGAATATACAATATTTCATTTTCAAAATATCATATACATTTCTGAACTGAAAACCCCCCATAAAAAGTGAGATGAAGTAATTTATTTAGATTTATTTTAGTATTTAGTATTTAAATGTTATTTCACACCTTAACATTTTTATTATAAGAAATAATAATTTTTAAAAAATCTCAGAAATATACTGAGGGAAGAACACAGAAATATACTATTACATTATAATCAGTAATATAAAAATCTAATTTTTAATCTAAAAATTTCTACCTAGAGAGTATGGTATAGTACTGTAGTTATACGAAAATTGATCGGAAAAGTTTTTTGCCCATTTCTTTATATCGCTTGCGAAAATATATTCATTCATTTTGAATGAAGAATTTGCACATGTGGAGATTCGAACAGCTTAGTATTTTTCTGATAATTCCAGACTCGTAAATTTCAAAAATGTAAAAAACTGGGTCCATCATTTAGAGCCGATCCCACCAAAGTCGTTTAACGGCTAACTACGATTAGCCACGATTAACCCTGGTATCAACCAATGGGGGAACGCAATTTTCCGTTTAAACCGAGATTAATCGCGGATAGCGTTAAACGACTTTGGTGGGATCGGCCCTTAAAAAATTAATTTTAAAGTTAAGCGAAAATCACGTGACATCAAAACGCTTCGTGATTGGTTGTGACGTTATCGTTCACGATATCCAATATTTTCTTATTGTTTGTAATCGCGCACTATTTCCAGATTTTGTTTTTGGCAAGTTCTTGGAATTTTCTAGCTATCAAAATTTATTTTTATTTAAACCTGAAGGTTTATTTTATCGATCTGGATAGCTTAATTATCTCAATTTGTTATAAATGTCTCTTCTACCTGGATTTACCAAAGGACAGTCGGACAACCTCCCAAAATTGACATGATGTCAATGTTTTCGTTCTTGGGGGGAAAAAAACCCGGATTTTATGGGAGCAGAAATACGGGAAATTAAAACCCAAAGGTATGTAAAATCATTTATATATTTATCCAATTTTACTGAACATGTATTAATATTTTATTCCTGCGAATCCCAGCTCTTCTGTTTGAAGACATAGACAAGTCAAATAAATATACATATATCATATACACATATTTGTAGTAGCATTGCTTTTTATAAATACAGATAGACGTAATATTAAATAGGTACTATCCTGCTTAATTTTTTGTCTTCTATTGTTTAAAATTAAAATTAGAAAACGTGAAAATTCCTCATTCCCGGAAGCGATGTAATTTTTTATTCCTGTATATATTTTGTGACGAAAAATCGTATTTTTTTCGACCGATTTTCGTAGGATCGTAATTACTTGCTAAATTCGTAGAAACTACGATTTTTTCGTAGCAGTTGACAGACCTGAAGGATTACAGCAAGCACTAAAAGTTATTAAAGCTATTTAAAAATAAAAGTACGTGTTATAGACGCTTAACTGCGGTAATATCTGACTCCAATCTATGTTTTATTTGTTTCTCTTTTTAACACATTAAAGGCGGGAGTCGTAGTAATACGATTTATCTCGACTGTACCTTAAAGGCGGGAGTCGTAGTATTACGATTTATCTCGACTGTACCTTAAAGGCAGGAGTCGTAGTAATACGATTTATCTCGACTGTACCTTAAAGGCGGAAGTCGTAGTACTACGATTTATCTGGACTGTACCTTAAAGGCGGAAGTCGTAGTAATACGATTTATCTCGACTGTACCTTAAAGGCGGGAGTCGGAGTAATGCGATTTCTCTCGACTGTACCTTAACTTTACTTGGTTTGGAGCGCTACGGTCTACTTTTTGCAACACGAGGGCTAATGAGACCGGGACCTACTGCTTAAAGCCGATTCCGAACGGCTACGACGACTGTACCTTAAAGGAGGGAGTCATAGTTTTACGATTTCTCTCGACTGTACCTTAAAGGCGGGAGTCGTAGTAATGCGATTTCTCTCGACTGTACCTTAAAGGAGAGAGTCATAGTATTACGATTTATCTCGACTCTACCTTAAAGGCGGGAGTCGTAGTACTACGATTTATCTCGACTGTACCTTAAAGGCGGGAGTCGTAGTAATACGATTTATCTCGACTGTACCTTAAAGGCGGAACTCCTAGTACTGCGATTTATCTCGACTGTACCTTAAAGGGAGTCGTAGTACTACGATTTATCTGGACTGTACCTTAAAGGCGGGAGTCGTAGTACTACGATTTATCTCCACTGTACCTTAAAGGCGGAAGTAGTAGTACTACGGTTTATCTGGACTGTACCTTAAAGGCGGGAGTCGTAGTACTACGATTTATCTCCACTGTACCTTAAAGGCGGGAGTCGTAGTACTACGATTACGCAATCCATGCATCACTTTACTTTTGTATTTAGTACGTTTTGTAGTTTGAAGCTGTTCGGTTGCGTAGTTTTTGCAACACATAAAAAAAGAAAGTTGACTTGCTTCAAATGCGAGTTTTGCAATGTACCTCTTCACCGTAGCGAGTGTTACCCACATTATCACACTCATAAAAAAAATACTAGATTCCTCTCATATGTACTTTAAAACATTTTTAGTAATTAGTGTTTAGTTCTTTTTAATATTTCTTGTAGTATTAAGAGTTTAAATAAACTTATTTAAGTCTAATTTTTTTTTTATGATTACACAAAATATAGCTCGCTCTAGGACGATAAACGAGGCGGGGCGGTCGCCGCGTTTCCGAGCATACTTTCGTCAAGATCCCCCGCCTTTAATGTGTTAAAAACAACTCGCCACACACCTAGAGACTTCTCGCGGTTTCCAAATTGACGACCACTGCACATACCCACACAGCATAAAGCGTCATGAGTTCTGTCAATGTATTTACTCCTTCTTGCGGATGTATATGCAGTGAAGCCAGCAAAACAGGATCCAGGGGCAAAATGAGAAGAAATTCTTTAGCTATCCCAGTCATGGCAAAATCTTTTGAACTTGGCGGGTCAAGATTTAGGAAAACCTTAGTTTAACACTGGTGCCAAGTCAAATATAGAAATAGTGATAATTTTTTGACATTTGCGGCACTGGGGGAAATTTTCTTCTGATGTTCTTATTCTTTCAATTTTTAAAACTTATTCTTTAAACTACATTAAAGAAAAAAATAATAACATAGATAATCAAATGGTACGAGAAAACTAAAACATGAATTCTCTGTACAATTATAGATAGATATCTTTATTTATTTAATTTATAAAAGCAAAACATATACTATTCTTTACGTTTGTACCTTTTTATGTTGCTAGAGTTTGATAATTTTTGGGTTAAACATTCGAGTTTTCAGTAATTTAAAACCAAGCCAGCATTACTAACTTTATCTGTCAGCTTTTTTTTTTGTTTTGTTTTGTTTTTCTCAATATTATTTAACACAAGATTTACGG
>CM063510.1:103185523-103218023 GCA_032207245.1 Pardosa pseudoannulata
AACAATTGTTTACTGTACAAAAAGGATGGAAGTGTTGTATTCTAGAAAAATTTCAATATTCATAATTCAACGAAAATGCTTATTTTAACTATTCCTGAATCAATTTTGAAAAGCTTTAGTGTTATGTCTACTTGTACATATAAGGAAACTTTACATAGTTAATATGACCATCTCTGAGCGGGTTTTAACTAGTTATGTCTTGACGTCTGAAAGTACGTACATGGTTTTGTTTGGTTTAATGTGGAATGCTATGGTAATTTTTTAAACACGAGACCTAATGAGACCGGAACCTACTGCTTACAGCCCATTCCGAACGGCTACGAACATTCACGCCCCAGTGGGATTCGAACCCACGGACTCCGGTACCGAAGATCAGCGCCCTTACCATTATAAACCATTCTATGTACATATATACGCATGTATTTTGCATAAATCAAAAACGAATAGACATAGAAGGTTGAAATTTTGTATTTAGCACTGTTATTATATCTGGTTGTGTACCTCCTCGTTTGATTCATTCGGCACATAAATCATCATGATTCAATTTAACAAAACTTGAATTTAAAGCTTTATGCATACAATACAATTTAATACAATTTGGGTACCATTCAAATGTAATTACATAAGCTCTATTCAGTTTGCATGAATATTTTATAGTGTACGATATGTTTATAGATTTTAGATTTCCAACATTTTCAACTTCTAATCTTATTTAACCCTTTATCTATGAACTACAGAAAATTTCTTCATAAATACATTTTTTTAGCTGCTATATTGATAATAAAAGAATATACAAGAAAGAAAAAAAATCTCCGATGCGAAATTTAGTTTGTTACAACTAATTAATTAAAGTGGTACTTATAAGTACCGTCAGTAGATAATGGGTTAAAATTTATATACTAAAGGATTTATCACACGCCAACATGTATGTGTTGAAAAAGCCGCATATTCCGTTTAGAATTTCATTTGCCGTTGAAAAATACGCGAATTTCTCGTGTGAGAGCGAAAATTCGCGTAGATTTTCAACTGTTTAAAGGTTCTATCATAAATCAACCTGAACTGAAATAAATCGGATGAAAGTTTATAACACAAGAAATCTACCAGTAAAAAGATGCATAAACCAACACATACTTGTTGACGTGATACAAAGCCTTTACGTAATATTCACCAGCTAGTTTGCGCTTTATAAATAAAGAAAAAATTTAAATCCAGATAGTTTTTAATAGTTTCTTTCCAACATTTCTCTCAGTATGAACTGATAAAGTCTGATATCAAATATTATTCTTTGCTAATAGTAAACTGTCAAACACCTTAAAGTCAAAATAGAAAAATATTACTCGTATCCTATCACACTTGGATATCACATCTGTCTTCTTGAAGAGGTACCTTGAAATGCTGGCGTAATTTGGGAGAGGCAATAGTGAGTTAAATAACCCCCAGAATTTTTAAAAGAGAGTCAACTTTGCTGTTTTGCCCTTTCATTTTTTAAAGATTTTATTCAAATTTTTAATATTTGACTCGATTTTTGTCCCCTCAGTTGAAAAGATTAAACTACGCCCCTGTCTTGAAAGTTAATATGCAGGGGAATATCCCCAATTAAGACTAGGTGGGTGATAACCAAAATATCAATGATTACTTGATCATTACCATTTACAAAAAGATAAGTACCACAGTTAACCCTTTAAAGGACACCTACATGAATTCTTATGAATTTAATGAATTTAATTTATAAATATTATCTATGGACCTTATTAATGCAAAATATATTAAAGTTTTTCTTTGCAATTCTTAGAGGGGTTTGCAGTAGAGGATACCATAGCAGGAATTGAGGGGGGTTTAACTGACAAACACATCCCCTTGTACAGCGTGAACATAATACTTTTTAAAATTTAAATTATATTGGAAAAACACTAAATAAGTGTTCTTAAAAATATAAAACAAATAAATAGTTTAAAATTTACAAGTGTTTGAATAGATACATTTGTTTGGGGTCATAAGTAAAATACAATTGCATTACTAACTTTCTAAGTACAGCAAGTATAAATACACATATTTAAAAAAAATTAAATGTAGTACTGTAATTTATCGTAAGTTTTAAATGTCAAAAACATAGGAAAATCGAACAAATTCATATTTCTCCAAAGTTAGAGAAAAAACATGTTTAATAGGGGGTTTCCCAGCGAAACCACTGTCCGGTAAAGGGTTAAGACAATCTACCCTAAAGAACAAGAAACCACAAACAGATCTAGCAGTGTCATCAGCAAGTCTTTACAGTTAACTTTAAAGAACGATCAGAATAAGAGCTTGTGGGTGTTAGTGTGCAGATTCTTCAGAAGGTAGTGTTTTGCACCACCTGTTGGAAATTCCCACCCTGAAATAGGCAACCAAGCCACAAATATGTATGAGGGATATCTTACCAGGTAAGGAACATGAGAAAGACCCTCGAGCTATTTATTTCCTACAGTGACGGTCAAATTGGTACTATTAGGCAACCTTAAAGACGCCAGACTCATTTTCGTCAAATTTCGTCTGCATGACCTCAATCACCTCACTTTTGCACAAAGAAAGATCGCCACCATTTGAACCCCTGAACTGCTTTCGGAGAAACCTGGGAGACAGACAAAAAGCTACAGAAACCACTTCCGAGGAAATTATTGCGTCAGACGCCAGCGAAAGGGTGCAAGAGGTTCGGCAACGAACGGAACATCCGAACAGCGACCGGAATAAACCTTGTTTTTTAATTAATGGACCTCGAAGCGGTACGTAATTAGAAGGAAATCTCGTTCCATCTCTGGCGGAGCTGCAATGATGTGTTTGCGTTGAGTAAAATGGGCCGATCGAGAAAGCAGGTCCGAGGAGAAGTAACACCTTGCCCCTGCAACTTCGGACTTCTGAGAAAACTGGCGCGCGTGCGGGAAAAGTTTACTCACCTTCAGAATATCGGCCACTGCGAAATGACACAGTTTTCCAGAACGTTCGGGAATGCCCCGTTCCTTACCGATGTGTTGGTCTTGACTTTCGTTTGGTCGCATAGCGTGGTGGGGAACTTCGAGCTATTCTTGAGGGTATCATTTTGTGTCTGTCGAAATCCGGTTTTTGAAGGGAGACTATTTGATATATGCCACTGCGCCCTTCAAGAGAGGCGAAGTTCTTTGTGTGTCATACAAATGAAAAAAGAATATATGTGTATGTGTGCATATATTTATATCTAAAATTCTTCTGTCTATGTGTTTACAACAGAACTCCTCCTAATCCGCTGGACTGACTTGGACGAAATTTTGTGTATGTTATTAAGTTGATTCGAGAATGGTTTAGATTTACAATTTGATCCGATAAAAAATGTTTTTTTCTTTATTAAAAATCCAGAATTGTGCGCTTATTGAGATTATTATAATGCCGAATGTAACCCTTAACTCGCGTCGTATCTGTGGCGAAGTGGTCGGCGCAACGGACTTCAGGACGAGAAGTCCCAGGATCGAATCCCCGTAGAGTGGCGGTGTGGGAATTTTAATTTAATCTAATTACGTTTGTGATGACTCTACGCGTGGTGGCGTCAAGTATTTTTAAAATAATTTTTTCCTTACTTTTCCATCAAAACGGTCCAATTTATAATTTATTTAAAAACATTTTACAGTTTTTGGATTTACAGCGTTAAAACGGGACAACGTCTGTCGGGTCGTCTGTATAAATTTATATATATATATATATATATATATATATATATATATATATATATATATATATATATATATATATATATATATATATATATATATATATATATATATATATATATATACGTATATATATATATATATATATATATATATATATAATATATATATATATATATATATATATATATATATATAATGTATATGTATATACATTATATATATAGCTATCTATATATATCTATCTTATTACACCCCTTTTACCCCCTTCTCATTCTTTTATAGCCAATTTCCAGCCGTATGCTGTCTTCTTTTTTAAAGGAGTGTTCGCCGACTTAAATTCTTTTTAACAGTCTCCCAAAACTAATGCTAGAATAAGTGCTAATTATTCTGTTTGGCCCTATTTTCCAGCAGTCCCAGTCGAATAATTTCACTCCTCTAATGTCTAAATTGCTCCATAACGGTGACTAAGCTGATTGTCTCATGGGAATGAATCCACGTGATCCTTTACTGGTGGGTGAAATATGTAATAGAAGTGTGTTTTCAATATCATTCGTGCTTTTCTTGTGTCGCGTAAAGACGTTCATTTTAGTCTTAATAAACTTCACAAACTTCTACGTTGGACTTTTCTTCTTTTTAATGGAGCCACGACTGAAAATGACTTAAGTTCCGTCATTGCCGAGCAGTTCAAAATAATAGGGAATAAAATTTAATTGTGATTGCGAGTTAATTCATATACATACACATTTATGTATGAGTCGTCTCGAAAACTCAACTTTGATCATTTTTGTTCAGTTTTGATTCTCTACTTGTTTAACTTTCTCAAACCGAGTCTCAAAATTGAGATTTCAATTAGAGGGTTGATTTCAGGTAAAAAAAGAAAATCCTAAAATTCTGATATTTTGTTATACGAAGTTTAAAAGGTCAACAAGAAGCTATCGTTGGTGGTGGGAGAAAGGAAGAGTGGTATAGTTTCGTTTTTCAGTCGGTTGAAAAAATACTATCATATCTAGTCACGCGAAACAGTCAGCGTGTACTTTCGTCTCGTGTGATACGTGGGCGTATATGTTTAAAGAAAGACGGCTACTGAGAAGGGGGTGAACCCTTGTGGGGTTCTCACATATAACGAGATCTCTTCTCATAGGAAGATGGAATTAAACCGATTTGAAAGGATTCAACAAATAAAATAAAATAAATAAAAAAGGAACAAATAAAACAGGAACAAATAAAATAAAATAAATAAAAAATTTAAAAAAAACCATGTGCAATGAAATTTCTTTGATGATAATTTTCTTACGGTAGAAAAATTTTAGTAGAAATATAAATCTTTATTTTATTCTGAACCATTCAGATGCCAGCGGAGTTTCAATTCCCTGGAATCCGAAGCGCTATTTGTTCAAGGTCCAATAGACAGACAGTGATGCCATTTCTCAATCTATTAGATTCTCTCGATTAGACAGAAAAGCTTTGGACAGCTTAGTTGGCTTAGACGTCAACCTCAGACTTGGAGGTTATGGATTCGAGGCTCGAACCGGCCAAAGACCGTAGTGGCACTAATGGCATCTGAGACACTTGAAACAGATTTCTGTTCGCGATGTTTGAAGCTCTGCTGTCTACTCTTTTTTTTTCTACACGGGGAATTGGTTGTGAGTTGGTTGGTTGGTTGGATAAGCTAAATCAATTCTATAATTTCCTTTCCTAAAATAACCCCAGCTTGCTAGCTCAAAAACAATCGCCTCTGATGTTTGGCTAAGTCACTGGTAAGAAGCTTGGCACAACAAAGCGAGATATTCTTGGGTCATTCTGTCAGTCTTATCCAAGCCCCCCCTACCCTGATCGACCTTTAGGCCCAGCGCACCTATCCTAAAATTCCTAAGCTAACTATCTTTTAAATTCCTCAGCAGGGGGCTACACAAAACACCCACTCCTCACAGACGGCCACACACCTCCCTTCTTTCCAGCCTCAAGAAGTCATTTTTCCTAAACTCTTTATTTTAGCTTTTCAGGTTCAGTTTATCTCCTATTTATAGGCTGCTCCAGTCTGCTCTTCCTAGTCGCCTTCCCCTCCTCCCTCGTAGTCTGAGTTTTTCCAAATTTCTGGGGAGTCCAGTCCACCCATTAGACCGTTAGGATTCCCCAACCTCAAAGCCATACAGTGTGTCTCTCACCAGGGTGACCACAGATCAATGCCTGGGAAGGACATGGTAGGATTAGATTTGCTTTGATGAGTGACTCGGCAATGTGGTTAGCATAAGTCGAAGGACGGACTCCAGGATCCGACCATCGCAGCTTAACCAAAGGGGAATCAACTCCCTTGGGTGGGTGGATGGGGGGGGCACAGCTCATTTTTTTAGTCTACCACCTAATTCCTAATTCTTTATTTTTTTATTAATTAGTAACTTTACTACCCCCTTTTTTACGGTCTTTGTTAGTTAGGTCTTTTCCCCCCTGAACTATGCGAGGTTACAGTGGGTATTTTTAGAGCACGCCCAGTCACGGGGGTTCCGCAGGGTGGCTCAAAGTCCCTTCGCAATGACTAATGAATGATTGTTCTGAGGCCCAGGATTGCGACAGTCAATTCCTTCACTAAATTCCTTGTCTTCGTATTTTAGCTTTTCCATTCCCCGTCCTACAATGCAACCAGAAAAATTCACTTCGTTGTATCTCTTTTGCTCCGCGTGGTTCGTGCCAACCCTCTCCATTTCCGGAGTCAATAGGTCCGCTAAGCATCCAGTAGTCTTCTAAATTCATCCTCACAAGGCCAATCTTCTGCTTTCGTTCTTAGATTGAGCCTGCATCTTCGGGTATTTCAAGGGTGACCGGTGGAACAGAGTGGCCCAATAATCGTGATCTGCCCACCACCACCGGGAGATGCCTGGAGGGCCTCACGGTTGTATGGGGTCGGTACTACAGGCCCTGGATTAGGTCCTACTGTTAAAACTAAATCTGAACAGCTACACAAAACCATGGCAGCAGCGGGATTCGAACCGGCGGAAAGAGCATCTTACCAATTGGCCTACTATTCATGTACTTTAGCCTGTAGTTGGTAATATTAAAAGCTTTTATTTTGACCGTATTTACTCATGTGCAACGTACCCTTCTTTTTTAAATAAAGAAGGGTGCTATAAAATTAGGGGAAAACATCAAGGTATGCGTTATGCACAAAATACTTTTTATTGCTTCTTGTAATCACCCGATACACACATGAATACAAGCATTCAAGGTTAAAAAAAAATCCTTATTCAATAGAATTGTTGTATCTATATCCATGTGCAATAAATATTATATAGCTTTTTTATCTTGGTGCTTGATACACTTAGCACAATTTTCTAGCTCCTGCATCAAGTTTCTAGCTTCTGCGCAGGCAATCTAGTTAATATTTTGCAAGGGAGTATTTTTAATACCTATGAACAGTATACTGTATGGTAACTATAGTTTTCTATGCGTTTCAGAAACTGCAAATGACTATGGTATTGTTAAATCCGGTGCCCTCCATCTTTAAAATCTGCTTCGCTTGCAGGGCCATCCCTTCAACAGCAGACGAATTCTGCTCGACTAATCTCTCAAAAATAGATAACGTCCCTGACTCTCCCACCTGTGGCCGAAGATGGCGGTCGGAAAAGCTGACTTACCTTTCGTGAGATGCGACGTCATTCCGTGACCTGTCGGGTAAACACGCTGCGCTGCGTTCCGACGTGTGTTCGACGGAAAGAGTGGAGTGCTGACGTGACCCACTTATCGGCCGGTGACGAAAGCGCTGCCGGGAAAAGCTCGGATCGTGTCACCGAAGAGTGCTTTCTCCGTACATCGAAAATAAAAGCGTGTTGCTCTCCTGCGATGCGTTTGGATTATCAGCGAGTGAAGAAATTGTCAGACATCTAAACTGTGGAATACTACAATTTCACTGACAAGAGAGATGAAAAAAACTAACCCTTTCGTTGATAAGTTGTCATAGTTTTTATTTGTTTAAATTTCTGGATAAAATATATAATACGATATACTTTTTTTCCGCATTTTGTAAAACCTGTGTGTCTGTGGATTTTTGTGTATTTACCGCCTTTGTAACTTTTGTTATCATTGTATGTATCTGTATGGCCATCTAATATCTCTTGCCTAATTATTCCTACCTGTCAATGTTCTATTTGTATTCTGATCCTTTAATTTCAATCTCATTGTAAATTTGTAAGAGTCTCCTATGTTTGTTGTACTGTAGAACCTCGATTATCCGAAGTACTTGGGACCGAAACTACTTCGGATAATCGAGAATTCATCAATAATCATCTAGTTTAATATGTAGTATCATCATTGGTGCAATAACATTCGATTGTTCTGGGACTCGACAGTATGATCTTCCAAATTTCGAAATGGGATGTGTTTTTGTTTAGAACAGAGATGTTTGAAAGTGGGGAAGAATACATTCATACCGAGAATTGTGCTTGCGAGAAAGAATTCTAAAAAAGGGAATTCCAAAATATTTATCTGCATTGGAATGAACGGCTTGCATGCAAAAGTAATGTGGGAAAAAAGAAAACTTTAAAAATGCATGTTTGTAAAGAGAAAATTTTGGATGATAGTAGAAAGGGAAAAAATGTTAAGAAGAAACCGATTTCGGTTAATGGAAAGTTTTGGTTAATCGAGGTTCGGATAATCAAGGTTCTACTGTAATTATATTTTTCATTTCGTTAAAGTTAAGGGATGTTCAGACCTAGCAATCGGTCTAGCTAGTTGTTTATTGGTCTAGTTTTTTTTGGCATAGGAATCGCTGGTTAGTGTATAAATTCTGCCGTTCCTCTTTAGGTGTAAACTGACTACAAAACCTTTAGAGGTACAATCAGATTAAAGTGTTTCTTTTTTTAAAGAGTTTCTTATTAGATGAATTTCTTGACCACGATATGGCCTATTGGTAGGCATGCAAACCTAGTGACAGGTTCGAACATTAGGCGCTCTAAACGTCTTCCCATATACTTCGAGAACATGTAGGATAAATATTGGGTCAGAGAGTGCTTTAACTGGTTGATCGGTAGATGGAAGACAGTTATGAAATTAGGAGTAATTCCACCCTCGCCATTCTAAATATGATCAAAATAGAGAAGAATCTCCGACGAGGTATCAGAATACTCGTCAGGATATGTGGCTCTTCGTGAATTAAAATAAAATAAAATAAAGACCGCTTCGTGTTATAATACAGAGAGATAGCCGTATCAAATGGCGGCATAAGCAGCGACGCTAGGACATATCAGGGATGTCATTTTGAAGACTTGCATAGTATTGAAAAAATTTACCACAAGATTCTGAACAAAATATTAGTCTGATTGTGCTTAATGGTTACTAGCAGTGCTGAAGTCAAATGTTCTTTCTTTTCCAAATTCCTTCCGGACACTACTCTATTGCGGTCTCTCGTACGCCAGGGTACTTTGGCAATCGTCTGTAGTGTGGGGCTGCCAAGAATTCATGAAAATTCCTTCCCTCCAACCCCCAATAAAATAACCTGGAAGGCTTAGCAGCCATAACAGTCCATTCAGTGGGCCCTGTAATGTGTATGAAGGGTGAAATGTGTTGTTACGAGAAGGGTTCCTTAAGACCTACCTGAAGTTTATGAATTTCTAAAAGTCTGGTTTTATTCAGAAATTTTTTAGATTAGAAAAATTGTGTTAGATTTCAAAAATTGGATTTTCTTTTATTTATTTATTTATTATAATAGTTTTTTATTCGTTTATTTATTTATTTTTTGCACGCTATATTAGCTCGACCTGAATTGGTCGAATGTGTGTAAAAATAACCAAGAATCTTAATCTCACCCACTTCTGGTGGTTACATCGAAATGAACGAGTGTAATTCATCGACAGTACGATAAATAATATTAGTACCATCGAGCTAGTCTGATGATGGAGGTGGAAGGTAAGCGTAAGGACTTCTCAAAACCTAACAGATCCTAATTTCACCCACTTACAGGGCACTTTTGCATTTAAAACTTTGCAAATGCATGTAGGAGGAGAAGTTGCATTGGAGAAGCAGCTTCACAAGCCTTTGACAAAATAAAGTTCATCTTTATGCATTTTTGTGTAGGTTTGATTGGGTTTAAAGGGCTACATTCTAATGTTTTCTCAGGGATAATGAAACCGGGACCTACTGGTTAAAGCCGATTCCGGAAGGCTACGAACATCCACACCAGCTGCGGAATTCGAACTTGCGAACTCCAGTACTGAAGAGCAGCACTCTACCATTCGGCCATCGTTCGGCATCCTTTTGTGTAGAAATGAAATAATAACAATTTTAAGATTTTAAGATTAAATATTAAGTGCTTTTAAAATAAGTTAACAATTAAAATTTTTGAAATTGTGAAATTTGTGGGCCCTAAGTAAGTGCCCCTTTACCCTATCGGCTACAGGGCCCTGAATATAAAGGCTTATTATGTACGTCAAAAAGCAGGTTTTGCATATCCCTACCGCTATCGAATTCTTGCAGGGATTTTCAAAGGTATCTAATTGGCGAGTGTGTGTTACTTAGTTTAATAAACCTGTGGCGCTTTGTATTAAATACCTTTTTGTTTTGTTTACTTTCGCTATTATTTAGCAATCACAACATATAAAAATCAAGTATTTAATTAACACAAACAAATTAAAAAAGTATTAAAAATTCTATTTTAAGTAAAAATAAATGTGATTCATCTATATTTATATTTATATGTGTGCAAAGTTTGTTAAATATCTGTTGATAATTTACAAATACGCTTTGCAATGAACTCCATTCCCTTAAAAAGTTGCATTCAATCGCATCAATGGTATCACAAATATTGTATCCATTTGTGTAATGGCTTGAATCTTGAACAATCTTAAAGCACTTGGTGCTTGCCTAAAGAACTTTCCTGCAGAGAAAAATTGACATCACAAACGAAATAAACGAAACCGTATTGCACAATAACACTCAATCCCCCTCACTCTCTTCACTTCTAAATTAAGAGCTGATACGAAAGGGAGAAGATAATAACCTCATTATTCGAATCTCGATTTGTCCCACATTAGATTGGAAAAGAAACAGTACTTCAAAATGACTAAGAAACAAAATGGAGCATGTCTTCGAGGACCTCGTATTTCCCAACCTCTATCGACAAGAACGATCTTCAGGGTCTAAATGAGCAGGTAATATCCGTGAGCAGTTGCACGTCTGACTGTCAAGAAAGAGTTGAAATGAAAGAGGAAAGAAATGCGGCAGAGGTAAAGAAGATAATATGTGCACAAAGTTTGTTAAATATCTGTTGATAATTTACAAATACGCTTTGCAATGAACTCTATTCCCTTAAAAAGTTGCATTCAATCGCATCAATGGTATCACAAATATTGTATCCATTTGTGTAATTGCTTGAATCTTGAACAATCTTAAAGCACTTGGTGCTGGTCTAAAGAACTTTCCTGCAGAGAAAAATTGACATCACAAACGAAATAAACGAAACCGTATTGCACAATAACACTCAATCCCCCTCACTCTCTTCACTTCTAAATTAAGAGCTGATATGAAAGGGAGAAGACAATAACCTCATTATTCGAATCTCGATTTGTCCCACATTAGAATGGCAGAGAAACAGTACTTCGGAAATGACTAAGAAACAAAATGGAGCATGTCTTCGAGAACCTCGTATTTCCCAACCTCTATCGACAAGAACGATCTTCAGAGTCTAAATGAGCAGGTAATATCCGTGAGCAGTTGCACGTCTGACTGTCAAGAAAGAGTAGAAAGGGGAAAGAAATGCGGCAGAGGTAAAGAAGATAATGATGAATGGATTCTGTTGCTCGGTCCCCATGTCAAGAAATCCACTTTCATCTCATACAAACCCACGTGCAATTCTTCAAACTGAAGAAATACAATCTCTTCTATTACAAACTGAGTCGGCAAAGGCATCGATCTCAAAAACGGAATTCGAGGCCAGAGTAGGACGAAGTTCTGCTCTGTTCATTAACCCCTTAAAGTACGATGTTTTTTTTTTTTTCTTAAAAACTAATATTTTTTAAGAAAAGGAGCATATAGGTATAGTGTAAGTAATTTCAGTTGTGTGTGTGGGGGGGGAGAGTGACAACAAAACGGAAAAGGGTGTAAAAGTTATGCAAAAACTGTTATACAAACAAAGTGTAAACGATTTGATTACATGTTTATTTTGAATTTCAGCCAGAAGTACAGGTATAATAACGCACACTGGTTAATTAGAAGCCTTTGAAAATTCCTGCAAATATTCGATAGGTGGGGGCGTATGCAAAACCTACTTTTTTACCTGCTTATATAATACACCTATATATTCAGGGTCCTGTTACCGACAGGGTAAAGGGGGCACTTACGTAGGACCTACAAATTTCACGATTTTAAAATTTTTAATTATTAACTTATTTCAAAAACATTTATAACTTAATCTTAAATTAAAATCTTAAAATTTGAAATTGTTATTATTTCATTTCTACACAAAATGATGTCAGACACTGGCAATTATATTGAGGGGTTAATAGAGGCTGGGGCTGGTAAAATAGATTCGTGGTCGCCAACGATATCTCCGAAGATGATAAGCCAAGCCTGGGGGTCTCCTGCTTGTTCCCTCCATTTACATTCGAAATTCGACTTGTTTGTGTTGTTCCTGGGGAGTAATGTTGGCCGTCGTTATATGGTGCTCCCATAATAATATGACGAGCAAATATCTGAGACTCGCTAGTTGAAATATTTAAACTCTACCCATTGAAGGGATGAAAGGTTGAGTCAGCCTTGCCCAGCCGAGGATCGAATCTTGACCTGTGTCAAGGGAGCACGAGGCGGTACCCCGACGCCAGTGGGCTTCAAAAAGAAGCATTATAACATCTCTTTATTACTCCATATGCGCTTTACCGTTATCTTACAATACTCAAAATAAATCAGAAAAACTTATTCTTTCTTTTCAAAAGTGGCTACACCACCAAAGAAAAAATAAAACTAATGACAAACGATAATATTTTTAAAATAAATATTAAAACCTTAAAGCCCCCTCCACACTATGGTCCACTGCAAGCCATTACCACCGCCTGGAGGAGGTATGGGGGTATCGATGGTGGCAGACATAAAATAACCTTGGCGACGATGGCTTCAGAGGCGGTTTTTTTCTCCAAAGATCAAAGGCAGCCAGATGAGCAACTAAAGTGCGCAGTAGACCCTATGGATGAATCCACGCGCTCGGCTCATTTAGTGGCCCAGCTTGTGTATGCAACCCGTGAACCATCGTTCAAGGTCACCATCAGGAAGTGGTAAAGAATTGACCATAGTGTGGAGGCTACATAAGAAATCAAACAAAAACTTGAAAAACATCGACGAACGACATTGCTTTAAAAAATAAATAAATAAAACTTGGTTAGATTCATATAGTTCAGATATAGTTTTGTAAATGCAAAAATAAATATTTATGAAACGTGTATATATAATCCCGAGTGGATAGAATACCAGCGGACAGGTCAAGCTTAGCGGGTGCAATAAACAGCTCCCTGTAGACCCAGAGAATGTACAGGATAAAACTGTTTCTCTGGATTTCAATTAGTATGGAGGTTGGCAGATGAGAGAGAGGTTTGGAATCAAGAGCAAAAGTCCTCAATTAATCAACACGAATATTTTAAACTCGCCAGAGTAGGTAGCCCGTTACGAGATATCAAACGAGTGCATATAAATGCAGAAAGAAATATGTATAGTTGCTCTGTGTCCAGCCTTCTTCTGAGTAACTGAGGTGCTCGAATGGAGTTTACATTTATTTAAAACTATTTTCTAAGTTTTCATTACATCGAACCAGCAGTAAAAGCAATTTAAAAAATAAAACAACTTATTTTCATAAAATGAATAACATTTGAATATTATGACATATTTTCATCACACCACAGAATTAAAAATATAACATTAGCTTAATCAAAACTAGGTGGGTTTACATTGGAAATAATTTAAAATATCATCGTAAATGTGTGCTTAAAATTCACAGAGGTTCAAATACCACTCCTGGAATGGATGTTCGTCAATGTATAGAATCAGCTTTAAGTAGACGGTTTCTCTCAAATCAACCTTTGTGCAGCAAAATGTGCCCCACTAGCATTTTTAAACCAGGCCTGAAAGTCTTTAACACATTGTGTGCGTGTACATTTCGCAGCAGAATTGTACCAGGAGCTGGCGTTTTGCGCGTAAATTTAGTTATTCATTTAAATCTCAATAGATCGAAAATTATTTAATTTTACATCAGTCACATCGACTGATGTAAAAACTAGTTTTTATTTGTCTAAATTTTTCCAGAGTCTATGTAGTAGACAAGAACTTTCGGCTTCGGAACTTTTCGGAAAATATCACATTTGTCCCACGTTTTCCTGTATATACCGTTATTTTTGTACCCAGAAATAAGCCATGTTGTTGCTTTAACCGGTACTAGTACGTCACCCGCACTCAAGTATCAATCTTTAGAAAACGTCTAGTATGTGTCCCGCATAAAATGTGTTAATAGGTTGCTTTATAAATATAGTGAAAAGAAAATCAAAAACCATACAGTATGATAGTTTTTATTAATATTATTCATAAATTAACAAAAGAACATTTATAAATAAGCATAAATATTTATAACATTAGTTAATAAATCAATTGTATAGTATTATATAGTGTATGATAAATGCGATATTTTCTAATATTTTTTTAATTACTTAGAGGCACTTGTTTGTTAAGCATTCACCCATACAGCGCTGCAGAAGTTGCTGATTATTTTATTATGGGAGTGCCATATATGGGGCCAACATTAGCCCCTAGGCAACACAAACAAACAAAATAGGTCCTTGTAATTTAGAAGAAGCAACCAAGTAGAAGAACGCCAGGCTTGGACTGCCACCTCCAGAAGAACCTTTGGAGAAATTGGAGGACATTGGGACCCCGAACCTATGTGCCCCAGACGCCTGAATGAACTCAAATAATCTTTAGATGGTCTCCATACTCGATTCCACAATCCTCCGGTTATGAGATCGACTAAGCTATGTTGACTAAGCTATTGTGTCACGATGCTATAATTATTTCCAAGCTATAATTGTTACCAAGTAAGAGACCGCCAGACTTGGACTGCCACCTACAGAAGCATCTTTAAGAAAATTGGAGAACATTGGGACCTCGAACCTATGTGCCCCAGATGTCATTAATGAACACAGGGGATCTTTAGACGGCTCCAACCTCGATCCCATAATCCTGCGGTTATGAGATCGACCCCTTTGTTGACTAAACTACTGCGGCTCGATGCTATAATTGTTTCACTTATTAATTTCACGAATTCCAACACACGCCGCATGTGGTCCTGTGGTCCGGTTTTTGGCTTTCAGCCTATAAAAAACTCAAAATTTGAGTTACATTTTCACAAAAAAAATGGCATAAAATTCACTGTCATCTATTTGAAATGGATTCTTATTTTTCTTCTTATTTGAAAAATCTTTTTTCGATAAAATGTACTACTAATGCGTTTGACGCATTAAAATCCATCTTTTCCCGTATAGATGTAAGCTAATTTATACGTTTCCGTTTATTCAGATTTTTAGATTATAAACAATGAAGTGATACTTCATAATAAAACAAGGAAAAATTCACATCTATAAATAGCTGTGGTGTTAAAAGAAGCTTTATCGAGTGACTCAGCCGGTGTTGCCATATTTATTTGAATAATTTGAATATAATTGTTATGTATGGAATACAAAACAGATGATTAATATTAATCGTTTGTTTATTTTCAGGACAGTGTAGATAAAACGTATCACAAATGAGCCGTATAATCATAATCAGACTTCACCTAGAGTAAGCAGAGAAAAACATGTTTGCTTAAAATTCAGACCTGATTGGTTAACTGAATAGAGCAATTTCATGCGACGTCATAACGGCTTTAATGCCCTTCCCATTCATTTTTATGTTTACGATAGCTAATATGCAACCAATAATCTACAATTTCGTTTGAAATTAAAGCCAGAATCATCATAAGTTGAGACGTGCACTGCTGCATGAAATGCGTGAGTCTTAAATTATAAAATAGCTGATTCAAAGATAATGATCCTAAAATTATTAGGATCACTAGGAAATAATCTTGATCCGAAAGCACCATTTAAATATAGATAGTACTAGTTTCAAGACTGTAGGCAAGGGGAAGAGGGACTTGGAGACCCCCCCCCCCAAAGAAAAAAAAATTTTTTTTTAAAGATCGTTTTGTAGAACAATTTTAATCCACGTTTGTGTTCGTGTGCTATTTGCCTAGCTGAACATGGACAGCTATTTTCTTAGAAAAAGTCTTGTTTTTCATAAAAGTCTTGGTGGAACGGAAATATAAAGTTTTCTCTTTTATCAGTTCAATTATCATTCTCAAATAAAGAAGTCTTTCTCTTTCGGTCCCCCTCCGAAAATAACTTCTGGTTATGGTCTTAACTAGTTTTAACTAATTTTGACTAATTTTTACAGTTAGGTTTCCGGTAAGGATAGCTGGGATTGTGAATAATTTTCATGAATTAAATTTACTAGTGACCGTGAAATCGAACCTCGTCTATATTACTACATTTCTGAAAGTAAAAAGAGCTTTTTTTAATAAGGTTTTGAGTGGTAATTCAAAATTGACCACGGGCAGCATTCAAGTAGAGGTCGTCATTTTAATTACTCGTCAGCGTTGTGCATCCTCCGTCAATTTTTCGCATTTGGCTGAAGGATATGCTTTGTACTCGGTGCAAATTCTAAATACTTAGAGATATAAAAATAGTTAAAGTAAAAATTATAATAAAATTTTATGTACACGTAAACAACATTCAGTATAAAATAATGCATCAGATAATTTACTTTGCGAAATGGACAGAACCAGGGATGGGCAAACTACGGCCCGCCAGAAGGTTTTGTCCAGCCCGCGAATAGAATTTTTAGGTACCGGTCCGAGGCAAATTAAAAGAAATATATATTTATACATTACATATCCATCTCCTTTTCTACTTTGTTTAAATATTATATCCCAAATTTATTATCTCACACCCAGAAGATCAGCGGTATATTTGCTTCTTATATGTGAACAAGTGTTTTCAACTTTGAACCTTAGAAAGAATAATTTCAGAAGTAGACTGACAGATGAGCATTTAGCATCGTTCCTTAAAATCAGTACATCTCACTTCGAACCTCAGTATAAGGAACTTTTAAAAATGAAATCGCAATTTCATTCATCTCATTAACGTATTTAAACTGTTAGGTACTTGTATATTGTTTTTAAAATTTTAGAAAAATTTATCTTGGCCCGCCAAACTTATTTTCTTTCGATTTTTGGCCCGAGGCCGAAAAAGTTTGTCCATTCCTCGGCCGAACAATTAAGGTGCTAATCTTCGGAACCGGAGTTCGTGGGTTTGAATCTTACTGTGGATTGAATGTTCGTAGACGTTCAAAATCGACTTTAAGCAGTAGGTCCCGGTCTCGTTAACGTTCGTACTGTAAAAAAACCGTAGCGTTCCAAACTAAATCTTTACGAAATGGAAGAAAAATGGAAAAAAACATAAATATAGGACCAAGGTTCAAGAGCTTTGTTTACATCCGGAAAAATTAAACAAAACTAGATTATTTGGGTTATAAATTTTATAGTAACATTTTACGTTATTATAAGTGGATTTTCAAAATAATATTATTAGGAAATAGACAAAAATTAGATAAGGGAAACGTTCAGTTCTAGTATTCCCCTAAACAAATGTGAGACATCAACTTCTCGATCTTCCGCTATCAACTGTTATCAAGAACTAAATTTGACGACACATATGATAATGATAAACGCCTAAATGCATAAGAAGTGGTGAAAATGTATTCAAACTATTTTTTTTATTGTGTAAACTTACTGCTGCGTGCCTGGCCTTCAGTCTAGGACAGAGGTTCCTAACCTTTTCTGGAACCTCTGCTTTTAGAAAGAAAATCATTTGAACGCCCCCTCTTCCATAATAGCTAATAATATCAAATATTAAAATGTTGATGTATATATTATCTATATCTATTATTTAAGTATATATGATATATCTTTTATGGTATATCTATTATATAAGTATTATGATGTATGTAATATCTATATATAATACATATCTATAAGATAATATATATTATCTATATCTATTATATCTGCTTATCTACATATTAAGAATCACAAAATAAAAATTAAATCAAACGGTCATCAAATGTAGTAAAAAATTGCTTATTAAAAGTTTAAATATATGCATAAGATGAATAAAAAATTAAATAAAAAATTAATGACATGGTCAAGGTTTTACATTTTGTTAATGCGTGTTTCCAATTTCGTTAACATCATTCGTAAACCTCTACGCTCAGTGATGTCCTTTTTCTTAGACAGTCAACTAACTATTACACTGATCCCTCATTCAGCCAAATACGATGAAGGGAAGGCATTAAAATTTCTGTAGTCTTATCTTAGGGGTGAGTAAACAGCAGCCTATGGTCGAAATCACGAAATTTACAACTGAAAAAAAAATTGCATTTATTATAGTAAATACATTTTTCGATTGGTTTATTGATTATTTTCATAGACATGATGTATAAACTTAAGAAATATTATGTCTACTGGCCGCCCCCTTTATTGCCTTAACTCCCTCTCCCCCTATTTGCATTTGAATACACTACCGCTCATACAAAGACTTCAGCGCTTAGCGGAGGTGAAATTACCAAATAAAGTTAATGTAACTAAAAGTTATCTGATGAAGTTAACTACCGCCCCTGTTGGGAATTGTGGTGTAGGTATACATAACCAGATATCACGTGTCTTTTCGAAAACACTTTTTTGTGTAAATTTCTTTTTAAATTGTAGATTAATTGTAGAATGTTTTAAGTTAAGATAATGTATTTAATGTTTCGGATTAGATTAGACAATAAATTTTCACTTCCAAGATAAAAAAAAAGTATATATATATATATATATATATATATATATATATATATACATATATATATATATATATATATATATATATATATATATATATATATATATATATATATATATATATATATATATATATATATATATATGTAAGGAAAATTCTCAGGGGTTTTCAAAACTTAAATCAAGAGTAAAAATTCCCGCGTCATTTTCCATTCCCCTTTTTAACCCCTAACCTAAATTGACCACTGGGGCTACAGGTTATGCCCTCAGAGAAGGGGCCTGGCCAATTATAAACCTGCATGGCCCTAGCGGACAATTTAGGAAATTTCCAAATAAAAAGGAGATACACGCTAGCGGAGACAGATTTTTCTAGAGATATTTTCACACAGATGTTGACCCAGGTGTTACGTGTCTTGTACATAGAACTACATGCTAGTTGACCCTTCAGTTTGTCCCTATGATGAAGTGGGAACCCTTCCTTCAAAGTTATCTTAATAAAGGTCTTTAGCTGAAACGGTATCATTTTTATGGCCATGACTGCAACCCCCCATCGAGAAGTCAGTCTCATTACACACACACACACACACACACACACACACACACACACATATATATATATATATATATATATATATATATATATACACACACACATATATATATATAAATAGATATATATATATATATATATATATATATATATATATAGGGGAAACCGGGGTAAAATGGTCCGCTTTTGTGAATTTTGAGTATTTGCTCTCAAACTAATGATTTTTTGAATCTGAAAATATATATGCACATTGCCTATATATTAGGCTTTATATTACACTCAGTCAAAACCAATTATTATAATTACTTTTTTTATTATAATTTTTTAATAGCAAGTGACAAAGTGGACCATTTTACCCCGACCCCGGGGTAAAATGGTCCATGGCACGGGGTAAAATGGACCACAAAAAATTCTACAGATAACTTAAATGTAGTACATTATTTAATAGTACAAAACATAAAATGTATTATATTTATTTTCTATAGCTTCAATCTGTAGACATAAAGCATAATATTAGCGAATATTGAAGTTAATGAATGATACACCAAAAGATTTGTGTGTTACTGAAAGTCTGCTATTTTCGCAGTAGGATCTGGGAGACTCATCACAATATCTTGAACATTTCCGAGCGATTCATCAACATTGTCAGGGAAAATGAACATATTTTGATTAAGATTTTGCCTTATAAATTTCACAAGAGCGTAATCTTCATCATTTTTCCTGTTATTAAACCAACCAAATGAACCACTTTCTTTCTTGTCAAAAATTTAACCAAAACATTCTTGCCAACTTTTAATTCATTATCAGAATTAGCATCATGCTGTGAATTGCTTTCTTTATCACTGTGTTAAGTATCACTATAAACAGACATATTTTCTGAATCACTCGAACTTTCTGATCCACATAAATTTTCTTTATTTGCTTTAAAATTCACAGTTTTATCATTTTTCTGCTTAGTTAAGACTAACATTTTTCTAAATTCTTCCTATCTTTAACTAAAGCAGCATTTTTCTGTTTTAATTTTTTCTCTTCCTTCTCTTTGACATTTTTTCAATCATCGTTTTCACTGGTGTATCAGTTAGAATTTTTAATGCACCCTTCTTTCGTTTCTTTGTTGTCTGGCTCATGCTAGCTTTTGCCAAGGGGCGTAATTCAAAAGGTGATATTGTTTTCAACTGATGATTTTCACTTTGAACTGATTGTGATGTATTTGGTTGCTGATTACCTGTGCTTGGTTGACGATCAGCTGTACTTGTTAATTCAAAATCTGGTGACGGTTGATCAGTCACATATGATGAGAGATACTGGATATCCTCAAAGACATTTTCATTGAATTGCCATATATCTGTTACTCTAAATCCTGCATGTTTTTTAAAGTATCACACATAAAATCAATTTAGAAAGCATTACAGAAATAAAAAAAAAAACACGACCTGGAAAATGGACCATGGTCCATTTTACCTCAGGTTCTGGTGGTCCATTTTACCCCATGTGTAATTCTGACAAAAAGTGTCAGAAAAAAAAACTAATCTTATATTAAATTGTTTTAGCTACATTAAATATAATAATACATCATCTTAGCTCTTTATTGTGAGAAGTTAAATCCTCCAAATTACAATTCTTAAATGAAGAGAAGAAGATATATCATGATGAAAATATTTACTTCTGACTACCACAAATCAACTTTCTAGAATAAAATGGCTAAATTGTCAGCTAAACACACAATTACACATTCATTTTCAAGACTGCAGTGCTGTCATCTATGTATGAAAGTATCAAACATTAAAAATAATAAATAAAATAAATAATAGGGAATGGTCCATTTTACCCCGGTCTCCCCTATATGTAAGGAAATGTAAACTGGATCGGGAAACTAGTGTAGGCATTTTGAATAAAACCCCTAAGACACCCCGAGAAAATTCTCAGGGGTTTTCAAATCTGAAGTCAAGGGCTTAAAATTCCCGCGTCTTTTTACATTACCCTTTTCAACCCCTAACCTGAATTATCACTGGGGCTACAGTTTACGCCCTCAGAGAAGGTGGTATAACCAATTATAACTCTACATTGCCCTAGCGGACAATTTAGGAAATTTCCAAACAAAAAGGAGATACACGCTGTCAGATTTTTTTCTAGAGATTTTCCCAAAGATCTTGAACCAGGAGTTAAGGATCTTTCTTGTACATATAACTTCATGCTAGCTGACCCTTCAGTTTGTCCTGTCCCTATGATGTAGTGTGAACCCGTCCTCCAACGTTATCTCAATAAAGGTCTTTAGCTAAAACGGTGTCATTTTTATGGGCCATGACTGCAACCACCCATCGAGAAGTCCGTCTTATTACATATATTTTAGATATTTTTAAAACTTTTATAGTATGCTTCATGAATTTTCAACAATGTTTAACTGAAAGTTAATTCTTTATAACCTTCAGATAGATTGGGGTCGTCGACACGTACGGACAAAAACAGCACATAAAATATCGCATATAAAGTAATCTTGAAAATTCTCGATCGAGTTTTGAGAAAAACAAGATTAAGTTGATCTCAAAACGAACGAAGAAATGGAATAAAAACCCCGCTTCTCAATCCATTCATTAGTTTTCGCGTGATGCTCAGACGGACGCGAAAGTTCCTTTAACATTATTTATTACATAAGATTAGGAAGAGCCTAATTTCAACGATGACGAATGCACGATACGCGTATGACACGAGACAGGTACGCATTCACTTAGATTATCCGAAAACAACATTTAAAAATAGAACTTATCTCCGAGACTAGCAGCCATCAAGGGCAGATTAAAAACAAGTACGAGCCTGAGCGCCATTACGACACTTTGCTAAAGTGTTATTTGTGGCAGAGTTTACGGTTTTGTTTCTTATGTTTTAATATGAAGGCAGCAGAATTTTATTTGTTTATTTTTATTTATTTATTTATTTATTATTTTATTTATTTATTATTTTATTATTTTATTTATTCATCTATTATTTTATTTATTTATTATTTTATTTATTTATTATTTTATTTATTTATTTATTATTTTATTTATTATTTTATTTATTTATTTATTATTTTATTTATTTATTATTTTATTTATTTATTTATTATTTTATTTATTTATTTATTATTTTATTTATTTATATTTTTATTTATTTATTTTATTTATTTATTTATATTTATTTATATTTATTTATTTATATTTTTTATTTATTTATTTATTTATATTTATTTATTTATTATTTTATTTATTTATTTATAATTTCATTTATTTATTATTTTATTTATTTATTTATTATTTTATTTTATTTATTATTTATTTATTTATTATTTTATTTATTTATTATTTTATTTATTTATTTATTATTTTATTTATTTATTTATTATTTCATTTATTTATTATTTTATTTATTTATTATTTTATTTATTTATTTATTATTTTATTTATTTATTTATTATTTCATTTATTTATTATTTTATTTATTTATTTATTATTTTATTTATTTATTATTTTACTAGCATATAGCCCGTCATATGACGGATCGGTAAAATTTTTAATTTTCCAGAATTGTAAAGAACCCTATGAGGCAGGTAAAAAAAATGGTTTGTTTTTTTGGCTGAGAATTACCTTTCAACAAAAATAATCGATAAAAATTTTCACATATGTACTTAATCTATTATTTAAGTCCATTAAAAAAGAAAATTATTTATGTAATATCTAAGTTTAATGATAAAACCTATGAAAATAATGCAGAAAATATTTAAATAATTTAACATAAGAAATGATTAAAAGAGATGGTTAAAGGAATAAAGTCATAATGTTAGAAAAAAATTGTTATTTTTAAGTATTTATTATGTGATAAATTGATAAATTTAATCGCTTGCTCTTAAAATGGGGCTTGATATAATGGCATTACGCTCGAAAATGAGACCGGGTGGATTTCGAACGTTTTAAAGAGGACAGTATTTTTCGCTGTGATACGAAGCTTATTCATACGAATTAACTTCAGAATTGGATCTATAGTTTAGGAAAAGATAAACTTTACTCGCTTTGAATTTTGTAAACCTTAACTCATCAAAAATCCAATATGGATGCTCTATGCATTCCAGGTCCAACACCTTCATAACTTCGAGGACAGACGGGTAGATAACTTAGGCCATTATTACATTATGAGAAGAAAGTTTAAGGATACACAACATGAAATATTTATGTGGCCAGGGACATCCGTAAAGCAATACGTGAATTTAATAAAATAAAAATAATAAAAATTATAAAAAGTTGAAAAATAGTAAAAATGTATTTTAAAAATAATAAAATAACTTTCGGAATAAGAATTTAAAAGAAAAAGCAGAAAATATTAAATTTATTAGACATTTAAAAAAATTGGTTGCGTCGGGGATAGAACCGTCAACCCGAAGAGTACGACAATCAAGTGGGCGGACATTTCTACCAAACGTACAACGCCTGCACGTCGTGAGCAAACTAACTAGAGTATATGAAGGTTCAAGTAGAAACAGTCCAGAAATTTAAATATTACTCTCCGTCTTTGCCATCCTATCAAGAATGAATTTCGTATAGAATAAGAGTAAGGATAAGGCTTGAAATAATAGAATTAATGCTCGAAAAGGGGGGATGGGGTGGATTTCGAACTCGCTTTCAATTTTGCTAACCCTAATTCATGAAAAATCCAATATGGATACCTGTATCCATTCCAGGTACAACCGCTTCAGAAAATCGCGGACAGACAACTTAGGCTATTATTATATAGGGGATTTTATTTTTTGATAATTAGAAGACAAATAAAAGGTATGGTCTTCTTTATTGATTTACAGCCAAACGATGGCCGAATGGTTAGGGTGCTGGCCTTGGGAACCGTGGGTTCGAATCCTTCTATGGCATGGATGATCGTAGCCGTTCGGAATCGGCTTTAAGCAGTAGGTCCCGGTCTCATTAGCCCTCGTGTTGCAAAAAGTAGACCGTAATACTCCAAAAAAACCAAACCAAACCAAACCTTTATTGATTTAGACAATTTGATTTTCTAAATATAACAGTCTACAAAAGTGTAAAGGACGCTATTTCTACAAAATTAAATTTTTAAATAAACGTTACTTAACACGTTGGCTGCCATGGGGGTCACCAATGACCGAAACTCGGCTACAGCGCCGTGAGGACCACCGGTGACCAACGACGCAGCAAATAATAAAAGTACATAACATTTTGACAACCATGGGGGGTCACAGGTGACCCCCACCACGAAAACTGCTTCAGACAAGATTTTATAACTCATTTTATCTGCAGCAAATAATATCTCAGCAGAATATGCATCACATAATCAAAAGTTCACGTCCGCGCTTTGGGCAAACCATCGAAAATGCGTCTGGCAGTCAACGTGTTAAAATTTTTTTATTAGAGAAGTAATTATATTGTGACAAGATTCCAAAGCATAGTAAAAAATTAAATAAACAATATTGTATAGATTATATGGGTTTAACTCCTAATGCATTTGCCCTGTCTGACACGGGTGAAATTCAAAATAAACGTGCAATCAAATCGTTTAAACTTTGTATAACGAATATATATATATGTATATATATATATATATATATATATATATATATATATATATATATATATATATATATATATATATATATATATATATATATATATATATATGTATATATATATATATATGTATATATATGTATATATATATATATATATATATATATATATATATATATATATATATATGTGGGCTTCTTCTTTTGATAATTAGTCAAAGTCCTTTGCTCCAAATTATTTATTTAGACATGTTGAGGGAGCACATTACATACAAAACAAACAAAAACATAAAATATATAATCGTTGTAAAATATGGCGCGAGCGTCGAATAAAGTCATTGTTCAGAATACAACTCTAGTCGTTGTCCGTCCCAGCTCTAGCGTCTTCTGTGGGGAAAAGACTCGCGGCAAAAGGGTTTGGCGACGGCAGCGCCAATGGCGTTAGTCGGAGAGGCGAGACCATATATATATATATATATATATATATATATATATATATATATATATATATATATATAATATATAAAATTATATCTTTTATCCCCTTTCCCGCTCCCTAGTCATCCCCTACAACTGAAAATGCAAAAAATAACTTGATACACCTATACATTCCTTTTCTACTTTCACCCTTGATGTGCTCGTTGACGAAAGGCGCACCCCTTTGCCTTAACACATTGTATGCGTGTCACATATCAGTGGTTTTCTGACGACTGATACTTGATTGCGGGTCACGTACTACTACGGGTTAGCGTAACAACATGGTTTGTTTTTTGGTACAAAAATAACAGTATATACAGGAAAACGAAGCCGAATGTTCTACTACATAGATTCTGGAAAAATTTAGACAAATAAAAACTAGTTTTTACACCAGTCGATGCGGAACCACAGAACGGGAAGGCTGATTAAAAAAATCAGTTTAGATTTAAAATTAACTTTTTATTTATCCTTGCGAAAATGAGTGAATTTAACGAAGATAATTGTGATGAAATATTTATATATTTCTATTTATATATTTGTTTATATATTTCAATATAAAATACGAAAAGTTTGTTAAAAAATTAAATAATTTTCGATCTATTGAGACTTGACTGAATAACTAAATTTAAGCGTAAAACGCCCTCTCCCGGTACAATTCCGCTGCGAAATGTACCAGCACACAATGTGTTAATATGTGAAGCGCATGGCTCAATCGTGCTTGGTTTGACCAAGTGGCACCAAAAACAACAGCAACATATATTCCTTTTCTGTAAAAAATAATTAAATAAATAAATAAATTTAAAAAAATCATGTTATGCCAGTTTTTTTTTTTTTTTTTAACCAAATTTGTGCTTTATGGGATTAAATATAATTTTTTAAGAAAACTATAAAAAGTGCCACACTGGACACATGCAAATACTAAATATTAATTCAACTGTCTCACTAATCAAAAAAAGTTCGCCATCCTTGACTTAGTGTAAGGTGAGCGAGAGGGTTAAACACTCCAAAGTCAAACGCATGAATCTGTGACCGAAAATGGCGGCCAGAAAGAGCTGGCATTTCCTCCTTTCTGTCGAACAACAAAACAGTTCCAGAACGCAATCTACCCGGTAATTCCGTTGCGAAGTAGAATCGTGACTTCGCTGAAAGATAAACAGAGTCGAACTGCTCGCCAAGTTGGTTCGAGTTATTCGCCGCCCGGCTGTAAAGCGATCAAGAACGTTCTCGAAACCCGTAGCGATAAAAATATTCCGAGCTCTCCGTTTCATTCGGAGAAGGCGTTTCCACGGAATGAAACGTGTAATTTAGAGAAATCAATCCAATTCAAAATGGTATCCATTTTGTTTTATATTATTGTTGTCTTATTACATTTTCTACTTTTTGAATTCTAATTACCATTAACGTTAATTCTGAAAGTGTTAGGAAGTTTAAAAAGAAAAAAGAATTTTTGCTGGTTAATGTGTTCAGTACTTTCGAAATTTTATAATTTCAGATTGTTTATCACATACTAAACATGTTTAAAATCTTTTTCCGTATAACTTTTAAAGATTTCATAATTTTGTATAAAACAATAATCACTGGTAAATAAAATTTATTTTATTTTTTTAATAATAATAAATAAAAGTGTAATTCCTACTTAAATAAACGTTGTTAAAGAAGCACAGTACACTTTCGAAAATATCTTTTAAGCATCACAGTAACTATTACAATTGTTTTGTATTTTAGAATCTAATTTAAAGCAAATTCAAAGAAACAGACAGTTTGAACAGTCCATTTAATAAAAGTTGATATTTTTTAAACTTTTTAAAAACGTTGTATCTGTTTCATATATTAATATTTTTGCTTACAAACTTTTTTAAATCTATTAAAAAAACCTTCTACTCAAGATTATAGATATCCAGATGTCTGTAAAATTATATTTTATAGAAAAGTTTCGCTATCAGTTATAATAAAAAACAATGAAATGTAACTGTAAAATTATTTTTCATAGAAAAGTTTTGCTTCACTTACAGTGAAAAACAATGAAATTTAACTGTAAAATTATATTTTATAGAAAAGTTTCGCTGTCACTTACAATGAAACACAATAAGATGTAACTGTAAAATTATATTTCATAGAAAAGTTTTGATGCCACTTACAATGAAAAACAATTAAATTTAACTGTAAAATTATATTTCATAGAAAAGTTTTGATGCCACTTACAATGAAAAACAATTAAATTTAACTGTAAAATTATATTTCATAGAAAAGTTTCGCTGTCACTTACAATGAAACACAATGAAATGTAACTGTAAAATTATATTTCATAGAAAAGTTTTGATGCCACTTACAATGAAAAACAATTAAATTTAACTGTAAAATTATATTTCATAGAAAAGTTTCGCTGTCACTTACAATGAAAAACAATGAAATATGACAGTAAAACTATATTTCATAGAAAAGTTTTGCTGTCACTTACAATAAAAAACAATAAAATTTGACTTATTCTTATATATTTGTATATATATAAAAGCAGCAACTTATTATAAGTCCATGCACATTATAGAAAACCTGTATAAAAAATCAAATCTTACATCATAAATAAATAAAAATGACAGTAATTTTAATACATAAAAATTGTAAAAATACAAGAATAGAGAAAAATACTTATAAAGTTTTCATTTGTTAACGTTAGAACGGTATCCGGTTTTTGTGAAACATTATTATTATTATTACGTTTGCAAGACAACTTCTTAAAATTTATTTTGAAGTAAGGAAAGGCAAGTAATAATAATCCTTCGTTTAAAAAGAATGATTTGTTGCACATTTGAGTTGTTTTCTGTTGCATTTATTACTTTAATGCCAAGTAATCTCCAAGTCATAAGCTTTCTAAAGCCCCAATAAAATAAAATCATATATCTAAATAAATTTTGAAACATTGCTACTTTTAAAGTTTAAAATTTTGAAAGCAGTTATATGAAAGCTGAAAACGATAATTCAAAGTAATAATAATAATAAAATCGATATTTCAACCACATTTGAAATACTACGTGCCAACTCTTTTACTCCTACATTCTAATACAGAATTGAACACATTGACGTACGGTAGGAACAAGTGAAGTTCGAAAATTGACACTATATGTTTTTGTAATTTTTAGAATATTAGAAGTATAGTTTTATTCTTTCTGATTAAACAAACTTAATTTTGATTAATTGAGCCTCTTTAATTAGGCTTCGGCTATAACAGCCATGGCGGCAGCGGACTGTAGACACTAAGTAATGGGACGATGGCAGCTATAACAGCAAAAATTTAAAAGCATAAATGACAGGTTTAATGACTCAAATAAGTAACTTTTTCTGTGCAACAAAGTATTTCGGGGAGTTTTGCACAAAATGTTAGTTTATAATCAAACAAAAATAAATAAATGACTAAAAATTTATTATAATTTTATGATTATTGCACATTATTTTCAGTATGTCATATTTCAAAGCCTACTGCAGGACACTGTGCAGGTTTTGACATGCAATTCTTGCATCAATATGATGTTTCCATCCTATAGCCGTAGTGCCTAAAAACGACCGTTTCGTTTTGGACGGCTATTGCCGTCATGCCACTTAATGAACTTCACTTTGACGGCTATAGACGAAAACGTCCGTCAACGTGTTGATAAATTATATGAGAACTTTCATATGAAGCCCAGTGACGTTGGGGTAGCACTTCAGGCTCCCACGTCACAGGTCCGAGGTTCGATCCTCGGGCGAGGCAGAGTTGACTCAGCCTTTTATACCTTCAGTGCGTAGGCAAAGTGAGGACCAAACATGCTTGGGAACTAAACAATAGGGCTTCCGAGTAAGGATGACCACCTAACCGGAACATATGCTTCGCACCCCAGTTCCTTTAGTCTCGAAAACAGAGATTTGCACCATAGTCCATGGCTTCAAGTTGAGCTGTGGGTTTAGTTCAGTTTTAAACTTTCATATCTAAACCAAATTTCATTATATATCCAATTCCATGAATCTGATTTATTTTGACATGCACACACAAAAAGTTTATAGATAACAACCCCCACCCCGTTCAAATATCTTGTTCTCTGTGTCCTTACATTGAAAAATACTCTGTAAATAATTTGTTTTAACTGAAAGTAATAAAAAATTTAAATGCATGGTTTTAAAACATTATTTAACTTTTAGCGGCACAGAATTGAATTAAAATAATAATAATAATAAATAGAGCGGCACGAAATTGCCAAACCAATATAAGAAAAATAAACTGCAACGATGTTTCTTAACCAGAAAATTCTATTAAAAAAATCTTTAATAATAAAATAATCTAATTTTATGTAATAAAGACCGCAAAACTTTCAAGGCTATAGTCGAATAATAGATGAAAAATCTACAAACAAAAGCTGATGCTTATAATGGTTTAAAACATACGTAAATATATCGTCATAGTGGGTAAAAAATGTAGAACAATGTATATAGAAAAATGGGACAATGATTGAAAAATTACTACTCTCACTTAAACTGTTAGTTCTAAACTATTTTGGATAAATAAAACCTTTTTTTTAATATATGTATTATTGTGGTGATTTTATACCTATCAGAGGATAAGTTATATATATATATATATATATATATATATATATATATATATATATATATATATATATATATATATATATATATATATATATATATATATATATATATATATATATATATATATATATATATATATATATATATATATATATATATATATATATATATATATATATGAGTGTGTGACATGTCGTGATCCAGAGTTAAGGCGAATGGAAAACAGTCTTCTTGATAATAATAAGTTTAGTAAAACTTGCGCCATTTTCACTTTTCCGTCGAAGATACGCGTAGAGTGTTGTTGACAGCTTCATGTCCACGCGCTCACTGAAACTTATCTATTTGCAAGCTCATCAAATTGTTTCAAAATGCTTCCGCTTGACCGGATTATCCTAAAAGCTTAAGCGAGCGTGGGTCTTTTTCATTTATTTTATTATTATAAAAGAGTTCCCTTTTTAAAATCGTTTTTAACTCACGTAATTTCCAACTACCCCTTTTTTAGACCTGACATATATATATATATATATATATATATATATATATATATATATATATATATATATATATAATGGTTTGGTTTGGAGTGCTACAGTCTACTGTTTTGCAACACGAGGGCTAATGAGATCGGGACCTACTGCTTAAAGCCGATTCCGAACGGCTACGAACATCCATGCCATAGTGGGATTCGAACCCACGAACTCCGGTACCGAAGGCCAGCACCCTAACCAATCGGCCATCGTTCGGCAGATATATATATATATATATATGTATATATATATATATATATATGTATATATATATATATATATATATGTATATATATATATGTATATATATATATATATATATATATATATATATATATATATATATATATATATATATATATATATATATATATATATATATATATATATATATATATATATATATGTATATATATATTATATATATATATATATATATATATATATATATATATATATATATATATATATATATATATATATATATATATATATATATAAAAAGCTCGCTGAAATACGGAAAAAGACTATAGTTCCGAAAATTCACTATTTTTTAAATTTGCATGGTGTACTTCAAATCCTAAATCCGACCTTGCTTTTCGACGCTTACGTTAACGTTGTTAACATTCACAGCGTGTCTGTGGCTGACGAAACGTTTCGAAAAAGAAAACGAGTTGTTTAAAGGGAGAAACTATTTTAAAGCCCGTTCTTATTTCCTGACAAACAACCTGCTTTGAGATCGGGAAAAAAAAAAAAAAAAAAAAAAAAACACTTATCGGAAGCACGCCGTTCCGTCCGTCACGAATCAAACGCTGACGCATGGGTAACCTTCGCCCCAAAACACTCGAGAGTTATCTGCGACAGGTAACACACTCGAAACGTCACTTTTACGCGAAAACCAGAAACAGCAGCAACAAAATGGCCTGACCCTCTTTTTTCCTCTATCTCGCTGGCGATTACACCACTGGGACGTCACACGTTTTCACGCTTATAGTACTGAAGGAGGAAGGGGGGAATTCATGAATGAAAAAAAAAAAAAAGAATATCACAACACGGAAAAAAAAAAGAACAGAAACATCTCTAGACCGGTTCTATTTGCCAGCGCTGGCGGTAACGCCTTCCTGGAATCGGCTACGTCATCTTCGGAAAAATCGCTCCTCCCACATCTTCCGTTTTAGGAAATTCTCGGCTTCCGGTTGCTGTGAGTGGTGAGTCAGTGCCGCTGGCTCGTCCAATGGGGGCCGGGCCCGGAACTTGCACGTTTTTAATTGAGATATCCTGGTCAGTTAGTTGTGAGAGTTTCGCTGCGAGCTGAGCGCGTGTGTTTTTGTGTCTCGCATCTTTCGGAGTTCGAGCATGTTGCCTTTCGAGACGACGAATCTTTTCGAGCAGTTACCCCGATATGTTTTCAAGATGCCGAGGGTAGTGCCAGACCAGGAGAGTAAATTCCAGTCCGATGAATTATTCAGGAGGCTGTGCAGGGAAAGCGAGGTGAGTCACACGTCTTATTGCATCTTTCTTACGACACCTGTGTACGCTCTTGTTTATCCGCGGATGGTAGTTCTCGCTGACACATCTACAGGAATACACGACGTTTTATAAACAAACCGAGCGTCACAGAGGTTCGTAGGGGGTTCAATGACTACCCCGCAATGTATTTAATCATTTTATTATTAAGTGTATTAATCCTTAATTTGGCTAATTCCGCTACATCGTTCATGTATATTTATAACTACTATATAACATAATTGACAGTGTTCGCCACAGCGGACATTAATTATCTTAAAAATGGAAAATATATATATTTTTATTTATTTTACAGAGATCCTAATGTCTATACAGACGTAGAAAAATAACAGAAATTAAAATTAAAAAATATTTGAAAAACAACTTGTCAAATTAAAGGTTAAGTTAGCTCGATTTATATTTCGTCCACATAATCGACAATCCCTGCCTCTGGAATAATATATATCGAATTATTCTGAAGTAATTACCAGGGGTGGCCACATGCAATCCGACAACAAAATTTTGTGGCTCTCGCAGGAGATCGCGGTTATAGGTGAAATTTATCCCGATTAAAGTGAATCCGTGTTTTAATCAAAAAGTACACTATTTATAAGCAATGTCATTTATTCCTTTTTAGACACTGACTACTTTTTGAATTAATATAATTGATAAAAAAAATAAGATATGGAAAAGTATATATAGTTAGAAAAATATATAGACAACTTTAATGAAATT
>CM063510.1:103220523-103235523 GCA_032207245.1 Pardosa pseudoannulata
CGAGCCGATAAATAAAAACCCGGCTTCAGGGTATAATGTTATGATGCATTACTATCTGACAGTGTACTGTTCTAAGTTATAACTATAGATTTGGTTTAATTTTTAATTGACTTCGTCTTAGCTAACAGTGATTTTCACCGAACGTACTTTTTAATTATCAGCACATTCAGTCGGTCTATAGATTTTTTTACACCCAGAGATATTTATAGTTCACTGATAAAGCTGAAATGTTCAAATGAAGTGAACATTACCAGCTTTGAAGACTGCAGTCCGTTAAATTGCTAAATTTTTTAAGATTGTACTCGAACAAAATATTTACCCGTGATACAGTTTCTTTAAGCTTTAGTCTTATTATACGATACTCATATTTAGCGATCAAATTTATTTTTGATAGTATAAGCTCTACCCACGATGTTTTTACCATTTTTGGTTTAAATTTTGAACTGTGATAATAAGAAAATATATTGCAGTTTCCACATGCCTGTAATGTAATATTCTCTTCCGTGCAGCGTTGTTTATATAATTTGTAGTTTTTGTGACGAGTAATGATTTATTCGGCTTAATTCTGAAACACTTCTGGTAGATATTTGTGTGATAGGAACTAATGTACAAATAACTTTCTATTTTGTAGGGATATACTTAGCTAATCTCAGAATTGAGCAGCCATTGAAACATTATTGCCAAGTTTTAAAAGGACAGGAAATTCTCAACTTATTGCAGTTTAGAAATGGGTACTTCAGATTGCAACTAGTTGCAATGTAGAAATAGGTATTTCAGATAACTCATACCGATAGAACCGATAATTTGTATATTTTCTTACGATAGTTCTTAAAGTGGCTATTTTTGTAAGAAAATGAAATGACAATGTGGAAGTTAGATGAAAATGATATAATAGTTTGCGACACTATTCAGTAATATATCAATTTTAAGAGGTTAAACATGTGGATTTGTTTGCTATCAATCCATTCATATAGCTATCTTTTAAGTATGTATGTGTAATATATATATATATATATATATATATATATATATATATATATATATATATATATATATATATATATGTATATATGTATGTATGTATAACATATGGTATCAGTTCTAAACGAAAAGGTAGCGGTATGCATGAATCATTAAAACTAAAAGAAGAGTTATTATTTTGAAAGTTATGTGATGACTTGAATAGTAAAAATGTTTTCGTGTTAACATTACTCTTTGTGCTCAGTAGTATTAAACACTACAAATATACTATTAAATAGGGACATGTCTGACAGTAAAATGTGTACCTGAGGACTGCTTAATGTGTTTATCTTGATGAAAATATAATGTTTAATTAAAAAAGGAAATAATTACTATAAGGTAAAAAATCCTTCACACATAGCCCCAAAAGTTTTTAATTTTTTAAGACTTGAATAAAAGGGTTTCTAGGCGCTTTATAACTTTAAAAAATGGGAGAGTGATTATTGTTACCGAAAAGTAAAATTTTTTTCATCTTAACATTGTACGTTTCCATTTATTCTGTAAACCTCGTTTTTCTACTTAAAATTGTTTTTAACAAATTCCTCTTATTCGTTGCTGTTTATTTATTACATAACTAAGTTTAAATAAATGATATAATTTTGATAAATGTTGAGGCCAATCACAAAAGTTACATGCACAATTTTATTCATTTACAACAGTTTTTACAAAAGAAAAATTGTAAAAATGAAAATCAACACCGAACGAGTATAAAAGATCTCTAACTTTCAAAATCTAATAATTAATATAATCTATTTTAATTATATTAATCATTGAAATACTGACAAAGATTTTCTACCATTTTAAGATTTTAATAGCTGAAGTTCATTTAATACAATTATTTGCATCGTTTGATCTCATTTGAAATCAGCTTTAAACCAGGGGCTCCTAAAACGGTTTAGATTCCTTTACTAAGACCAAGTTTGCTTAATATTCTTTGTACTTCGTAATATTTCATTGCACACTATGAGGAGTTATATGCACAATATGAGAATCGTGTATAGCTTTAGGTCCTCTTTTGAGTATAAAATATGGACCGTAGTTTTCACAGCCAATCAACCAGTTACTTTTTAAGAGCAAAGCTGAAGGTGAAAACTTTCATTTTTCTAGTTTTCCATAGATTATATTTTCATTTTTTTTAGGAAGTTTTGATATGTTTGCAGTAAGCTCCAACATCAACGATCAAAATAGTGTGTTAATATCTCATGCATGTGTAGTTATTACAATTTATGTATTTAAGTTTTAATTTACTAACACTTTTTAAAATGTTTCTTGATTTTTTAAAATTATTTTCTTTAAGATAGTAGGGAGTTTTTTTTTTTATTATTATTATTAGTCACTTTTAATATTCAAATCAAACTTAGAAGGTATCTCAAAAAATAATTGGATTTCACTGAAGAAAACTGAAATTTCATCATGATTTAGATTGAAAATACCAAAATTCTTCCTTTTTGAAAGTAAAATGTTTTATTCAAAGCTGTTTTATGCAGCCATTATTTCTGCTAACACTTGTACACGTGTGTACAACGTATGCTATCAATTTTAAAGAGATGTTACTGATATTCATTTAAACGGGATCCAAACCTATCTAGATTTCAGTACAATTTATTATTTAAAAAGTATGTTTAATTACAAATATTTCTCATAATTCACTGAATTTGAGGGGAGCCAATATAAAGTTTACTTATTAATCTGTTGGAAAAATATACTATATATTTAAAGTTAATTTAAGACATTGCCTTAGACGCAGAATCCCTTAGACTCAATTTAAACAATAACGAAATAGTGTTAGGCAAGTTTATCTAGAAATACTCTAGTAACTCTAGCTTTTACTAATTTCTTACGAACTCAGATTTCGTGCTGTAGTTTTCAAAATATTTTTCTAATAAAATTTTTATAATGCGAAATTAAAACTCCACCACTCGCAAATTTAAAGCATGGACATATATGTTTATGGTAAAATACCGGTATATCACCGTGATACATTCCAATAACATTTTGGTGATATGTCAAATTATTAATTTGTCTATAAAAAATGTAAATTTTTTTAGACATGGTACAAAATTACAAATTATTATGGTTTGCATGTTATCAATGTAAAAATAAAATCTATTGTTGATAAGAATACATTTAAAAAAATATTACCATAATATTAGCTTGTTAACTACTTCTTGCATCAAAATATCATTTGGGTAAACCGAATTCTTTGTTTAAAATTAAAACGCATAAGACAAAACTAGTATACACTATTGTGGCAGAAAGAGTATGAGTGGAGAAAAGGCCAGAGAAAAAAACTTTAGTTTCACGTTTGCTGTACCTTGTTTGGTATTATAACGGATATCGTGCTTTAAGATCTGTATGAAAGCTTTGTTTACTCAGATATGTTGCACTATAATGGGTTTGGTGGTATACCGGCGCTCACGCTTTAACAGGGTTTCACTTTTATTTTCACTTTTCGTGTTGCAATCGAAGACAAACTTAGTAATTTGTAAATGGGAATGATTCTTTTGTTTCTTTTGAAGTTAAGTAGTGGAAGAAAACAGCTTCATTCCTTTATGACAATGATGAATCAAAACAGAAATATAGATATTGAAATCAAAGTAGAGAAGTCCTAGAAAATTGAAGCCTTTTCTAGAATTTCAGGAGGGCATTGATTAGGATGGTTTCACCACCATTGCCACATTAAGAATTCTAAACGAAAGCTGATTGACACGAAACTGTATTGAGACTTTACATTGAACGAACTGTTTATTGCATTACATTTATTGTATTATTTTTCTTAAGAATTATTGTACTGAAATATTTGCACTTCTGGATTGAAACACTACTTAAATTCTTTGAATCTGGAAAACTTCCTTTCTCAAATATTCTTTCCATTCCCATGATAATCAGGCCTTACTATATATACAGAAGAAATAAACACATTTAATTCTGAAAATTCGGAATGGAGTTCTCGGCAGGTTGATTCTAATCCGAAAATTTCCGAATTTTCGGAAAATTTGTGACTTTGTTCCCAAAATAATAAAAAACAGATTTTTTCCCCCGAATATTTGAAAAGAATTTTCGGAAAAATGTTTCTGAAAATTGGAAAAAAAAGTTATCCCATTTTTAGCTTCAAATAAAAATAAAAAATATATAAAAATATATATAAATAAATTTTGAAGTTAAAGAGAAAGTCGCATCTTTTCTCACCCTTTTTTCTTTTTTGATACGCCCAAAAATCTTTTTTTCTAACGAAGAACAGTAATATGTTATGTGATTTTTTTTTTTTTTTTTTTTTTTTTTTTTTTTTTTTTTTTTTTTTTTTTTTTTTTTTTTTTTTTTTTTTTAAAGCAGTAGGTTAAAATTTAAATTTATGTATTCAGATTAAGAAATTGCACTTTTGTTTTCTATATAACCAACACACATTGATTTATGTGTGTTTGTATTATTTTATACAGAACACGTTTATATTTGCAACTCTATAATAAAGTGATACATGTATTAGAACATATCAACATATTGATATTTGGTAAACGATAAATTACGATATTAAAATTCAGATATCATCCAACTCTAGTTTTGACATCCATAAATTAACCTTAATATTGTTTTTATTCTAAATTCGGAGCGTATATTTGCAGCTCTATAATATGGTGATAATAATTAGAATATATCGATATTTAGTAAGCGATAAATTATAATATTAAAATTCAGATATCATCCTGCTGTAGTTTTGACATCCAGAAATTAACCTTAATATAATTTTTATTTTAAATTAATAGCGTATATTTAGAGCTCTATGATAAGGTGATATATATTAGAACATATTAATATATTGATATTTGGTAAACGATAAATCACAATATTAAAATTCAGATATCATCCAACTCTAGTTTTGACATCCAGAAATTAACCTTAATATAATTTTTATTTTAAATTAGTAGCGTATATTTAGAGCTCTATAATAAGGTGATATATATTAGAACATATTAATATATTGATATTTGGTAAACAATAAATCACAATATTAAAATTCAGATATCATCCTGCTCTAGTTTTGACATCCAGAAATTAACCTTAATATAGTTTTTATTTTAAATTCGTACCGTATATTTGCAGCTCTATAATATGGTGATAATAATTAGAATATATTGATATTTGGTAAACGATAAATTGTAATATTAAAATTCAGATATCATCCGGCTCTAGTTTTGACATCCAGAAATTAACCTTAATATAATTTTTATTTTAAATTAGTAGCGAATATTTAGAGCTCTATATTATGGTGATATATATTAGAACATATTAATATATTGATATTTGGTAAACGATAAATCACAATATTAAAATTCAGATATCATCCAATTCTAGTTTTGACATCCAGAAATTAACCTTAATATAGTTTTTAATTTAAATTAGTAGCGTATATTTGCAGCTCTATATTATGGTGATATATATTAGAACATATTAATATATTGATATTTGGTAAACGATTAATCACAATATTAAATTTAAGATATCATCCAATTCTAGTTTTAACATCCAGAAGCCTTTTAATATAGTTTTTAATTTAAATTAGTAGCGTATACTTTTTCAGAAAATGTTTTCTTTCTTAGAATCATCCAAGGTGACCGGCAATCTCCTTCATCTTTCTCCCGGTAGATCTGCTTCAAAGCTGCCGCTGCCGACATTAAAAATGCTATATACCCTTTTCTAAAAAGCGCTCAATTATGTGTTTAGGATATAGCTTCCGGGTCTTTCGCACAGGGGAGATAATTGCCGTGCGACCAAATTGTTCGACTTCCTGTGAAAACAAACCGCTTCACCACCACACCTGTCCGATGGCACACATAATAATAACAATAATAAAAAAAGATAACGCGGTCCGAAATTAGCCCCAAAAAATTCCGCTTCGTTTGCATTTTGTTTTGCTTCATTGTTATTCCTGTTGTGCGTTTAGAGGTGCGCTGTTTTGAAATGTGCCGCGATTGAAGAAGAGAGAGCGCGTAGTGTCGATTATTTTGCATATCGGATAGTAGTGTGTGTGTGTGTATTAATAGCGATGCGGTGCAGATCTCCGAAACGGCGATAACGAAACGCGTGTTTACCCAGGCAGAAAGCTTGATTTTGCATTTAATTTAAAATTATTATTTCACGCGGCCCGCCTTATCGCGGAAGATCATAAACGCGTTGGCCGCGGATGCTATGCGAATCACGGCTCTCTCTTTTTTAACGGATACGGTTAAAATTAGGAGGCATTAAAATGCTAGTTTAGCCGGCGGTACAATGATAAATCGTCCATTTCGATGCTGGGTACGTGCACCTGATTTGCTTAAAATAAGTTCGGAAATGTTTGAATACATCCGTTGCACCGGCCGTGATTTTTAAGTAACACGGGGAAGCCGTCGCGAATATGACTATTTTGTTCTATCAAAATGAGATTTCCATAACAATATATGTTCGAAATATTTCCTTATTGTATTACCCGTATCTCTAATTTTTATATATTTTATTTTTTATGGATGATTACACTCTGCAGAAAATCGTAAGAAGATAAACTCTAAATGTTGACTTCGTAAAATGCAAACAATCATTCTGACTAGTTAGTCGCATTTGATGGTCTTAGGCTGCTTTCCTTGTGTTATAGATATCATGATTGCAAACCAGGGTTGGCAGGATTTGAATCATTTTAAATCTTAATTTAAATCAGTTGATTTTTTTGAAAAAAAATCATTGATTTAAATCATTTTTTCTCTTCTTTTAAAACCTATATTCCAAAGACAGGAGAATTGGGAATCAGTCAGCACAGTAATACCAATAAGTAAATAAATGTAAATAGATAGCATGTGCTTTCCAAGAATTTAGGGGTTATCAGAAATTATGTAGTAGGGGTAGTACAATGATTGATTATGACTTTTGGAATTCATTTTATGTAATGGGAGGTAAAGAGAATATTCCAGAACTTGAAATCTAGTTTGTCTACCAAATAACAACAGCCGTGGCTTCATCTGCTGCATCAAAGCTACCGTTTTAATTGAAACATTTAAATCCATAATTCGGTGTTTAAAAATATTGAAATAATTGTGATTTGTTTTTTTAAATAAATAGTTTGCATTAAAAGAATATTTAATTTGTTCTTTAAATTTACATCTTATTTAGTTTGCACTATCCAATTACAAATTAATGGAATGTATTTAGATTAAAATTTATATATTTTAGTTAATCAGTGTGTAGAATACACTAGATAGATATGTTACCTCTTATAACAAACTATTCTATATATATTACAAAAAAACATAAAAACAACAATTAAAATTAGTATTCAGAAAAAAATCAAATAAATCTGATTTTTTTAAATCAGGATTTTTTTTCAACCCTGTTGCAAACGCTATACCATTCACAAATGGGCAATTTGTGAATGGTACAGCGGCAATGGTAACAGGCAATTTACCATTCACACTGGGCTTTCAACTAAGCGATATTTGTCTGAAAATTCGATATTTCTATCTCATTGAATTGAGAATAAGACAGTGGTTTTTAATATCCATCATATAGTTATTATCATAATGTAAATTCAATGTTTCTTAAATAACAACTTTAAACAGGTTTGTAACAAAAAATTCTGAATTTTACAAAGATTTTAAACATGCCAGATGCATTTCTAAACCTTTGTACACATACTTTCGAAATTGGTTTACAATTTACCTCGTAGAATGTATAATAAAATTTAAAATCATTACATTTCGATCAACAAAAATGTGTCGTTTTTTAGAATTAAAATAATTTATACATTTTGTAGGGGAAAACGAATATTTTAACTATATTTTTTAACTACATTTCTTTCGAATGTTTATAACAACCAAGTTTTATTCTAAGGCTTAAAAGGTATTCAATGCCTAAAGTTAACCTTATTATAAGTAAAAGGGATGTGCATGTAACACTTTTTCTAAAAATGTTCTTTTTGAAATAATATAATTAATAACTTATATTGTTTTTAATTATACTTTGAAATCAAGCACATCAACATAATATTGTTAATAGCATTAAATTTTTAAGCAGATTTCTCAAAAGAAAATAAATTTAGAATACCCATTGTTTCTCTAAAGTAATTAAGTTTTGCAGTGCTCTTTGATCGCGTTCTGAACATTCAGTTTGTTTATCAAATGTTGTGATATAAGTAATGTCTTTTGTAATTCAAAGTCTTTGTTATAAAAAGGGCAGTTGTATTAAATGAATACTTCTAAAATTTTTGCTTTATAAAAGTAAGATCTGAATATTCCGTTAATTGTAAATTTCTGCTCCACATCTCCTATAAAATACCCTCTTCTTTTTTATTTAGTGGTTTTTAAGAGCTAACATTTTAATACTTAGTTCAGTCATTTATAACTCTTCAAATTTAACAATGCATCATGTTTTAAAAATTATGCATCAAATTACATTAAATTGGGGAAATTCAGTGACATTAATAACTGTTTGATGTATTAAATACATCTTAATTTAAATTTCTAGTAGTTTAAATTCATAAGTAGAATACAATGCCGATTGACAATAACTTAATGCTTTCTATATATTGAAATCACCCATTTGTGAAGTATTCAAGTTAATGTATTATAACAAAAGAAGCCTCGTGTATTGTGTTTTTAAATACTTTTCTGGTATAATTACTCGCTGTTCTTGAAGAGAATCGACGTGAAACCGCAAAAATGAATGACTAATATAAAAACGCTACTCTTAAGGATAGCATTAAGTAATGCTGACACAGCGGTTTGCTCCTACTAAGTTTCTATAAATGTCCTCGAACATCAACGCGTGGAGCAATTTGATGTTGCCAGCTAAACGATTAAATAAGTTACCGGCGCCCATCGAAACCGCAGACTCAACCGCAACTTCCTCCCGTGATTTGGTTGTACTGATTATTACATCGACAAGGTTGGCAACAGAAGATAGACGTTGTATAAAGCGAGGCATTTTAAGAATGCGGATCCTGGCTGGGAAATTCCGTCACAGGCCTGATCTCTGCCCCTCGTCCTCTTAAGAAAACTGAGAAAAGTTAGGCTAGGGGTAATTTTTTAGCCCCCTGTATACAGCTGCATTTCTTGGAAAATATAATGATCCTTTCAAAACATGTGTTGCAGTCCGTCATTAATTTGACTTGTCTGTAAAATTATACATTGGAGGTCCCTAGTTAGTAAACAGACTTGCAAGATATAAAAATCTTCGCTCCTTAACCATTAAGTGAGACTTTGTACTAATGATAAACATAAAATGTTAAAAAAAATTACCTTTTTCAGTTACATGCCTTTGCATATGCTTAATTATTCTCATGAATTTCTCTTCTACACTGACTAAAAATGAGTGGAAATAATAAGTCTTTATTATGTCAGTCTTTAACACCAACGCCAGCTGAAAAACATGAAAATCAGAGAAAGTGTGTTGTTACACTTAAATTAGTATTCTAGATAAGGAAAAAACAGTTTAATTCGCATTTTTCTATTGACAAATTAATGCCAGAATAATTTTTACCGAAGATAAAGCAAAATGTTTTGTTTCTGCATTGGCCTTTTCAATAAAGCGGAAACCTTAAAGGTATCAAAGGTGGTGATGCAACTGGATTGTATGGGCCGAGCCCTTCAATCCAGAGGCTTCTGTCAGTAAGCACAAAAATGACAAAGAGCGAAAAATAAACACATAAAAGAGCAAAGAGATAGAAGGGTGGATTCGTGAGTTCATAACACAAAACTAGAGAGTAGAGAGTTTAGGGATAGAAAAACATAAAATATTTTTGTGGCCAGTGACATCCGTACGAAAAGCGGAAACCTTAAATTTGAATCCGAATATGAAGTCTAAATACATAAAATATTACTGAAGATAAACGTTCGTTAAAAAAGATTAAGTATAAACTGTTTCTATTACTTACATTTGAGTCTCATATGAGGTTCAGGTAAGTAGGACAGTAAAAGAGATGGTTAAAGCACTTTTTTTAATTAAATTGATTGTACGTATATATGTATATTTACAGAATAATAACTGTATCGCTTTAAAAGTATATTTTAAATCTGATAATTTTCTAATCAAATCTTTTAAAAAATATGTTCATTTTAAAAATGTGGGGCTGTAATTTTTGCTAGTTTTCCTTATATTTCCTTTTTACTTAAATGTACATTTTCAACAAATTTTAGTAATATTTTAACGATTAATTGAATAGTTAATGTATAGGAAAATATTTTTCTATTTAAGTTGAATTTTTGGGATATATATGAACATTTCTAAATACTGCATATTTATTTTAGTGCATGTTAGGAACATTTTGGTTAAAACAATGTAGAAATTTTTAAAATCGAGTCGCATGGAGCATTTTAAAATATAACTATTTTTTAAATAGATGTTTAAAAACATTTATGCACTTTAATTATGTGTCTAACTTTTAACTTAATAATTTACAAGTATCTTTTGTTATGTTAGCTATCCCCTTAATAGTGATCAAGCACGACCCGAATAGGCACATAGAACATAAACATTCTATGTGTACCAAGTTTTGTCTAAACCGAGTATTACAAAGCTTAGAACATTGTTAAATTCCTCGAAAAAATTATAGAAAATTTGTGTGACAGTATTAAGAGAAATATTTAGTGAAAGATGTGAACTGTCGTACAAAGACAAGGATTTAAATCTTCTATTTGTTACTACATGCAATACTATATAATCACCAAATTTATACTATAAAGAGTTAACAGCATAGAAAGATGTAAAGAACTTTAGACGGTTTAATAAACTTTTCGTAATGAACCGTTTTGTGTATTTCCAAATTAACAAAAATTTAGTTTATAAGAATAATTCTTTTGTAGCAAGCTGGATAGACAACTCTGTTTTAATGGAGTACAAATAGGTAATTTGAAGCATAGAACATTGGTGTCAATTTACACGAATATTTTAGGTCTCTGTAAACCATTATAAAATAATTCATAAATAAATGTTACATGACCAAACAAAATTTAAAAAAAAAAATCATCTTAGTTAAAATGTAAGATGTTTAAGAATTTAACATACGTTTGAAAAGACAGAAAATTTTTTTTTATGGTGACAAATAAATTTCGGTTGCATGAGTGCAATTAAATTGAATGAGAATTGCGTATCTCAGTATTAAAAATGTCATAAATTGAGATGAATGTTTTTAAAGTTAAATTTAACATTTACAGGTGTAATGTGGCAACAGTTTTAATTTCTTATCGAAATTTAAGTAGGGAAAGGATAACAAACTTTGGTAATTGCTTCCCCTCAAAATTATGATCATCTATCCTTAATTACTCTACTTAAGTTTTCGTTTATTTTGTTAAACTTCCTACTTTTAATCTTAAAAATAATTTTAAAAAATTATAAAATTAAATAAAAATTACTAAAAAATTATAAAACTTATAAAATATTGGATGCTTGCATCGGCCAGAAACATTTGTTTAGTACTTAAATTATTAGTATAAGTTACTATAACTATACTAATCTTTCTTTTTTTCTTTCTTTTTACTTTCATCTAATTGTTTGCCGAACGATAGCCGAATGGTAGTGCTCTGCTCTTCGGAACCAGAGTTCGCGGGTTCGAATCCCGCTGATGGCAATTCGTAGCCGTTCAGAATCGGCTTTAAACAGTAGGTCCCAGTCTGATTAGCCCTCGTGTGCAAAACAGTAGATTGAAGTGCTCCAAACCAAACCATCTAATTGTTTACTTAATTTCAGCTATTTAGGGCCTCTCATTATTTTTCCTTTTACTTTAAGACTTTATTCAGTCAAATTATTTTCACCTATAATATATTTCCATACTTCATGATGCACACCATGCAGAGTAATTTTCACCTTCACTATTGGGAAACTTTTGCTAATTGTTATTCTCCATTTTAATAAAAATCCAACGTTTGCTGACAACACCCTTTTTTTTTTCTCTTTTTTTTTTCTTCAGGTTCGGTACACTGGCTACAGGGACAGACCTCTGGAAGAACGGCAGATGCGCTTTCAAAACGCTTGCAGAGAGGGTCACACCGAAGTCGTAAGTAAAAACCCGCTTTGAATTTTAATTAATTTATACGTCTTTCGGACGCCGCGTTTCCTTTTTTAAATGAGCCTATAATGAGATTTAATTAATTGTAAATGTCCTTACTCACTGATCCATTGCCTTACTGTCGTGGCTACAAATTGGTGTGCGGATATTTATGAAGCACGATTCGCTGTACTGTGCTTGAATTTTAATGTAAAATAGCGCATTTCCTTTTTAAAGAAAAAAAAAAGGAATGAAATCGTTTTCAGTCTGCCATCCGATAGCTACAATCACACACACACTTACATACAAAACTTTTAAATTTTGCCTGGTAAAGGATGCATAGGATATTTAGAGAGATTTTTATAAATTGATGGCATCATTCTGTATTCAAAACTAAATTATCTTTGTACCCTGTTTACTATCTATATACCGCCGAATGGTTAGGGTGCTGGCCTTCGGAACCGGAGTTCGTGGGTTTGAATCCCACTATGGCATGGATGTTCGTAGCCGTTCGGAATCGGCTTTAAGCAGTAGGTCCTGGTCTATTCTCCCTCGTGTTGAAAAAATAGACCGTGGCGCTTCAAAACGAAACAAAAAAAAAAAAAAAAAAAAAAAAAAACTATATATACCGCCAGAAAATTAATTAGATGTAGAGTATTTATTATTGTTGAATAGAAAAAGCTAATAATTTTTAAACCATTTCCTTTTTCTGATAAATTTTCAGACGCGATCCTCTTGAATGGATTTATAATTACTTGAGCTTACGGGATAAAACACTGATTGATTGAAGATTTCAGAAAAGCTGTTTTTCCCAAATATAGATATAATTAGATATATAGATATAAATATAGAAAATATTTAAATTAAACATTTATTTTTAAACTCTTATACGTGTACTAGACGACTCGACAGACGTTGACCTGTTTTAGCGCTGTAAATTTAAAAATTGTAAAATGTTATAAAATAAATTATAAATTAGACCGTTTTTGGCGAAAAGTAAGGAAAAAAATACTTTAAAAATATTTAACGTCACCACGCGTACGGTCATCACAAACGTAATTAGATTAAATTAAAATTCCCATATCGCCTGTACGGGGATTCGATACTGGGACTTCTCATACTGAAGTCCGTTGCGCCGCCGAACGATGACCAATTGGTTATCTTGCTAGCCTTCGGAACCTGGGTTCCTGGGTTCGAATCCCACTGTGGTATGGACGTTCGTAGCCGTTCGGAATCGGATCGGATTCAGTTTAAGCTGAAGGTCCCTGTCTCATTAGCCCTCGTGTTGCAAAACAGTAGACCGCAGCACTCGAAACCAAATCAAACGGACCGCTGCGCCAAACATACGTTGACAGTGAAGGGTTTCGAGCGGTATTATAATAATCGCAATAAACGCGCAATTCTGGATGGGTATTTTCATAAAAAAAAATAAAAAAATAAAAAAAATCACATTCTATCGGATGAAATTGTGAATCTAAACCCTTCTGGAATCGCCTTATTTACATACACAAAATTTCATCAAAATCAGTCCAGTCGTTTAGGAGGAGTTACAAACACACGGACAAAAGAATTTTATATATAAAAATTACCCTTTTTGCATGCTTAGAAGCTAATATAAATGCATATGTACTAGTTAAAATTTCCTGGTGTGTGTGTGTGTGAGAGAGAGAGGTTTAGTTAGTTACACATTTAAGCACAAGTGTTAATTTAGATATGTTTCCAAACTTCACAATTTTGAGTGAATTAGTTCAAATCTCTAGATATAAGTAAATGTCTTACAAAATTATTTGAGATGAACTGGAAAAAAAAAGCACAAGCTATTAAGATTGTAGGAAAATTGCTATTCTTTTAAACGCAGTTAGACAAGTTTAACTGTATAAATATTAACCATTTCATGTTATATATCAACAGTTGCTTATTTTTTTCAAAACATTCTCATTTCTTTTTTCTTTTATCTTTTCAGTCATTTATAGCTACAGGAACAAACTTACAGTTGGTGTTCAGCCCTTGTGCAAACGGTTACAGCGAAGGTTGCGATTTCAACAAAGAACAAGGAAAAGTAAGCAAGCATAATGACTCTTATAATTTATTGATTTCTGTACAAAATTGTAATTATACATTTCAGGGAAACAATGCAACTCTCCCTCCTCGAAATTCCCACATGTAATTTTAAAATTATTTCTCGGTGTCGTAGTTTTATATATATATATATATATATATATATATATATATATATATATATATATATATATATATATATATGTGTGTGTGTGTGTGTAAGTTCAGTGGCGTGCGGTCCATATGTGCAGGGTGTGCACTGCACACCTTAGCAAAATTGTGAGAGACAATAATTTTTTGCACCTATGTCTACCTATCTTTATATGGCATATAATAAATATTATTTATAATATATTCAAATATTATCTTGATTTGCTTGCTTGTATTCTCGCAGTGCGTGCGGTACTAGGTGCTGCACCACGGTAGAGTGTTCAAAGCAAACAAACATAAGAAATTTTTATGTGTATGCACTGCGCACTAATAGAAAATCACGCTTTATGTGTATGAGCTAGTGGAGAAGTACAACATACTATGGCACTGAGGCAAGTGCAGCTATTTTTCCTGCACTTGGCATTCAGAATCATCCGAAGGTACGGTGGTTTATTAAGCGTTGTATTAGAGCGGGGACTTACGCGCCGAAGCGCTTTTGGTTTTTTAACGGATTAACTGGCCATACGATTTTGCAGACGGTTAATGTTTAAATTTATATATTGTAAGATTTTGTTTCCATGGAAATATAAAAGAAGTATTTCATCAATATAAAGGAAAATGTTTTAGTGTGGTAAAGTAATTTCGGTGATGTATTATATTTATAGAAATAATTCACTGAAAAACAATTTTGTCTTGTTAGGAAAAAAAGAAACGAATTCTAACAGAACAGTCCGAATTTTACCATTCATTGTGTTTTACAGACAGTA
>CM063510.1:103240523-103253023 GCA_032207245.1 Pardosa pseudoannulata
AAAAGAAAGTCACTTGACTGTATAAATGCTAAAATTATTTTGGTTCAGTCTTGATAGGCTATTCAGCTTCTTAAAACTAAATTCGCATTTATTTTTTTAAAATGAATTATCAAAAAATAAGGAAGTAAAGACATGGTTTCCGCGTACCTGGAAAATCATGGATTTAGACAATGGATTAATTTTGTCATGGAAAGTGTTGATTTTTCAAGTAAAATGAGTAAAAGTCATGGATCCGCTAAACTATCGATTAAAAAAAATGCATTGATTTGTTTAATTCTATTTTTACTTGTCATTTGGCTGAAGTTATTGAGTTTGGTATTTATGTATTATCTTATTGACCAAGTAAAATTTGTTCGCCAAGGAAACTCAAAGCAAGAAAGCTTAATGGGTGGGTAAATGTATATTATTCTGTTTTTTTTTTCTTAAATTGTAGATTAAAATTTTATTAATATAATAATAATTATTTTTTAATAAAAATTAGTTAAGATTTTTTGCACAAAATATAAGTTTATCTTTAGGGATATTGTATATAAATGTTTTAGGGTTATGTTTGTCTATTATTCATGGTCACCTGGATAATACCGAATTGGAAACATTTTGATTGAAAAATTGCTATATGATTAAACTTAAGTATGTAGATACAACAATTTATTTTTGTGTGAGTTTATTAACACTTATAAAGTAAGTTTATAGTTTTTTTGTGATAAAATTCCTGTAATTTCTCTAAAAGCATATATTTTATTTGTATGTACATCAGAAGTTTTATTCATATATACGTTACCGAAAGTTTTTTAAAGTCATGGAAAATGATCTGCTAAATCAGGGAAAGTCGTGAATTGTCATGGATTTGAAAAATCTTATTTGGGCAGAAACCCTGTAAAGAGCAAATAAAAGAAAGTCACTTGACTGTATAAATGGTCACAAATTATTTGAGTTCAATCTTGATATGCTATACAGCTTCTTAAAACTAAATTCGCATTTATTTTTTTTAAATGAATAGTCAAAAGATAAGGAAGTAAAGAGCAAATAAAAGCAAGTCACTTGATTGTATAAATGCTCACAAATTCTTGCCCAGTAAGGTGCAATAAGTCTGATGATAAATTACAATTTTGTAAGACTGGGTGACTTTCTGTTTTCTGTGCTTCTGAAACGTTGGCTTTATGTAGAAAATCAGTTATCTTTTCTTCGCTGTCCTCCTAACCACACAGCCCTCCTATTCAATAGTTGTTTGTGGCTTCGGTCTGGGTAGGTAGATAAAGGAACTGGGCGAGGATTTTACTGTTTGAAGTTGCCGATCGCCTGGGGGCCAACCTTGTATTGAATGCCCAAGTTTTATGATTTCATTCCACTCCCCAAGAAAAGCTAGTGGTTTGACCAGAAGCCATCAGTTTTCCCTCTCGCGGTAAGAGATGTCTGTTAAGACAAATCGATGCACCATATATTCTGCAGCAGCATCGCTGACAATTGAACAAACACCTGTCTATCAATATTCTATATAGAAATTGGTGTAAAAGGGTAACGTTTATTGAAGGTTTTACTTTCTTTGTCATCGCTGTGACATTCTAGAAATGACCTGTAAGGAAAAGCTATGTCTACGGTCTACATACAGTCTACGTATCTTCGGTAGAGATGTAAAAAACCCGAAATTTTGAAGAGATGGGAATATACCTGGGAATTTTGGGAATAAACTCGGAATTTTGGGAACTTTGTAAAGAAATCATTTTAACAATGATTACATATATTTCTTCAACAGCGACTATTTAAGAACTAGCATATTATTATTTTTTTTTTACTTTTGTCTCTCTCTCTCTCTCTCTCTCTCTCTCTCTATATATATATATATATATATATATATATATATATATATATATATATATATTCAAGAAATAATAGCAATGAGCATTTAAATGATTTTATAGTAGTACTTATGTAATTAATTACCCCGTTAGTCTTATCAAACACATAACTGATTGCTTCAATTTTAATTACTAATATGATAATAATTATTTATTATCATATAATTATTATATATGATAATTATTTTTTATCATTATTTATTATGTAAATTGCTTTATGTTAAACTTTTTCCCCTCCTTTTATATAAAAATAAATCATTAAATTTAAAATAACAGTTTATAAATTTTTTGTAATGCATATATCATTTAAAGGTGTAATCAAATGACAATGTTGCATTTTGTGTCCAATTTCTACACACACATACATTATATATATATATATATATTATATATATATATATATATATATATATATATATAAGAGAGAGAGAGAGAGAGAGAGAGAGAGAGAGAGGTTATCCAAGAAAAATAATGATTTATGGGTTTTGTGACACTACAGATTATTGCCTAATATTTATGTAATAATAAAAATATTGGATATTTCTCAAAGGAAAAATATACTCATACTTTCATGCTAAACATGATACCTTGCCAAATATAGTTAGTTAATCCCAATTATTCAAAAAAATTTTCATAGCATATAATAGTTAAATTTTGTGAAAATATCAACTTTTGAGGTCTACAACAAAGAGAGAGAAAAATGGTGGTTCTCATTGTGTCATAGGAATTGGCGACTACAAAATACTTCAAAATTCCCTTCCCAAAAAACCCCGGTTTTTTTTCACTGCTCACAACTCTAAAATTCTGCCAGAATACGAAATCAAGAAATATTTCTATTTTCATTATTACTTGGCTTAAAAGAAGTTATTTATGCCTTAAAAATGGGTTTGCATTTTAACCCTTATGTTCATTTTGTATAACATATCATACATACCCCTTTATAAAAATATACGATCATTATAAAATAATTTTTAACTTAGTTTTATTAAACACACGTGACATTTCTAGAAGTTAATTTATTTTTCAAAAATGAAAATAGTAGTTTATCTGTCCTAATCAGTTGTGAAAAATAACCTATATACATTTTTCTGTTTGCTTCCCTTCAAAAAAGCAATCTTGCCACGATAACGGCTAAGGAAGGGATCCAGTATATTTATCTTAAATGTGTGAAAGTTAAAAGGGAATTTTCGATTTATTTATTATAATTAATTTATTCCAGAGTTTATGTAGCTTGAATCAAAATTAATCTTCGCATTTCTTGAAAGCATAAAGTAATTTTTAAATTACTTCTCTGTTTAGATGTTCATTGTCGTCTGTAATGTAAATGTTTTTCATTAAGATGTTGTGTTTACACCTTCAGACTGACATATGATTCGTCTTTTATGTATATAATCCAGAGTTGAAGATTTTATCTTGAATCCTTTTCACAGCTTTCTATTAAACAATTACTAGTCCTCCATGGAAACATCATGAAATAAAAAAGCCCATCATACATAAACATGACGCGTGAACTACGACAATGGAATACTATTATAAAAAAAGGATTATATCAATAGGGGTTGTTAACTACGCAGGATGTTTCACCTCCGTTTGACGGACGATTGCTTACGGGGTCCTCTCAACTCTGCTGAATCAAGAATGGATACGCTCTCCTGAGGTAAATAAACTAGATTCAAATTAAGGATACGTGATGCGATTGTCAACGAGCTTTTTTCTAAATATGCATTGGAACAATCTAATTTTAATGTACTTTGAATCCAAATGACGCCAAATTAAGATTGATGCCACTGCAGGCTGGAGATAAGATATGTGTGCTCGACAATAGCTTATTTTGGCCACCTCAAAAATCGTTTTATGAAGGTTGATGGCTTCTTTATTCTCATCAAATATTTAATTATTCAGATCTCTTTTTGCTGCATAAAACGGAATGAGTTTTCGACTGTCTGCTGTCGTAACAAATCGTTGGGTGGCTATTCAACGGATATGTTTGTTTTTAAAGTTGTTGATTCCTTTGATCCTCAAAGCAGAAATATAAAGCGATTTCACGCAGCAGGGCACATCTCAACTTTTGACAATTTTGCCTTTAGTTTTAAACGGAAAGACAGTTTATTGTTTGTCTATTGGCTGTTGTAAGCATGAAAATGAATGGGAAGGGCATTATAGTAGTTCTTGACGTTGCGACAAATTGCTTATTATGTGAAGTTTTTAGTGCTCGTGTTTTAATGATATTATAAAGCATAGTTCAAATGAATTTGAAATCAAAATCACGTTTTTGAGTTCTTTCTTTTCTATAAAAAGTAATATCAATTATTTAAATAAACACGCTTAAAACATAATCATTGCGGATTTAATATAGTTTAAGTTGCTTAAAATATTTAACATTAAAAAGTGGCTAATTTTTTTAGTAATTTATAGATCAAGAAATTTAAGTAATTATGACCTAAACTTTTATTTTAATAAACGACTGACTAGCCAATATATTCAGAATAAGTGAAATATTCGGCGTATTTATTTTCCAGCGCTTGGCATGTAATAATATACTTGAGTTATTATCAAGGAGGGGAAAAAAGGTGAAATTTGGTATACCGTACGTTAACTAAGGTATAGGGTTAATAATTGCGTTAAAAAAGTTACAGTAATGAATATTAAATCTGTGTAGTTTTTAGAATTGTGAATTAAAAAGTCTGCCAATGCATTCTTACCGTAATAAATATTAAATCTGTGTAGTTTTTAGAATTGTGAATTAAAAAGTTTGCCAATGCATTCAAAACTTAACTTTCTGTTTTCCTACCTGTTTTTAATAAAATATATTATGTATGGCTTATAAGGATAAAAACGGTTGTAAAAAAAGGTTCGTCTATCAAGCAAGTAGAACTATAACCCGCAAATAAAGTTTTTTCTTTCTTTTTTTTTTCTTGCCTATAAAGCATTTTGAAAATCTTAATGAAAAAATTTTTACTCGAGAAAATCCATCAATCCCAGCAACTGTTTGTTGCCTAGTTTCTTATAATTCTTATCAGTGTAATAGGCTGAAAATTATATATAATCCCTTGTATTTTTATTTTTAATCTTAATGCGAAAATCACCAAATATTGTTACTAAATCTAAACTTATAATTCAGTATGTAAACGTATTCTGCTTCTATACGACATTCAGAATATACCAATGAAAGCCTGCAGAAATTCTTCCCAGGTTTTTACTGTGAAATTCTAAATTTTTTTATGCCAAAAGGATCGTTTTCGTCGGTTATGTTCATACGAATTTAATATGTGTATAATAGCAAGTGAAAGTTGTTATGAAATATAATTATTCAGTCACAGTAAATGAATTCTTGATTATTGAATTATAAGCAAAATGGCGGTTTTAGGAGACACTGAATGTTTGTAGTTTAAATTTTCAAGATTTTGTATAGGTATTATGTTTTTGGAATTATTTTTTTACGATCTAAAAGTCTTCATTGTAGACTTACTCATACTTCTAGTGCTTTTCAACAACTGACGCTATAATTTCGAAATCTTCATTCTGGAAGGCAGTTTCAAGTGATCAAGAAAGGCTAGAGGTACTGCAATGTTGACTAACTGTTAGTGGATTTTATGCGTTCTCGGGCATCCTTTCGTTTTGTAAAGGAGATCGATAATGGAGGGGGGCGTACACAAGAGGGGACTTCAGAGGGCGGGGTTTCTTGGAAGCCTGAGCAGGGAGAGAAAGCCCAGGATGCTGAGGATGGGGATGGGATCATTGCGTTCCACGAGGGAAAGGGAAGAAAGCCAGCCGATTATCGATTTTTCGAGACTTCATTTCTTGACATTAAGTTAAGGTTTGTGCCACTTGATGTTTCCTAACATTCATGATAAAATTTTAAAGATACCTACAAAACATCATGTGTTTTAAAAAAGAAATTACAAGCGAAATTCAATAATGGTGTCTATGATAGAATAGATTGCAGCCTATTACATAGGTGCCAATGCTCCCGATATACTCAGAATCTTTCCGATGTGTCTCCGATATTCCAATCGGAAAACGAATTCTTCCCATTTTCAGCGATATGGTAGTCTAAAAACCTAAAAATTCCCGTTCTCGTTTTGTTCTTCCCTCTGTCGATAATTCTGTATTCCAGCAAGAAGTGAAATACGAATATTCAATATTCAACCAAATAATAAAAAAATAAGAACTGATTTTAGACAATCTCTGTCTAATAAAAAACTGGAACAGTTAATGAATTGTAAAATGCAGTAAATCTTTAAAATGTTTTGAAAATGAGTTTGACAATCAGTTTTTCCCTATTTTTCCCTTTTATAAAATTTATATTTTTATATTCTAAAAATGTCGTTACTGCAATAAACTACAGATTTTTCTCTTTTGGAAGTTTGCATCCATTTTATTATGTTCAAGATTAATGATATAAGTTATTTGCATAATACTTCTAAAAGTACGGTAATAAACTACGGTAAATTTTAACACAATAATAAATGAGAAAGAAATCTTATAAAAATAAAGTCTGAGAAAAAGATTATTATACAGATGTAGTATACATACTTCTGTTTCCAAAATTAAGTACAAAAATTGACAAAAATTAGATCACTGGATAGAAAGAAGCATTTTACTTCTTAGTCAATGATTTTAGGGAATAACCATTTTGTGTTATTTTCTATACTATTTCACCTACAGCTATTTTACTAAGTACTAGCTGCGTAGCTCGGCGCCGCTCAGATTATTTCGAATATTGTGTAGTTCTCTGGCGAATGAAAGCAAGATTCCGTACAACATAACGACCTCTGAATTAAATAGCAAATATTTTGAGAATTCATGAAGTATAGAATTTTTGAGGTTGAAGTCTCAGGGTAGGAGCCTCAAAATAGCAAAATCTTATAGAACAACACTTGGAAATGTTACGGTCTACTATGTTTATTTTATATATTCGATAAACAGTATTGAAAATTTTCACATTTTTAAGTACGTTTTAGATATATACTAAAAAATGCTATTTCAATACTTTTTTTTAAATTTTAAAGCATTTGCGAATACTAGATTAATATATCTTTCATGGATTAAATAAACCTTGCCATTTTTGCCTTTTTGAAATTTATATTTTTATCTCTAAACTAAAAAGTCGTTACTGTGATAAACTACAGATTTTTCTCGTTTGGAAATTGGCACCTATTGAATCGTCTTTAAGCAATAGCTCCGGGTCTCATTGGCCTCGTGTAGCAAAAAAAAAGTAGACAGTAGCGCTTCAAACCAAACATTCGTTACTAGTCAGCATGGGCACGAATTCCACTACTAGCATTAATGTTCGTAGTCGTTTGGAATCGACTTTAAGAAAGAGGTACCTTTTTTAAATTAAATCCTGCTTAACAAAAACATTGCAGAGCTCAAACCAAACTAACGTTTTTCTGCTAAATGCAGTTCTTGTTGGCGACAATACGAGGCTGAAGTATTTCACAATTAATTGTCATTTCCTTTCTTCAAGCCTTTTGGTAAAACGTCAAAGCACGTTATATCAATTTTCAACGCCGTATTGCCTCTTTATTCTTATTGTTTCAGAGATAAAGCAAAATTAAAAGTAGAGAATGAAATAAAAAGGGCCCACACAAAACGATCCAGACCTTTTACTTCTGAAATAGTATGCCATATGTAAGAAAGTGTAGAAAACGTGTCCGAGCACTGATAACATGCAAACAGTTCATATCGCTCGGTAGTAAAGGAAGCTGGAATAAAACTGGGTGTTGCTCTTTACCGTAAATAGACAAAGCTAATAAATATTTAAACAAAATGAAAACAAAACAAATGATATTGTTTAGAACACTGTTTAATGAATCTAATCTGCAGTAAAATTGAGCTTAGCCTTTCACTAATATCGACCCATTATACTTATTTGTCCTTGCTCCTTCCATATAGTGTTCATTTGTCAGTAAGAAGGATGCTGTGTTATAATACCTGCATTTAAAAAAAAAAGGAAAAAAATTGCCGAAATAAACTAGGTAACTTTTTAATTTTCTTTCTACAGATAATTCAGTGGTGAGAGTATATGCATTATCTTTAAACTCAATTACGGATACGAGAAAAATCATTTTGAATAATCATGAAATACGTAAAATGTTCAAAGGGGCTAAAAATTAATTTACATTAGTTGAAGCTACATTAATTAACCTTCATATTATAAACCAGGCAAAATGTTAAAACGTTACTGTCTAGTTGGTTTAAGCGTTTTGTCATTATATCAATAGTTCGGATCATGATATGAAAAGTATAAAAATGAAAGTGTATTAAGTTGTGAAGAATGATTTAAAACTGCGAAAATAAAAGTGAAGTATAGACCTGAATTATATAAACCGCCTTAAAAAGTGACAATTTTTACCAGTACTAGGTTTGTTAAACTAGTCGATATCTTTCTTCTCAACGTCTGTTCGTAAACGTCAGTCTCGTAGTAAATTCTGTATCGCGCCAGTTTTATGGTTAGAGGATCAGCTTTCGCTTATCGATGGATTATTACCATTTGAAAGTATAGTGTTTGTTCTACCATTCTCTTTTTCTGTGCTGGCTACGCCGAACGGCCTGGTAGGCTCCATCCATCTTCCGGACGTCATCTGTTACACATAGATAAATTTTATTTGCTATCGTATGTATGAGGGGTGTCTCTGTTTAACAATGCTTGACCCGGAGATCCCTACCAACAAAGGGATCAAAAAACTTCGATATAGTGTTCATTTTTCAGCTGAATCACAATGTAGAGCTTCCGAAAGGGGGATAATTCAATTGTATCGATTTTATGAACTGGTGTTGCCATTCGTCGGCAGGAAATTATCATAAAATGTTGCCGCCCCTCGTCGTCAGTGGCAACAGGGGGGGGGGAGATTCGACGTTGTTACTCCCGACAACAGAAAAATGCGAAAAATAATGCAGGTCGACCGTATGTTGTACTTGAAAAAGCTGACTTTGACTGAAGCAGGAAGGTGACTTTTTAAGTCTGTTGATCGCAAAGTATAGATCATTTCAATTTTTTGCAGAGAGACATGTAAAAATACAGCACTACTTCAACGAATACATGTTGTAAATAATCAAATAATCTGAGAGAGAAACTAATTCCTTAAATCCAAGAGGGCGCTGAAACCTTGAGGGGCGGTAGCCGGATCATAGGCAAATAAGGGCATTGTTTTTTCCTACAATTGATGACCGTTTTAATTACATTCTGCTTTGTGATTCTCAATAGATAGACAAACAAAATATGTATAGATAACATGCAACAATACTTAATACAACAATATTTGGTATAATTAACTATTATGGAAAAGGGGACGTTCGAATATTTTATTTTTGTAAAGGGGCGGTGGTCCAGAAAAGATTGAGCCGAACGATGACCGAATGGTTAGAGTGCTGATCTTCGGTACTTGAGTTCGTGGGTTCGAATCCCACTGAGGCATGGATGTTGGTAGCCGTTCGGAATCCGCTTTAAGCAGTAGGTACCGGTCTCATTAGCCCTCGTGTTGCAAAAAGTAGACCGTAGCGCTCCAAACCAGAAAAGATTGAGAACAGTTATTCTAAACTAAACCAAACCAAACTCTTACACGTTAGTATACACGCACCTTTATAATACATGTATAACTATTGAAATAATGATAATTCTTTATTTTTTCATGTACCGTACTTAATGCAAATGCAACGATTTTCATTAGTTCAACGGAAGGAAAAAAAAATTTTAAACAAATCAAAATGTGGAAGGGTAAAAGTGGGTAAAAAAATAAAACTCGTTATTTCTCTAAAATAGCGAGGCTAAAGTTAATAGTTGCATCTGTGTTCGTGAATGAGACTTGAATCACGAGAGCCGTGAGATTCAACAAGACGAAGGGGAGGATCAGAACGAGATGAGAGTAGAAGAGAATAATACACCTTCTGCGAGCTAATATCACGTTTTGGAGTCCATTACAGAATTATTTATCCAAAATGGGACATTGTTTTAGCAAAGTAGCACCTTAGGGTGAAGAAAAAATTGTACGACTCGCATAACCTCCACCCTCCTCCCCTAACTACATTCTGGCTAGAGATCAAAGCACAGAGGTTTTTGAGTTTGACAGGCTATTTCATCTTTGGAACAATGTGGAGGAGAAAAAAGTTTAAATGTGGCAGTCTGCTATCTTTCGGATCCATTAACGGAGGGGCTATCTATATATTACCCCAATCTAGCAAATTGGTGTACCGTATGTTGGCAAACATAATTAACAATTCACGTTTATATACTAGTTGAAGAATTTTCGTGAGATGCCATTTTTTATTCTCTAGTGGAATTGCTTTTTAGTTTCCTGTTCAGTTCTTCGACAGATTTTATGTATAGTTATTTTGTTAACAACATTGGGTTATCGTTTTGCATCGATATTTTCACTGTGTCCCTATGTGGATAAGTCTAGTACGTATAAACATAAATTCTCAGGGTTTCAACTTTCGATGGCTATTATGTCTATAAGAAGAACTATTTTTATTACTGAGATAAATTTGACTGACATGCCAGTGTTATGAACAGAAGTTAATTACAAAGATATAAAACAGTCCAACGAGGTCGATATGGGGTAAAGTTATTAAATTCTAAAGAGTGAAATGTTGACTCTTACATATGAAAATTTATTTAATGTTTCCTCCACTTTAATTGTCAAACAATGGCGGAATGTGTTAGATGCTGCTTTCATTACCCCAGTTTCGTAGGTTTTAATCCTACTGCTCGTTGATATTGATGTTCGTAGCTGTTCTGAATATCCTTTAGTGAGCAGTATGTCCTAGTCTCACTAGCTTTCGTGTACTAATATTCATTTTTGAGTGTAGCGCTCTAAACCATCCAGCCTTGAGTTTAATAAAACAAAAGTAATTACAATAATACAATAATAAAAGCAATACAACAATATAACTATACTAACCAATTTCCTTAACTTAAAATACTTCAGTTCTTGAAATCGTAAATAAGTTGAGCTAACGCTGTAGCATAGTCAAACTAATACCCATTAAGCAAACCCCGAGAAATTTAGCATGGATTTATTATTTAACGCACCTCAAAATAACAGTTGTAATACGTTAGACTGTTAAAAAAAATAAGCTTTTTGGTTGCACGTAGTTCTTTTATTCAATCTAGAGTATGCAAGCAATTTGTAAAAGACATTCGTCAGATTGTAAGGTTTTTAGATATCGTTTACAGCTCCAGGGGCCAGATTTTATCAATTGATATAATTTTACTGTAATAGTCAATAAACCGTTTTGTAAAGGTCTATTAAAAATTGTTTTTAAAATTGCTCTGGATTGAAAAATCTAAAATTGCGCAGGTATCAATTTCTTAGAAATAATAATTTCGTATTTCTCCTCTATTCCTTGAAAAAATAAGATTTTATTGAAATTAAAATATTACTAAAATGACCTTTTTTAAAAATATATTGTAAAGAAGTACTACTTCTTTACAGTATAAATGTTTCTTCTAAAGAGAATAAAGAGAAAAGAACTTCAACTCCTACTTCGTACGTAGAATGTCCTTCGACTGATGAGTGTAGTGTTAAAAAGTCGTTGCTCCGCTCTGTTGTGAGCTGATGTATATTTATAAATTTTGGCTTAATTAAAGTGTTTTAAAGTATTAATTGTGGAGTGTTATGTGACGTATGTTTTTGCTGGGCAGCGCATCAAAAAGGAATAAGAAGAACCGTCAATTCATGACAATACCAATCAATTCATGTTTTTGCTGTTCGTACGACTTATACAAGATTCAGAAACCAAACTGTAGAATATTGCAACTACATTCCCGTCCGTTCCCCTACTGTCTACTTAGACCAGACAGTCCCCCGCTCTCTTTTGTACTGCTGTCCATAAAAGAGGCTCTTAAAATCCCATTGACTGTCGTACCTCCCCCGTAAAAAGGAGATGGAAAAAAAATAACCCACCTTTTTCTTTACTCCTGTGAATCTCCTTTTCTCTCCGTAATTGACCCTTGAAATTGCATTCCAAACTGAGAGCCGTCACAAATAACCGTCTTTACGCGCTAACGACGGGCCAAGAACAGTACTGAGACTAATGCCGTGGCCATTTGGGAGACGAAAAAAGCGCACCATTTTTTCAGCCAGTTAATCTGAGTCGTCATTTGGGTGTACGCAGCATTCATTTATCATTGTTCGATAGTAGGCTCGTTTGCAACAAGTTATTTGGATGATGACGATCCTTGCTGCAGACCGAGACAATCTGTGAGGTGATGTACCAGCTCCTTAATGATTATCCCCATCGCCTCAGACCAGACTGTCATTGCTCATAGCTGTGTATAAAATTAATGCAACATCATTCGTTTCTATGTTTTTTTGCCCTTTATTTTTTGGTGTTGAGTGTGGGGCAGAAATCCAGACCCCGTAATTTCTTAGGAAGGCTTGCATTTCAAAGCACCTAGACACGTTTTTGATTGGGTTCCTAAAACTTCCCCAATTTTTTTTCTTCGTTGTGGAAAAGTCAGTTCTAGTTTATGGTATCATGTCTGCTTTTTACCCACGTCGTGTGACCTGTAAATTTTATAAGACCTTCAAAGCATTAATATATAGTGAAGCTTTCATAAAGATTATTTATTGCTGGTCTATATTCTTTAGCTATTGGTTCAAAAACTCTGGAATTTTGAATTTTAAGAACAATTCCGGA
>CM063510.1:103263023-103270523 GCA_032207245.1 Pardosa pseudoannulata
GTATGTCCCGGTCTTGTTAGGTTTAACAGTTTTAATGCATAACATATCTTTCAATTGTTTCTAGAAATGTGTGTCATCACTAATCTAATGATGCCACTCTTAAGCTAAAGGGTTGTGCCAGTTTTATCATAATTTTGTAAATGGTTTTTTAAAAATTTGGAATTTTGAAAAAAATACATTTTTTTAAAAAAGAATTGGAGTTATTAAGAGATGGTTTAAGAATTTTAACATATTTTATTAATTTTGCAAAATATATATAAAGTTTAAAATTAGGTTTTCATAGAATCAAATGTTTAATTGAAAAACTTAGCTAATATGTTATGTATAATGAACACGTAAAGATTTTTTCTAACTACAATTAATTTTTAATTAGAATTTTCTTGGTAAAAGGAAAAATTACTGTTAGCTTGTAATTAACACTAGATCGCCCAAGGCAGTCATTTTGACTGTTTTTTAATTTCAATTAGAAAAACAATTATGAAATATAATGACACAATTTCTTAGAATTTGGTGACTTTTTCTATAACATATAAATGGGTTTATGAATAATTGTAGTTACTTCCGCCCTCCTTTATTATATAATATTAAAAATTAATTTTAAACAAATTTCTTTACATATTTGTTATTTTTTCACAATGCAGTCATTTTGACTGTTTTTGGACAATATAGGTATACAAGAAATCTCGGGCAATCTAGTGTTAATAAAATTGCTTGTGCCACTAAAAATCAACCAACTAATTGGACGATATTTCGCAAAAATGTTTAGTAAGAAAACTTTAGTTTCTCGATTCCAAGCTCTATACCAATGAAAGAAAATAAATATACAAACAAGCGAAAAATGCTAATGGTACTCATAAACATATTAAGAAATGTATTTGACGAAAATATAAAAGCAAAATATATCATGCTCCTTTCTTCGCGAGCTTCGCTTTGTATATTTTTCGAAGAATAATTCTAACTTTCAAAGAATAACTAACTAGCCGATATTTCGCAAAAAAGTTTACTTGTTTCGATGTATAAAAGGTGGCAAGTATGACAATGTTTGTGAAGTGTATGTATTTCTGACGATAAATATTTATTTTTTATAGGTTCACATCAAGTCCTGTTTCATTATGAACGGTGTTTGCGTCAGGTGGCGTGGTTGGCTGGACCTTGAGCGACTAGACGGTGTGGGGTGCCTGGAATACGATGAAGAGCAAGCACAGGTGAGGACAGACTACTCATATCTTCGTTTTAATAGAATAGTTCGTAATCGCATTCATACTAAATTCTTTTTAAATTTTCATCTGCAGATTGAAGACAGTCACCTCCGAGAACAAATCGAACGCTACAATCAGAAATTGAGAGAATTCGAAGAAAAGCAAAGGGTGTATCGGGCCCAACACGAAAGGCACCACGAGGCAGAAGTGGAGGTAAGAGCCTCAAGGTAAATACATGACTGGCTTTAGCTAGTTTTTTTTTCAAAATTTTCTCTATGTTTTGTGTCATGTCCTTTCTATTTCTTGTTTCTGCCCAAAATCGTCCGAGAAATATGAAGAGCATTATCATAACATTTCTATGCCCCGTATACTGCCGGTTAAATTTAAACGGGGAAATCATGCCGTTAAGGACTCTTTAGTTTAAATACTCTGATTAACCCCTTCCGGTGCGATTTAATAATGAAAAACTGTGCGTGAAGCAACCATTCATTTTTTATTTAAAAACTTGTTTTATTTTACAATTTTTACATATTCTTAATTAATATCCACTTTTTACATAGTGTTAAGTATCAGAAACGATAAAATTAAGATAATAGTCTTCAAGCTAGTGGTACTTTTCAAAACAAAGTGCAAAGGAATTCTGAATTGTTTACACCGCTAGGGAGTCTCACTTCTAATTTGATTCTTGTAACACACACGGCATTTCTTAGTAGGTTTTCTTTTATTCTGACTCATCAATTTGGCAGTGACTTGTACCAAGAAACTTTAAATAAACAATATGTAATAGTGACCTGGGATTTCCACAAATAACAAAAGTGTTGCTAAATTCAGTACACTAGAAATTTTAAACGAAAATATATTTATCAGTAACTTTAGTCGCATGAAGAGTGTAGCTCGTCATTGTACGGTATGGAATGAAAAACCAATGACGAGCTAGACTCGTCATTTTACGGGAAGGGGTTAAGCTGGACAGCAAGGGGAAAACTAGTTTTGATCATAATACAAAGATTTTAAAATGTTCCAAAAGTATGAATCAATGATTAATCTACGTACAATCAATGGGTGATTCTGATCTGAATTTTCCGAAAATTTGTGACTCTGTACCAAAGATATTAAAAAAAAAAATTCCCCCGAAAATTTGAAAAGAATTTTCGAAAAAATCTGTTTCTGAAAATTGAAAAGAAGTTTTTTAAAACCATCTTCAGCTTCAAATACATATGTTATGGGATTTTCTTTTTCAAAACAATATGTTAAAACTTAAATTTATGTATTCAGATTAAGAAATTGAATTTGTTTTCTAGATAACCAACACACACATTGATGTGTGTTTGTATTATTTTAAACAGAACACACTTATATTAGCAACTCTATAATAAGGTGTTATATATTAGAGCATATTAAAATTCAGATTCATCCTGCTCTAGTTTTGGCATTAAGAAATTAAACCTAAATATAGTTTTTATTTTAAATTACTAGCTTATACTTTTTCTGAAAATTTTGTAGGATGTTCAGAAATTTTTTTTCTTACTTGGAATCACTCATGGTAGTATCGTCATATGATTATTCAAACCCATAACTTGTAAAATATCTGTTGATTTATTTTACATTATATTTTGTGGAATATTCAATGAGTGCTTATACAATGTTCATACGTTTAATTGTATATATTTTTTAATCACACTTAGTTGTGTAGCAATAATAATAGCTGTTAGTGTTGCAATATTTTCAAAAGAATCGTGTAACTTAGCCTGGATATTATTCACTTACCTGAGACACAAACTTAGGGACTTCTAAGGCGTACGATTAAATTGACTCAAACAGACATAGTGCAAACTGCAGTTTAAGTAATAGGCACCCGCTTTTGCGCAGTTTTATCACCTCTTTTAAAGGTTATATGACGACGGACATGTGTTTCATTGTATATATTTTTTAATCACACTTAGCTGTGTTGCAATATTTTCAGATAAATCGTATAACTTAGCCTGGGTATTGTCCACTTAACCTGAGACATAAACCTAGACCAAGGCGTAATTTAAATTGACTAAAAGAGACGTAGTGCAAATTGCAGTTTAAATAGGCATCCGCTTTTGTGCAGTTTTATCATCTATTGTAAAGGTTGTACAACGACGGACATACGTTTTATTGTATATCTTTTAATCACACTTAGTCGTGTAGAAACAATAATAGGTGTTAGTGTTTCAATATTTTCAAAAGAATCGTATAACTTAGCCTGGGTATAGAACCGGTCCACTTAATCTGAGACACAAACCTAGAGACTTCCAAGGCGTACGATTAAATTGACTAAAACATAGTGCGGACTGCAATTTAAATAATAGATGCCCGCTTTTGCGCAGTTTTATTGTCTGTTGTAAATGTTATACGACGACGGACATATGTTTAATTGTATATATTTTTTAATCACAGTTAGATGTGTAGCAACAAATGTTAGCAGTAGTTAGCAATAGGTGTTAGTGTTGCTATATTTTCAAAAGAATCGTATAACTTAGCCTGGGTATAGAACCGGTCCACTTAATCTGAGACACAAACCTGCCCTTCCAAGGCGTACGATTAAATTGACTAAAACATAGTGCGCACTGCAGTTTAAGTAATAGGCACCCGCTTTTGAGCAGTTTTATCGTCTCTTGTAAAGGTAATACGACGATGGGAGCATTTGTATAAAAACTAAACTTACCAACTTCTGTGTCATAGGTTAGCAGACAAACATAATCTGTCGTTTTTCCTCCTCGTTTTTTTAGGTGTGGGAAATAGTCCCTTCTCTCTCTTTTTTATTATTATGCTCGTATCTTGGATCCCGATCGGCGTTTAGGATTTCGCGATAAAAATCGCTACCCGATCTCCTACAGCCCCGCGAACAAGGCGGACGACGGGAGATGGGCTACAAACAAACGGCGGCGGCTCTCTATCCCGCCGTACAAATTGGTGACGTGCCGGCATTCGCGATCTGTTTTTCCGAAACACTCAAAAGGCAGATGCGACGGGGATTAAAGCTGGGCTTTTCAGAGACCCCTTCCCCCCTTCAATAGACGGGTCATTTATAAGGATGCCGGACAACTGTGCCCTGAGCTCTCATCTGCATAGCGCGATAGGGGGAATTTATAACTGGTTTGTAGAACGATGTGAAAGCATTGAGATATCTGTAACTTTATAAAATAGATTAAAAGTGTAACGGTGAAGACTACAATTAATGACGCAAAACAGAAAACAAATTTCATACTGACCTTGATTTTGTAAGCTGTTTTTTTTTTTCATTAAAAGCTTTTATCTATTAGATTTATTGTAATAGAAAATTAATTTTTCATGTTATGCTTTCTAAAGATTATATTTGGGTTGTTTCATCAAACAGTAATATGTATATATAATACTATGTAATTATATATACATATAATATACTATATAATAATAATAATGCTATATACTATATAATATAATTTTTATATACTATATAATAATAATGCTTTCGCTCTGTGTATTGTGTTTACTTCAAATAAAAAAATTAACAGTTAACAGAACTAAATTAAAAGAAAAAAAAAGTATCTCTAGAATACCCGATTGGGGAAATTTAAAAAATAATTAAAGGGCTGTGAGATTTTAACATATTTTCTATGTATAAATAGTGATATTGTTTGTTCTGCAGCATTAAAATAAAAACTGACTTAATTTTTTTAACATTACTAACAGCCCTAACTAGTTTCTTTCACACTTAATAATTCAATATTTTCCTTTCTAATTCAGAGTAGTTAGTACGTTCCTGATTATTTTTTGCGACTATTTATTATAGTGAATTCGTTTAACTTATGATCCAGAGATAAGTGTTAGCAAATTCAATGAATTTGGATTCAGATGTAGTTATCCAAAAATGGCTTTATCCATTTAACAGTGCTACGTTGTGAGGTGTGAATTCGAACAGCTTATTACAATACGATTATACACAGTACGAAAAGTTAAATGATTTAATTCTAAAATTTATTGTAAATATTAAATTTTAGTTTGAAACTATTAGCTTACAACTATATCATTGACAAAATGTATTTTAATAACCATTTTCTTTGAATATTTTCATATGCATACCTTTAAAAAAATGAACGCCTTAAGCCTGCACCGTCACATTAAGCTTTAACTAATCGCTCTGGTGTGTAATTTAATTACAGTATACGGAATCTGTTGTTGGGATTTCTTTCTCACCATGCTTTTTCATCTAACCTATTACTGAAGTGTTAGTTTATATATATATATATATATATATATATATATATATATATATATATATATATATATATATATATATATATATATATATATATATATATATATATGTATGTATGTATGTATGTATATACATGTATGTATGTCAGGTCTAAAAATGGGGTAATTGGAAATTACGTGAGTTATAAACGATTTAAAAAAGGAAACTCTTTTATAATAAAATAAATGAAAAAGACCCACGCTTGTGTAAGCTTTTGGGATCATCCGGTCAAGCGGAAAGATTTTTGAAGGATTTGATGATTAAGCGAACCGGTTTGAGTTAGTTAGCGCGTAGACATGGAGCTGTAAACACACCCTACGCTTGTCTTCGACGAATAAATGAAAATGGTGCAAGTTTTGCTTAAATGAAACGATGATTTAATAAACTTATTATTATCAAGAAAGACTGTTTTCCATTCGCCTTAACACTCGACTTTACATATATATATATATATATATATATATATATGTGTATGTATAAACTAACATAAATATTATATTAATATTATAAACATTTTTTTTAATTTATTATTATTGTTGTTATTTTACATTTTTTGCAGTGTACAAAATAAACCATGCGAGTACTTGTGCTCTAATATTAAGCACGAGTAGTTTTAAGATAGTAAACTCTTAATGACTACGAGCAACATATACTGTACCTCCAATTATACTCTTTAACTTGATTCAAAGGGAGAAAAAGGTCTGAAACTTGATTAAAAAGGTGGTAAATTTCAACATTCATGTTGTAGTTTTTCGTTCTGTTCGTAATTTCCGGAAATATCACCCTTCGTTTCTTCCCACGCTTTTTGAAAATCTGAGAGGGGGATTGTTAGGCATTTCGGTCCGCTTCGTGTAAAATGAAATGAAAAATCCCAGAAAGGAAATGTCGGTCCACTCAATATCTGCACACGACCCCTGCACTCGGTGAAAAGCGATACCGCTTTAAAATTACTCCCTACACAGAGCAATTAAACTCCCTGAAAATTTTTCCCATTTTTGAGTGCATTCACTGTTTGAACAGGACTGGGCAGGATTCTTTTCAATTTCGGAACGACGGTGGTGCCGACAGAACAGCTGTTCTAAACTTTTTTTTTGTCCCCGTTCTGCATCTGGTTGATGCACCCTCCCCCTTTTTCATGCATTTTTTAGAACGTCTTCGTCTGATATTGAAATTGAATGGGCAGACATTATAGACTTTTTAAAGTGGAATCAGAACTTTTTTCTACCGTGGATTATTCCCACCCGTTTGTTTGCCAACATCGGCAGGGGGGTACGGTCGTAGTTAAGTGCTAGTAATAAGACACCCTCTCGGTTAACAATGACTGTTTTTGCGAACGGTAAAGGACTCCTCCAAACCCCCGCGGAGTTATCTATACGATGCCTACTTTTATACATCAATTCTTATCAAACTGAAAGTTATCCATTAGAATAACTTTCTGTCTCATTCGAAAACTAATATAGCTATTAATGGAATAGTCGTTGTGCATCACTAATTTTCATGCTGCAATGATTGCAGAACAGGAGTACAACTTATAAGTGCTCGCTATTGGTTTCGAGTGGTTGAAAAAGCTTTTTTCAATAATAAAAAGGAATAGATTTATTCTTTGAAAAATATACAAAGCTAAGCTCTCAAAGAAAGGAGCATGATATATTTTGCTTTTATATTTACGTCAAGTACATTTCCTAATATCTTTATATGAGTGCCCTTATCATCTTTCGCTTGTTTGCATATTTATTTTCTTTCATTGGTATAAAGCTTGGAATCGAGAAACTAAAGTTTTCTTACTAAACTTAACTTTTAACTAAACATTTTACCGAAATATCGGCCGATTAATTGGTTGGTTTTTAGTGGCACAATAAATTTTATTAATTACAAGTTAACTGTAATTTTTCCTTTCCCAAAGAAAATTCTAATTAAAAATTAATTGCAGTTAGAAAAAATCTTTACGTGTTCATTATACATAACATATTAGCTAAGTTTTTCAATTAAACATTTTACTCTATAAAAACCTAAATTTTATATTTAAATAGCAAATAG